>CAWUFW010014171.1:0-428377 GCA_963921515.1 Calotriton arnoldi | reverse complement strand
GTGTGGGTGTGTGTTCACTGCGACAGGTCAGTGGAGGACTAAATAGATTCCTACACATTGGCTACAACCAGGAAAACTCATCTAAAGATTGAAAGGCAAGCGGCGTGTTGCTGGAGCTTGATGATGACAGTTTTCAAATTTTGAGCAAACATACAACTCAACATTTGATTTGAATGATTCAAACAATTTAGGGAAATTGTATGTGGGCTATTTTTTTTTAAAGAAATTTGCTTTTATGTTATGAATGAAGGCAGTTACTTAGAATTTGAAGACATTTTCTCCTAAAAAGCCATAGAAAACCAGTTGTGGATAGGAGAAAATATACACCTTACAAAGAATCACCTACTTAGCACCCAAAAAAATAAAAAATAAATTGTTAAAAAGAAGAATCAGAATGGGTCGACAATAGATACTTTCTGCTCTCTAATTTATACAAAAATTGTGACACTTGAAGAGCTCACGAGAAACTCAAATACAAGAAACCTAGAATCACCTTTGAACCGTGTGTCATGCTCAATTTCACATCTTCTGTTTAGAAAGCATGCATCTAAACAGTTGACACTATTTTTCTTTTTTCAGTACTCTTACACTTTGTCACTTGAGCTTTGGAGTAGGGCTGGGCGGAGCTTGTGGAGTTCCACTCTGCGGATTTCCACTGAGTAATCAAAAAACTCCGTCAAATTCCGTGGAGTCCCGCATGCAGGCGGAGTACTATCTTCACTATTAGAATTTAGAAATGGTGCATTAATGTACTTCTATTCTGGGCTTCGGAGGGAGGGGCTCTGAAGCCCGTGGGAAAAGCAGCTTCAGAAGGGAATGTAAGTAGTGTTTAGCGCTGCATTAAACAAAGCTGGTATTCCACTCACACTACTGTAACCTAGTCCTGATGTGAATTGGAAGAGCGAGGCTGGGTGATTTCGGGATCAAAGTTATTGCCCAGTCCCCACCAACTGATGTGGCATGACTGCAACGGACGAGCTTCCAAGGAGTGTGCATCAGCGGCCAACACTACATACAAAATATTGCAAGAGAAGCATCTTACATGCGTATTGTAGGAATAAGGAAAGCTTGAGTCTTTAGTACTCACAATTGCAACACTGGCCTTTGAACTCGCAGCACTCCGGTGGGGGTCTCACAGCGTTAGAGGCAACCTCATCATGATGCCCAAGCTGGACATGCCCACGGCAACTGGCAAGTCGACCCCTTGTGGCGGAAGCGGCAAAGGAAGGACGACGTAGAGAGCAGGGTGCACAGGTGCCTCTCTGGCGATGAGCGGCTCGTCTATTTGCAAGCAGAGATCTCTTCCTCCAACAGAATCTGCCCTCCTGCCAGGGATTCTGGGATTGCCAGCCTCACTCTCGTTGGGGGACACCGCCTCCTCCAGCAGTCTGGGAAATGTAGTCTTCCCACGTCTGCTTTTGAGTGCGCGCTGGTAAACTCCGCTCTGATGGCGGTTTGTGGAGTTTACCGAACTCTGTACTCCAAGTGGAGCATGAAGTTGGCAAAACGTTGCATACTCCACCGGCAGAGCGGAGTTTACCGCCCACCCTTACTTTGGAGGTAGCCTAGTAAAGCACCTGCTCCTCTAGGATATCATCACAAGCAGGGGCGTAGCTTCAGGGGAGTGTGTTTGGGGTGTTACACCCCCCTAACAAATGTATTATATTTGAGTACAGAAGCTTTCAGTCGGATATGGTAAGGTGTGTCAGATTTCACCCGGGATTTTTAAATACTCACTCAGACAATAACACACACACGTCTCTGTTTTGAAGGTCTTAAAGCATGGATATTTGACAAAAAAACTGTTTATGAACTTATGAAAATGTCACACCTAGCAATCTGAAACCTTGGCATCTATAACCGAGGCTTCCTAATTTAAATGTGTGTACATAATGACAAACCCACATGCTCTTCTTTAATTTCTGTCTGTCGATACACAGGCACAACCAATGGAGGCCCAGGCCCACCTATGCCGCCAATGATTGGGCAAATGAAAACATGAGAGCGAAACCTCTTGTGACAGTGCCCTGATGTCAGTGAAATTTCTGCTGTGTCGAGTAAAACATTGTAGCCAGCTGCGAGCTGAGCCAGCTCCCAAGCCAGCTGCAAGGACCACGCGCTGCCAGCTAAGCTTTGCGCAGTTTGGAGGTGCTAAATAGCAGCATTCCAGCAGACAGCTGAGGCTCTATAAATGTTTACAATGTGTGACAATGCGGTGATGCAGACCACCATACTGAAATGCGTTAGTCTAACGCCTGATGCGTGGTACTTGCCAGGGCTGCTCTGTATATTTAAAAAGCAAGCCTTTCTTTGTTAAGTATGCAGAGATTTCGCTTATTGCGAGTATGAGCTTTGGCAGTTCTCATTAAACTAAAATGAAAGTTATGCTGCACCAAGATGGCTACCACAATTTTACCTATTACTTGATGAAAGTACCCGACTCATTCCTTTAATAATAACCGTGGTTCCTTGCTTTTACGGAATCGCTGGAACTGTGTAGCAGTGACATGCTGCGCCAGATGTTTGAATGGTGATAGTAAGAGACATGTAGGCGATGGATGGGAGGGGGGGGCACACGTGTGCAGGACCGATAGTGCTCGCCGCCTGAAGAGGCAGAGCCCCTGCAGGCAGGTACTGGAGACTATGCGACAAGGAACACTCAAAGGCTGCCACCTAGGCAGAGTGATCCCACGGCTGGACTCGACCCTACTGAAGCCAGCAGCCGAGACAGCGTGTGCAGGGCCTGGCTGAGCCAGAAATTAGAATCATTGCCACTGGAGAGTGGTCCACGGCATGAGTCGTTGCGGCCATGGGCCCTCCAATTGCCACCGTGCAGGCTCGTCTCGAAACGAAGTAAGTGTGTCTGCCTAAGCCCATGATACCGGTATGTAGTAGTTCTGCTAACTTGCTATGACTGCTATAAATAAAATGAATGCTTCATTCATTTTAAGCTGCCTGCGCCCCCGGTCTGTAGTGTACTGAGCCTGAGAACTGTGCAGTCCGTTAACGCACTTTAGTTCAGGGACTTGGTTTCTCATTGCTCAAATGGGTTTAGTTTCTAATATTGGTTTCCCTTGTCTTCATTGTTTAATTTTGCTCGCAAGAAAATGTCACTTATACTCTTTGAAATGTCACTCATAATTACACTGAACTTATGAAAATGTCACACATAGCAATCTGAAACCTTGGCAGCAGTTACCTTAATGACATTCACAAAAGAAATTCGCCCGTACCAGATATTGTTTTGTAAAGTTCCAGACATTTCCCAAATGCAAAGGCTGTGAGTTAACATTAGTGTTTCCTTGGTTGGAGGGCTGAGATGAACTTGAGGGAGCTAGGGTGTTACTTGGGGACCAATGTGGTCTACGAGTAATGTACAGTTTTGAACCTGGTAACCAATGTTTAAATGCTGGTTTTCGTCACATAATAAAACTTTGAGAGCCTAGACAACTCGATGTTCCACGATTGATTGCCTTAGTCTGTCGGGCTTCGAGTACTTTGACGTGATTGAGTCTGAGGTGCTTATCGTCACCCAGTGTTCAATATTCAGCTAATCCAATCCTCAAGACTCCTCTTAGTGTAACGATGTTTGTATTCCTCACAATAACCCAGTACTTCACCGGTAGCCTTCAAATCTGCAAACACTGTCTGGGCGTAGGAAAAGACTGCTGCAGCTGGAGCCTTACACTGAAATGCACTACACTAGAGTGAAAGGAGGATGCCTGGACAACTACAAATTACCAATGAGAGAGAGAGGGAAGTTAATTAAGATGAGGAACACTCTCAATCCCCCAATCAGATATGTTTAAACAACGAAAGAGTGTGACTCTTCAAATCAGTTGAGCATCTATGTGAAAATCCCTTAGATTTTCTATGAAAGCCCTCACTCACCAACCTGGTTGGTGACATGCTTCATCATTGGGCCCACCAGGAGAGGCCGAGTGCCACCCTGGTGTGCTTCGACGCCAGAATTACTGCGGAGCAGGGAAAAATGTGGAAAAAGTGATATGTGTAAGTGATTTAAAATTGACTGGTTGAACTCAAAGATCCAGTTTAATAGTTGGCCAATCAGTCAAGGATAAAAAGAGACGTGTAGGACACTTCGACTAAATAAATTGTTCAGCCAGGTCCATTAATAACTGGTCAACATGTTTCTGCCTATGTGTTGAAACTATCTCAGGCTTTCGTCAGGACCAAAAAGGAAAAAGGTGAACCCCGGCGGTATGGGCACGCTAAGGCCCACCCTAACCAGAGGTTGAAATGTTAAAATAGGTTATCCTCGTGTAGTGAGAGGAACCGAGTTTATTCTGTAATACAGAACAACCAAAAATCCAAAAAAGGGGGAGGGGGAGGCAAAACATACAACACACGGACATACATACACAAAAGGGAAAGAATAAACAGAAAAAGTTAGCCTGTTGTTCTGGTGTGCGTTTTGCCAAAAACATACATGCTCACGTGCTTATCAGAGTGCGCTTGAACAGTACCAACGAGGTGCTGTGATGTTGTATCAAGTGCACTTATCTGCAATATCGTAACGTGTTGTAATTAGACACTAATCTATGCCCATCCGATAATAGCCTATAAACGATAGAGTGTATCTAGGCTATGGTACACAGTATCATACGTGTGGTTGGGCTCGACAGAATTTGAGGTTAAAGTTCTTACATGAGGCGCAATCATTAATTACACCATAGGTCTCGGGAGGGGGTGGTGGCAAAATGGCACACCCTGAAAGATAGAAAGAAAAGTAAAAAGATAGTGAGTGCGACAAATCGCTACTTATCTCAAGGAAAGTGCACTTTTCATTCTCGATCAACTCACGCCTTCGCTGCCAGGCACCCACTAGGTACCTACGGGACTCCCTCTCAGTGGCCGGACCCCGCTGGTAAGTGCTGACAGACCCGGAAGCAGTTTTATAATAACCGGGAGATTTTGATCTGTGCACTTCGGCACGTAGGAGGGCCCGCGCTGCTTGCGTGCACTATGAGAAGACTAGAGCGTCGAGTACGGTAGAATTACGACGTGTCTGGGGCTGCGTCCCTGATTAAAAAGGAAGACAGACTAAAAAGGAAAAAGAGGGGAGGAGGAAGGCAGACTAAAAGGAGTACACGGTCAAAATAGCAACCAAATCAGCCCTAACGGGGGTAAAAAACATTCAGTAAGGTCTAAAGGGAAAACCAAAGGAGAGACTAAAGATAGGTGTTTTATTCTTATAGTCTGGTATTTGCCAAAAAATCCTCTGAGAGTAGTGTTGAAACGAAAATGACTAGTTTATCTCAGGGAAGTGGCAGAGTGTGCAGGCAGTTTTAGCGATGTAATACAGTGCCCCAGGGAATATTATCATTCAAACCCTGTTTATGAGTGCCCAGCCGGTACACCCATCTTTGCTCCTTCTCAAAGAGGGCTTGCTGTGTATTCCGTTGGGTATTAACCTGTTCAATTATGGTCCACCTCAGGTCGTTAGTGGTGTGATTGGCCTGCAAAAATGCTCACTTAGTTTAGTGGTGATGCGTTTGCATCTAATGTTGCTCCTGTGTTCACACACACGCAGTTTGACCTTGCGTGTGGTCATACCCACATAGCGTAGACCACAGGGACAGACGATCAAGTAAACCACATTTGTGGAGTTGCAATTGGTATGGGCCCGCTGCGTCCATATCTTCCCTGGTTCTAGGTTTAGTGTTTTTGTGCTTGAAGTGAGATGGCAAATGCTACAGTTGGAGCAGGGAAATGGCCTGTCACTTTAGGCAGGCCCCATACTACTCTAACTGAGGGAGCGTCTTGTGAGCAGTTTTTCAGAGGGCGTGTATGGACCAAGGAATCTCTTAGACTCCGACCTTTCTTGAAGGAAAACAAAGGTTTTGTCCATTCCCTATTATTGCTCGTGAGAATTCTCCAGTGTTTATTAATGATTTTTTCACCAGATTCGACGCATCACTATAGGTGGTAACACAGGTTAGGGGTATTTCACCAGGTTCTTTTGGACTGTCCTCTAACAGTGCCTCCCTTGGTTGGTTGCGTGCCCTTTTGTAACCTTTTTTCAGTATTTTCTCTGGGTACCCACGATTTTTTAGCTTCATTGTTAGGTCCGCTGATTGTGTGCGGAAGTCTTCCAAATGGCTGCAGTTCCTCCTTAGTCTCAAAAATTGCCCATACGGCAAGTTTTCACGTAGGGGTCTTGGGTGAAAGCTTGAGAAAGCAAGGAGGTTGTTTTTAGCAGTAGGTTTGTAATGTGTCTTCGTGATCAGACCCCCATCGGTTTTGGAGATCACAACATCCAAGAAAACCACTTCCTGAGTACTACAGGTATTCGTGAATTTTAGGTTAGGATCAAGTGTATTGATCCATTCCAAAAAATGTTGTAAAAGATCATCAGGCCCTCGCCAAATTAAGAGAACATCATCTATATATCTCTTCCAGAAACTGATGGAGGAGAAGAAAGGGTTGTCAGTTGTTTGGATGAATTTATTCTCAAAATCGTGTACATACAGACCCGCCACACTAGGGGCAAAGGTGCTGCCCATGGAAGTCCCGGTCGATTGGAGGTATATGGTACCTTTGTGCTCAAAGAAATTCTTTTTGAGCGCCAGGGTAGCGCATTCCAAAATGAAAGATTTAGGAGTCTTGTATTCCCACGTAGTCCCATTAAGAGCTTGTTCCAGGACTTTGATTGTATCGTCCTGGGGAATGCTCGTATACAGGCTTTCAATATCTAATGTTACAAGAGTTGTTGATTCATTATCAATAGGTAAAGCCTGTAGTAGATTTAAAAGATTCTTGGTATCTTTCAAGTAAGTGGGAGTTTTCTGGATGAGAGGTTTTAGGAAATGATCACAGAAACGTGACAGGGGCTCCAAGAGGGAGCCAATTCCCGAGACGATTGGGCGTCCCGGTGGAGGTAGTCTGTCTTTGTGTATTTTAGGGAGGGCATAAAAGTATGGTATAATACCCTCCCCCTCTGTGAGGAAATCTGCCTCTTGCTTTGTGATATGATTGTTCTCTTCCGCTTTTACCACAAGCTTTTTGATTGTGAGTTTCAGATTGGGTGATGGATCGTGAGGTAATAGAGTGTAGTTTATCCTGTCACTCAGCAAACGTTCGCATTCCTTCTCATAGTCCTCTGTGTTCTGAATCACTATCCCACCACCCTTGTCTGCTGGTTTTATAGTAATAGAAGTATTAGCCTGTAGATTGCGTAGGGCTTCAAATTCTGCTGCACTCAAATTTTTGAATGTTTTATGTTCCGGGAGGTTCTCAATCTCCAGGAACACTGCCTGGACAACTAGACATACATCAGATTTCATTTTATTCCCAATCCCAAAAATAGCTCTTCTCCGAGCACTGGTGGGGCACTGAATGACAAAATATCTGCAAAACAGGCTGAGGGCCCACGGTCACTGCTCATCATAAAGTCAACCTGGTTTGCCCTACAGTGGAGGCCAACAGTTGTAATAGCTTTGAGGTTCTAGCTCACGCTCTGCATTTGGAATCCTCAGTTTTACTGACAAAGGGAGGCACCTGCTATTGAGCTTTGTTGACAGTGAGGTTCTGGAGCAGGCCTGCCACCTATGCCCCTCAGCTCTAGAGAAAGTGGAATCTGTCCTATGACTGAATGAGACCATTTTAATGGCGGGAGGCGGGGATTGCCCAGTTGCTAGTGTCTTGCCCCTCCTTTAGTTGTAGTTACAGGCTCTGGGCTGCTGCCAGTGTCTGCAGCAGTCAGTTAAATACAGCAGGGATCTTGGATGTTGCTATTCAGTCTTAATTGTTTAAATCACAGTGGGATCAAGTCTACTCTGATGTGTGCAATCCTAACTTTTAATGAGTGGGGCTCTAACCTTGTTGTCAGTATCTGCTGGGAGCACTCGGTTTTAATGGCAGTAGAGTTCTGGTGGTCTGCCAGCGACGCGGACCTTCAATTTTAAGGTTTTGAATAAAAGCATAGTCCTTGTCTTGGCCTTCAGTGTTAATAATTAATACACTTTAGAGTTTGCAGGGAGTTTAGTCAGAATATCCGTCTACAAAAACGTCTTATATAAACATTTTGTCTTGAATTTTGTTTATGAAAATATCATCCTATTGGTTGTACTTTTTCTCTTAACAATCAGGGTGAAATATTTGAGACATGATATTTATGCCAGACGACAATCTGACTGCGATAGTCCAGTACCACACCATTGCAGATTGATGTTAAACTGTTGTAATTGATAATTAAAGGTTTATTGGACAGCAAGGACAAAGTAACATCTTGCCAACTCGATGCAAGACAGAATGAACGAAATGGTAAACACAGAGTATCCTTTTTTGACAGCAAAGTCATCAGACTGAAGCTATTCCCTCCGAGGGTCGGCTCCTTCCGGTATCCAGTTTTTATACAGCACTGAGTACTGACAGGTGGAGAGTCCAGGGAAATATTTAAGTGGCACAGGGAAAGGAAGGGTCACTGTCATAGGGGCCGGGCTGGTGGTGGTGTTTTGGCAGGAGGGTTTGGGCCCACCATATTTGTTTGGTCTAGGTCTCTCAAAATTTTTAGAACGAAACTAGCAATACGTTCATAAAGAGTTACTTATAGAGGCATCGAGAAGAGAAGCAACATATGAATGTGTGGCCCGCTCCATACATCGCAGGCAATACCATATCTCAAAGTGACCTAGTTGTCACTCTAGAGAACCCAGTAAGAAGCTGGTGGTGGCACAGGACTGCCCCATTCATTAGTCAGCTGTAAACATAGAAATGATGGTGTGGAGTGCACTTACTTGGGGTTCGCAGAAGGTCCGAGGTTGATAATGGCTGTTGTTGACATTTCGGGCTGTGGAAAGAAAGAGGGCACAGTGCCTCATGAGTAATGACACATATGATTCTGGTTACTGTAAGCAAGACTACTTACATTAATAAAGCCTTCGACCCACCCCCATTTGCATCAATTTACAATGAGTACATATGAAGAACTGGAACACTAATACGCCTTAGAACAATGTGCTTTGAGGAAGACTTTACCAGGACTGCAAATGAATGTGTGAGCAAGAAAGCCCTAGATTAACAACTAGATACGTTATTCATACGTGTTTGTTGGTGGTTGGAAAGGTAGCATGCCGCCTGGGAGAAGTCTGCAGTGACATCTAATTAGCTACCCAGTCATAAGATTTCGGGCAGAGGCGTTCTCGAAGGGCAGGCATTACCAAAATCAAAGTGCATGTGAAGCAACAACCCGATGCAGCAACTTGGCTCAGGTAACAGGTCTTTGTCAGAGAAACATCTCTTGATATTACAAGCATTAGACTTCAGGGAAGTTGGACAGCTCGCTCAATCGAGTTCTCCAAGCATAGACTTTCTGTCCTCTAAAAGCTTTTGTCTCTCAAAGAGACATTTTGTGAGAGTGGTGTCAGGTACATTTGCTCAGTGATTGACTTATTTGCAGACCTAGACACTCCATTGATTTCTAAACTCTGCTTACGATTGCTCACATTGGGTGCTTGGGGCATGAGGATCAGCTACTTGCTTTTCTCATGTTTCCACTGGTTCCCACGTTTCTGTCCTGCCTTTTGCAAGTGAAACAGGGAATGATCCTCGTAGTTACCTTTCGGCCCTGGAAACCTTGGTCTGGAATTCTCCAACAGATGACTACTACTACAGTGCTTAAAATAATTGTATTCACTAGAAAGCCTGGGAGTTTAAGACAGAGTTGCTTTCCACTGGTTTTGTGTATGCACAATTTATTTTCTGTGGAAGTGAATAAGAATCTTAAGTTGTTCAAGGACAAGTAGAAGTGTCATGTCTTGTCCTTTTTTCTATATTTAGTGGGCCTTGTAATCCTTTTTAGGTCGAGCCTGCAGGCAGCGCACATGCTCTGTCACTAAAGTGACGACCTATTGTATCTTTATAAATAAAAAAATACTCTAAAAAGGGGATTTCAGCTCGCCCGTAACTTACTATTAGTTGGCTTGCTCATCATTGACAGTTCCTTGCTCCTAACTGGTCAGCACATGCAGGCGTCACTTCCTGTTTGTGTGTGTTCTCCTTTCTATGGAGTATTTCACAAGCACTGATTAATTTCTTTATTGGCACCCTTCCGCTTGTTGTGCTCGTATTGGAGGTACATGTTTTTGGTTCTTCTCCCTCACAGGTGCTTCTTCCTCCGACATCAGCTTGCTCTGTTGCGTCGCTCGTTTTTCTTGACTCCATCCCACGTGGTTTGTTGCTTTCCCATCCCACTATTTCGCATGGATTATTGCTTGAACCTCACACGTTTTTTGTCTTAAAGTGATGGAGGGCTCTCATAAATAGGCCCCTCAGTGTATTCGGCTGAGGGGCCATCATTGGTACATCAGCTGTTCAAAGTGGACTGTAGCAAAGGTCTTATGGTTGCTGATTATACTCTCCAGATTGTGCATAAACCAGCTGAACAAACTATAACTGAGTACCTGGCAAGGGAAAGTCAATTAAAAAGAGGTCTGCAAGGAAATAGCAGTAAAAACAGAGCCTTTCGGTGTGTTAACCAAATCTAAAATTTGGCCATGCACGGGAGTTGCTGAACATAACAGTAATGACGAAGCAAAAGGGAGTAACAGGCTGAGAAAGTTTTGGAAACAAGTATCACAAGCAGTGTCTAAATGAAGATTAATTTATCCCAGAATAATCGAGATACAAACGGTGGTGCTGAAAGAACAAATAGCCTTCGTTAAATCACTCATGAAGAAGGTAGAATTACCTGGGTATCGATATAGTTACATTAAAAAAAAATCATTAATTGCCTCTTCCATATATTAGACGGATTGCCGGAGGGCCTCCCCTGAGCCTCGCGTTCCCAGTGGACATGGAAAAGGCATTTGATAGCCTTTCGGTACTCTGTCGCATGGGGTTTAGGGAGGAGCTGCTGGCCTGGATCCGGGTGTTATACACAGGCGTGGGTACAGATTGGGTGGGAGTATTCTGTGCAATGGTGGATTCGTAGAGGCAACACGCCAGCTCTGCCCGTTGTTGCCTTTTTAGTTTCTCGCCATGGGGCTTTTGGCATGTGAAATCGAGATGAGGGCATGGACTGAGGGGACTGGTCGGTTGGAAACATATCGCTTTATCTGCGGACGACATCCTGATCTACCTAAATGATGTCACCTTGGGTCTAGCGCCAGTCTTGAAGCTCTTGGACTTGTTTGGCACACTCTCCGGTGTCAAAAAACAGAAATTACGCATTTTCCCCCTGACATGCCTGTGCGAGGCTTTCTTGTAGAGGGTCTGGGCCCTATGAGATCCTGATTGCTTTGCATACCTTTCGGTACCTGGGAGATTATATATATATATATATATATATATACACATGTACTGCAGATGTACGCAATGGCAACGTGGGTAGAGTGGTAGCCTTTCTACGTGCGTCAGCTTTTGGCGGACATTGCTGCTGTCACCTATGGGTCACATTGCATTGGCAATAATGGTGTCTCTGCTGCAGCTCCTATACAGGTTTGCCAGTGCTCCTCTGCTGCTACCCCAAATAGTACTCCGCGACTTACATGGATGGGTTTCCAATCTGATATGGGTGTCAGGCACATGTCATATGGCCCTGGAGAAATTGAGTCTACCCTTAGTGGTAGGGGGCCTGGGGGACCTGGACTACAAGCTGTATTACCTAGCGGGACAGCTACAATGGCTGATGACGTGGATCGCCCCAGAGACACCTACTGAAGTAAAGAATCTTTGGCCTATGGTGATGCGGCCATGCATGCTGGGGTACATCCTGATGGGGCCCCTCCCACCCCTGTGGCGCACGGACACCGCTCTTGCTTCAGGTGGTCCAGTATTGCTAGTTGCATTATCGACACCGAAGGAGTGGTGGGGCAGCGTACTCCATGGATCTCGCTCTGTGGTGCCTGTCTGCCTTAGCAACGTGTGGACGGTGGCACACCAATCGTGGAGGCGACATGCTTCTGTTGAAACTCTAGGTCATCTGTTTGCGGAGGGGGCCCTCCTTTTCTTTGAGGAGCTTTAAGACATTTATGCTATCCTGTCTGGACTGTTTGATGCTTGTAACATTTGGGGCTGGGCAGTGGGTAAGGTGTGGGGCGACTCAGGGAGGGAGCCCAGCGCGGACCCTGCGCTATGCAAACTACTAACACGTGGAGCCCAGCAAGTCATAGAATCACCAACGCATCCACAGCGCTGGGCCAGGCTGTGAGGCCGGCACTGACCAGACTGAAAGACCGTTGGAGCAGTGGCTGAACATTAGCCCCTGTGGTGTAAGGGAAGGGGCTCAGGGGGATTGTGCACGGGTGGCGGGTCCCTGGTCTTTGAGCTCCTGACTGGATCCGGGGACTTCCTCCATGTACTTTGAAGGGAGGCTCCCTCGAGTTTTGTTATGCCACTGGGCCCACACCGCTGAAAAACAGCCCCACACCCTTCCACCCTCCTAGGGAAACACCTGATGCCCGGTAGGGCCAGTCTGGCCCTGGCATTAGCTCTGGATGCAACATAGTCTTTTTTTCGCGTTGGCAAAGCCCATGCTGTTTATGCTGTAAAGCATTAACAAAAAGGCAATGGCAGAGCTAATAGTCTCAAAGGCGAGACCTATTGGCTTTGCCAATGCTGGTTTATGGTCTGGCTTGACAAACTCTATAGCTATTTCATTCAATAATATGTATTCATGAATCAGACATTCATAAAAAATTCCTTTATTGTTAAAGAAATTTTTCTGTAACCAGGGACGCTGGACTTCTGCGGCAGGTTTGACCAAATTATGCAGCAAGAAAAGGTAAATTATGCAACCTAAAGAAGCACATTTTGTGATAGTATTACTCCATAATTTTGTATGCGTTTCACATTTTAACACTGCCTAGGCAAAGGTTTCACCCCATTACTACCAGTTTAACATCCAAATACAGTAATAAGCAACAGAAATATGACCAGTCAACTTTTGCATAAGGCCTTCCACAGTGCAGCGACACGGGTTGCTGTAATTTCAGTAACTTTTCATCCGTTTGAGCTATAAACAAACATTTTTTGTTTAAAATCTACAGATTATGCTACAGATGTATTATGTGGCGAAAGCAGCAAATCGTTAATTATGCGGAAAATGCTGCAGCCGCATGATTCCAGGGGGCCTGGCTGTATCGCGCAGCACAAGAGAGAAAGAGGGAAAAAGGTGAAAGAGAAAGAAAAAGATGGGAAAACACAGAAAGAAGCTGCACGAGTGAGATAAAGAAACCGGAAGTGTAGGGTTGGGGAAGAGAAGCCATGATGTAGAATCAAGACTAGGCACTCTTGGAATTCGTAACTCCTGCGTTCGGCAGTGCCAGGGGCTGGCTGATTAGAAGATAAAAAAAATAAGGGCAAAAAAAACTTTGGGGCCCGTGTTAATTTTTTTACACAATTTAAGCACTTAAAACAATCTCTGGCCGCGGTTGCGAAACTTATGTAGAAAGGCAGTTTGTTCATATCAAATTTACAGATTGTTTACCTAACATGACAGAAGGTGAAATCACTCACCTGTCCGTTCTGTACCAACGTCTTAGAGCGCTCCATTCTCAGCAATGTAGCCGCCTCAGCACTGGGAGAGACAGAGGAGAGAGCGCGTTAACAGGCGAGTGACCCCGTCCCTTCTGGAGGCATGTTGCTGCGTCCTGTCTCCCATGCGCCACGGCCTGCAGCACTTGGACCTTTCCTCTGCTCTTTCTCCCTCCCTCCCCTCCCTGCTGGGCCTCTCTGCCCTGACAGACACCTCCCCGGGGAGGCCCACCTCAGCCCCTTCAGGTCTACAGCCGGCTTTCAAAGTAGAAAGACCTGCTGCTGCCGTTCAGAGGAGTCTTTGTTGCCGTTTCATCCAGCGAGCGCTGGTTCAGGCGATGCGCCCAGAGCGGGCGAGAACAGGTTCAGTGCGCTTTTTGGGACCACGCGCACGCTTGGTGCCTACACTGTGCCGAAGGTGAGTTTATTAACGTGGGTCGGGAATAAAATGACGATTTTCCCGATCAAATGTGCATGTGTGGTTCAGGTAACACGCTAAAGGCAAGTTTACATGTGTTTCTGTAACAGGGTGAGGTGTTTCATGGTCATATTGTTATGTTATGTTATACGCATATTGTATTGTAATTGTATTTATATAGTGCTTAATACCCCTGACGAAATGTGAAATTGGAGTTAATTTGAGCAGTGGACATTCGAGTCTGTTAGTTGGATTGAAAAGTATAATGGGTGACAGAAGAGGGAAGAATCTCTAGAAATGGATTAGGAAGATCATTGTAGTAAAATTAGTTTTGGGGTGAGTCAAAGCAGGGATTAGGTGAGGGAAGAATTTAGGAGGAGATCATATTATGCATGTATGTGTATAGTCACTGAAAAAAACACAGGTTTCAGGAACGTTATAGTTAGTTGGACATTTCACTCGTAGAAAATCAGAGAAATTCAGCCGTTATAGTTAGCTGAGCTAACTAGAACTCGCGCCCCTGCAATGCACTGCTGATGACGTCACATATTACATCACTCATGACATGGTAAGTGATATCACTGATGACATCATACACTTAATATCTGATGCACCTCCTCACACCCTAATATAAACTTTCATAAACCCACTCTAAAATACAGACTACCATTCTCAAAACCATAGGCGCACCAATACCAGTACGTACATACCCACTCACGGATTGATAGGTCCACAAACACATCCACTCACTCACCAATACAGGCACTCATACAGCCAGTTGCTCACCAATAGAGCTGCTGAGATATCCACGCATACACCCATACAGCCACTCATACACCGTCAGTCATCCATAGAGCTACTCACACACCTACTCACTCATATGGAAACACACAAACTCACTATTCATACAGATACTAACAAATACTTACTCTCCATACAGTCGCTGACACAAGCACATGCTCACCCATACAGCCACTCTCAGAAGCACACACTCACTCACAGTCACTTATATACTCCAACACTCACATATACAGCCTTTCACATATGCAGTTGCTCACCTATATACCACTGAGACATCCATTCACTCACCGACACAGCCATACGCACACTCACTCACCCACACGGTCCCTCACAAATGCACTCATGAACCCATACACCCAGGGATTCACCCACTCATACATCCATGCAGAAAGTCACACACACCCTCAACCACCCACACAGACACTCTGGCACCCCTACAGGTACTCAGACAACTAATCAATAACCCATATAGACACCTCTCTACCTACTCACCAACCTATGTAACCACTTACACACCAACTGACAGACTGATACACACATTGACACAGATTAGTCACTCACAAATACATTCACTAAGACACGTTTAATCACTCACTCATACAATCAGTCACGTACACACTAAATCATCCATAAAGACACTCATACACCCTCTCATTCTTCAATACACCTTGACGTATATAAATATAACATTCTTAAACTTTTAAGAAACACTCACTCACTGGATGATGTCATCAGTGATGTCATTTGAGATGTCAGTGATGTCATGAGTGATGTCATCAGTGATGTCACTGACCATGTCATGAGTGATGTAATATGTGATGTCATCAGCAGTGCATTGCGGGGGCGCGAGTTATAGTTAGCTCAGCTAACTACAACGGCTGAATTTCTCTGTTTTTTTACGAGTGAAATGTCCAACTAACTATAACGTCCCTGAAACCTATGTTTTTTTCAGTGAATTTCTAAGGTTTTTTTAAATGCTAATTTCTAACTATAACGTAGTAATCGCGTTTGCAGAGTGGTGCAGAAAGGGGTCTGGGCCTCCGACCAGCGCTCAGATATTCCGCTGCGTAGGGCTTACAGGAGGTACCAGGAGGGCTTCCTGGCCCCCAAAGTCCCTCAGGAGTAAAGTGGACTTCATCCCCCAACCCATAGTGTGCAAGGAGGCATGTTTGCAGAGTGGTGGAGAAAGTGGGGCGTGGCCTCCGAAGACCTCTTAGCAATACCACTGTGTGGGACTTACTGGAGATAACAGGAGGGGTACTTGGCCCCCAAGGACAACCTTGTGGGCCAACTACCCCTCCTATTACCTCCAGCAAGTCCCACACAGCAGCATTGGTAGGTTCTCAAAGCAGGCCACGCCCCCTTTGCCCACCACTCTGCAAACGCACTCCCTGGCGCGCTCTTGGATGGGAATTAAAGTCCCCTTTGCTGCTGGGGGTCGTTAGGGGCCGACTAGCCTACCTGACACCTCCAGTAAGCCCCCGATAGTGGGATTGCTGAGACACACAGGCCACGCCCCCTTTCTCCACCACTCTGCAAACACGCCCCCTGGTGCGCTCTTGGTTGGGGGATGAAGTCCCCTTGCCACCTGAGGGACCCTGGGGGCCAACTAGCCCTCCTGTTATCTCTAGTAAGCCCCACACAGCTGGATTGCTGAGAGTGGTCTGAGGCCATGCCCCCTTTTTACACCACTCTGCAAACGCGCCTCCTGGTGCACTGCTGCTCGGGGGATGAAGTCCACTTTAGTCCTGAGGTCCTCCGGACACAAGAGAACCTCATCGCCCCACCAGCAATGCGCCAAGAGGCGCGTTTGCAGAGTGGTGTAAAAAGGGGCGTGGCCTCGGACCACCTCTCAGCAATCCCACTGTGTGGGGCTTACTGGTGGTACCTGGTGGGCTAGTTGGCCCCTAAGGACCCTTAGGATTCAAGGGGACTCAATCCCCCAACCCAGAACGCGCCAAGAGGCGCGTTTGCAGAGTGGTGCAGGGAGGGGGCGGGACGTCCGGCGAGATGCCAGCTTCTCTGTTCTTTTTCTAGACTGGGGCTGTGTGGCCCCCCTTCTCAATTTTTTGGTGGTCCTGGGGACCCCATCCCCCAGGGCCTGAGCCAATTTTTTTTTACGGGAAGGGGGCCGCGCGGCCCCCCTTCCGAGGCACGTTACGGCCCCGGGGACCCCATCCCCGGGGCTAGGCCTTACTTTATTTTCCTTTTTTATAAAGGGGAGGGGGGCCGTGCGGCCCCCCATCCCAGGCCGATTTTGGCCCTGGGGACCCCATTCCCTGGGGCGTGGCCTATTTTAAAAACAAAATTACTCATTTTTTAAGGAAGGGGGGGCCGTGTGGCCCCACTTCCCTGGGCCTTTTTCGGCCTCGGGGACCCCATCCCCAGGGCTTTGCCTCTTTTAAAAAATTTTAAATTTAACGGGAGGGGGGCCGCGTGGCCCCCCCTGGGCCACTTTTGGCCTTGGGGACCCCATCCCCCGGGGCCTGGCCTCAGGCTGGGAACTTTAAAAAAAAAAGAAAAGCCCCAGGGAGGTGGCGGTCTCCGGGGCTGCGGGGGGGGGCCGCGAGCCACCCGCCTACTATTAATCATGCCCCGGGGAGGTGGTGGTCCCCGTGTATATTTTCCTCATTGCCCCTGGGACCTGACCCACCCGGGGGCTTATTAAAACGAAGCGCTTCATAATAAGTGAAGCTATATATATATATATATATATATATATATATATATTCACTGAAAAAACCATAGGTTTCAGACACGTTATAGTTACAAATTAGCATTTAAAAACCTTTGAAATTCACTGAAAAAACCATAGGTTTTAGGGACAGTTTTAGTTACTTGGACATTGCACTCGTACAAAACCCGTGAAATTCCCACGTTATAGTTAGTTCAGCTAACTATAACTCGCGCCCGCAATGCACTGCTGATGACGTCACATATTACATCACTCATGACATGGTCAGTGACATCACTGATGACATCACTGATGACATCTCAAATGACATCACTGATGACATCATCCAGTGACTGTGTGTTTCTGTAAAGTTTAAATATTTTTAATATATATAGGAAAAGACGTATTGAAGAATGAGTGGGTGTGTAAGTGTCTGTATGGATGATTTAGTAGGTGCGTGACTGACTCTATAAGTGAGTGATTTAACGTATCTTACTGAATGCATGGGTTAGTGACTAAACTGGGTGAATGTCTGTATCCGTCTGTCTGTTGCTGTGTAAGTGGCTGCATGTGTTTGTGAATAGCTAAATGAGTGTCTATACGAGTTATTGAATGCTTGTCTGAGTATCTGTATGGGTGCCTGAGTGTTTGTGTGGGAGGGGTGTGTGCAACTCTGTGCATAGATGTGTGAGTGGGTGATTCACTGGGTGGATGGTTTCAAGAGTGCATCTGTGATAGACTGTATGGGTGGGTAAGTGTGTGTAAGAGTGTGTTAGTGAGTGAATGTATGTCCCAGTGGTACATGTGTGAGTAACTACATATGTGAAAGGCAGTATATATGTGTGTTGGAGTATATAAATAGCTATAAGCAAGAGTGAGTGATTGTGATAGTGGCTGTATGGATGAGTGTGTGCTTGTATCTGTGATTGTATAAGAGCGTAACAATGTGCTACTATTTGTATGAGTAAGTGAGCTGGTGTGTGTATAACTGTATAGGTGAGTAAATGGCAGTGTGTTTAATTATTTGCATGACTGACTAGGTGTGTGAGTATCTCTATGGATGAGTGGCGTTGTTTGAGTGTCTATATAGGAGTAAGAGTGCATATGATAGTCCTGTACTGAGTGACCGTAAGTATGAGTGACTGTACGGGTGAGTGAGTGGATGTGTGTGTGTAGACCTAAGAATCAGTGAGTGGGTATGTAGTTATTGGTGTTGGAGTGTCTATGGTTTTGCGAATGGCAGTCTGTAATTTAGAGTGGGTGTATCAAAGGTTATATTAGGGTGTGAGGAGGTGCATCAGATTATCACGTGGATGATGTCATCAGTGATGTCATTTGAGATGTCATCAGTGATGTCACTGACCATGTCATGAGTGATGTAATATGTGACGTCATCAGCAGTGCATTGCGGGGCGCGAGTTATAGTTAGCTGAACTAACTATAACGTGGGAATTTCACGGGTTTTGTACGAGTGCAATGTCCAAGTAACTAAAACTGTCCCTAAAACCTATGGTTTTTTTCAGTGAATTTCAAAGGTTTTTAAATGCTAATTTGTAACTATAACGTGTCTGAAACCTATGGTTTTTTCAGTGAATTTCAAAGGTTTTTTAAATGCTAATTTGTAACTATAACATGTCTGAAACCTATGGTTTTTTCAGTGAATTTCAAAGGTTTTTAAATGCTAATTTCTAACTATAACGTGCCTGAAACCTTCGGTTTTTTCAGTGAATTTCAAAGGTTTTGTAAATGACAATTTTTAAATGTATTAATTGTTATATTAATTTTTTTCAAACTGATTTACTACATTTTTAGAAACAATTTTTTTTACATATTTTATTTTTTAAATTACATTGTAATTACATTATACATTACATTACAAAAAATACTTTCTCAGAATGAATTACTTTAGTTTAAATACTTTGCAGATAGGCAATAGACTTTTAAGTACAGTAGTTACAGTTGTTGCAATGGGCAACACATTTTCAAACACAATGCAACATTCAGCTCAATGTGAATTTCTAGTTAAATGCAATTAGTTACTTTATGGATTACTTTTGTAACCACAGGACTGGATCCTAGATTCAGTCCTGGTACATCTCCTGTAAACAGTTGAGTAAAAGCGTTTTGGTTACAGTCGTGATTTTTAAGGAATATTATTGTATTTTAAAAGTTGACACTTAGAAACTTTTTCTCATAGAATCACCAATGTTATCCTATGGAAGGAAATTCACTTAGCAGGTAAAAACTGTTATCGTTACTTTTTCTTACTCAGTGTTGGATCCTGGATCCAGCACTGGTGCATCTCCTGTAAACAGTTGAAAAAAGCGTTTAGGTCATACAGGCGATTTTTAAGGAATATTTGTAGTTTGTGAAAATCAACACTTTGAAACTTTTTGCTGAAAACCAGTCAATCTTAGCCTATGAAGGAAATTCAAGTTACCGGTAAGTACGGTTAAAATTACTTTTGAGGATCAGTACTGGGCTGAAAGATGCAGCACTGAGGTCTCTCCTGATAACAGGTGAGTAAATCGGAATTCGTATTTCGGCTGATTTTAGAGGAATATTTTAAAGTTCCAAAACTCCACACTTAGAAGAATTTCCAAGTGAAACCAGTCAATGTTAGCCTATGGAAGGAAATTCAAGTTATTGGTAAGTACGGTTAAAATTACTTTTCAGGACCAGTACTGGGCTGAAAGATGCAGCACTGAGGTCTCTCCTGATAACAGGTGAGTAAATCGGAATCGTATTTCGGCTGATTTTAGAGGAATATTTTAAAGTTCCAAAACTCACACTTAGAAGAATTTCCAAGTGAAACCAGTCAATGTTAGCCTATGAAGGAAATTCAAGTTACCGGTAAGTACGGTTAAAATTACTTTTCAGGACCAGTACTGGGCTGAAAGATGCAGCACTGAGGTCTCTCCTGATAACAGGTGAGTAAATCGGAATTCGTATTTCGGCTGATTTTAGAGGAATATTTTAAAGTTCCAAAACTCCACACTTAGAAGAATTTCCAAGTGAAACCAGTCAATGTTAGCCTATGAAGGAAATTCAAGTTACCGGTAAGTACGGTTAAAATTACTTTTCAGGACCAGTACTGGGCTGAAAGATGCAGCACTGAGGTCTCTCCTGATAACAGGTGAGTAAATCGGAATTCGTATTTCGGCTGATTTTAGAGGAATATTTTAAAGTTCCAAAACTCCACACTTAGAAGAATTTCCAAGTGAAACCAGTCAATGTTAGCCTATGAAGGAAATTCAAGTTACCGGTAAGTACGGTTAAATTACTTTTCAGGATCAGTACTGGGCTGAAAGATGCAGCACTGAGGTCTCTCCTGATAACAGGTGAGTAAATCGGAATTCGTATTTCGGCTGATTTTAGAGGAATATTTGCACAATGGTGAAGGGAGGGGGCGGGGCCTGAGGTTACATCTAGTGCAAACGCGCCCCGTGGCGCGTTTTAAGTTGGGGGATTAAGTCCCCTTGAATCCTGAGGGTCCCTAGGGGCCAACTAGCCCACCAGGAACCTCCAATATGCGCTAGGGGCTGCGTTGCAGAGACGTGTAGAGAGGCCACACCCCTTTACACCTCTCTGCAACGCAGCTCTGTGGCGCTTTCTGGATGTACCTGTTGGGCTAGTTGGCCCCCAGGGACCCTCAGGATTGAAGAGGATTTAATTCCCCATCTTAAAACGCGCCACGGGGCCTGTTTGCACATATGTCACCTGAAGCCCCGCCCCCTCCCTTCACCACTGTGCAAACGCGCCCGTGGCGCGTTTTAAGTTGGGGGATTAAGTCCCCTTGAATCCTGAGGGTCCCCGGAGTCCAACTAGCCCACCATATACCTCCAAAAGCACCACAGAGCTGCGTTGCAGAGAGGTGTAAAAGGGGTGTGGCCTCTCTACACGTCTCTGCAACGCAGCCTCTGGCGCATATTGGAGGTTCCTGGTGGGCTAGTTGGCCCCCAGGGACCCCCAGTATTCAAGGGGATTGTTCCCCTCTGCAAACGCGCCAGGGGCGCGTTTGCAGAGTGGTGAAGGAAGGGGGCGGGACCTGCGGGCCCGATCGTTTTTTTTGTCCCTGAAGTGGGGCTGTGTGGCCCCCCTTCCTTTTCTCTTTTTGGGCCCTGGGGACCCCATCCCCCAGGGCCTTACCCCCTTTTAAATTACAAAAAAAAAAAAACGGGAAGGGGCCGCGTGGCCCCCTTCCCTGGGCCTGTATTGGCCCCGGGACCCCATCCCCGGGGCATGGCCTCTATATTTATTATTTTGAGGGGGGCAGCGTGGCCCCCTCCTCTGGCCATTTTAAGGCCCCGGGACCCCATCCTCGGGGCCGGCCTTTCCATTTTTTTAATTTTTTTTTTTTCCTTTTTGGGGAGGGGGCCGCGTGGCCCCCTCCCGGGCCACTACTTGCCCCGGGGACCCCATCCCCGGGGCTGGCCCCTCTCCGTTGGGGACTGTGGGGGTCCCCAATCCCCCACAGTCCCGCCGGCTCCCACGTCCCTTGGGAGCCGGCATTGCTGTCTCCACATGGGGAGCAGCTGACATGCTGCTCCCCATGTGGAAAAGCATCGCTTTGGATATTGGAAGAGAGAGCAGGTTTCCTGCTCTCTCTTCCAATATCCAAAGCAGTTTGCTATGGCAGGACGGGAGCCGCGAGGCTCCCGTCCTGCCATAGCAAACTACAGTGTCCCGGGGTAGGCACCCCGGGACACTGCAGGAGCCGGCCCTGGGGGTGGTGGTCCCCAGGGCCATCAAGGGCTCCAGGAGGGGCCGCGCGGCCCCCTCCCATTCAGTACACAGCCCCGGGGAGGTGGTGGTCCCCGGGCTCTGGGTCCGTAACGGACCCCCATATTAAAATGTTTAGTGCCCCGGGAGGTGGCGGTCCCGGGCGTGTGGGGGCTGGAGCCCCCCACACTGGTTTTATTTTTCATTAAAAAAAGCCCCGGGAGGTGGTGGTCCCCGGGGCTGCGGGAGGGCTCAGAGCCCTCCCGCACCATTTTTAAAAGCCCCGGGGGTGGCGGTCCCCGGGCTTGGGGGCCCTTGAGGCCCCCACACATTAAATTATCCCCCCACCATGCCCCCGGGACTTGGGCCACCCGGGGCCATTAACATCGAAGCGCGGAGACCGCGCTTCGATTTTCTCGGCAGGATTCGCGCACCCTGAGCGCATCCTGCCGATTTTTTTTTTTTAAAAATGCTTTTTGCCCAGGGGTCCTTGTGGGACCCCTGAGCAGGCCTAGGGGTTAGGGTGTTTCTACCCTGCCCCCTTTGTGCATTTTACGCACTTGTTTCTTTTTTTCTCGGCGGGATACGCGCACCCTAAGCGCATCCCGCCGATTTAAAAAAACAAAACTTTTCTGCCCAGGGGTCCTTGTGGGACCCCTGAGCAGACCTAGGGGTCAGGGTGTTTCTACCCTGCTCCCTTTTGCGCTTGCGCACTTGTTTCTGTCCCTCGGTTCTACCGAGGGACAAAATGGCTGCCAACACTTCTTGATTTGGAGTGTTGACAGCCAATTAGCATGCAGCTCGTGATCGGGAGGGTACGCGGATCCGACGCGCCCATAGATATATATGTGATTTTAATTGTGAATTTCTCAGGAACTACTGAACGGATTTACACCATTTTAGCAAAAGGCACCAGTCTGAACCAAGGGCTACCTCTTTGCCAAATTTGGGGTAATTCCGTTCAGCAGTTCAGGCTGTAGCTGCGACTAAAGGTTCCTATGGAAAAATGAATGGGGAAAACGCGTTTTGGGACCCCCTTTTTCTCGGCCCCCGCTTGACGTATCACCCCGAGACTTTCAGGGTAGGAGCGGACCGGAGCGCCCAACAAGTTGGAAGCTTTCGCGAAGATTCGTCAACCGGCGCCAACGTTATTGCAAATAGAATGTCGCGGATTTCCTATGGATAATAGGTTGTAACTATAACTATCTACTGGCGACCGCCAGTAGATAATATATATATATATATATCTCCTGTTCTGGATCTTCAAAGGGGAACTTCCCTTATTATGAATTGGGAGTCGCAAATATTTTAAACTATGGGTATTTTGGAAATAACCTGTACTTTATTTGCGACTCCCAATTTAGAATAACTGAAGTTTCCCTTTGAAGATCCAGATCAGGCAAAAGCAGCAGTAAACAGCCTCTTTATACAGTGAAGCTGCTGAAGCATACATCAAACATATGGGAGATCCTGGGATCGCTTGTGATCTGGCATATTTTAAAGGAAGAAAAAGAAGGTAGTAGTCCCTATTAAAAGTAGAGCATAATAACGATAATAAAAAAAAATAGCTAGTAAACAACTGGTATAAAGCTCAGAAATGTTATCAGTAGCTGTGCCAGTGAGGTAAAAACACATGCGCGACACAGACAAGAGTATGGCAATATAGGTGTATCACACACGAATTAAACAACACATTTCCTGTATAGTCAAAAATAAGGTAATAACATGAGTTTTTCCGTAAAAGACGATGGCGTTTTGATCCTCAATGGGATACAGGATCATCATCAGGACTCCGATAATGGGGAGCCTGAGAAGGAGTTCAGAGTGATGTTAATCCACATGTGTAACAACAATGGGCAAGACAATGTATGCAATGTTTGGAGACGCCAATCCAAGTCCGACAAAAAATTGGAGCCCAATCGTAAACCGCTGTAATATGTTGTAATGAAAGGTGAGCCCATAATTGGTCCTTATCTAGTAAATGTGCTGGACTGATAGCGTTGGGAAGACAAGGAGGACAAAAGGCCTAGTGGAGGTGCCACAAGCCACCTGACCGGGGAGCAATTAAGGTCCAGTCAGGATGGGGGCCTTGGTAAAGGCCGCAAGTGCAGCAGTAATCTCATGACTGGAAAAACCTGGCGACAATTGAGTGACAATGCTACGAGTGGTGTACAGGTCCATATGAGACCAAGAAGCCTCTCCAGCTGGTATGGGCCTAGATCAGGGCAAACTACCACAGCAGTGTAAATGGGAAAAGAAAAAAAAAAAAAGAGGCCAGGCGCACCTTTGTCTGTCACGCTCTATTTTTAGGTCTTGCTTTAGCAGTCCATTGGAAATGACCTATTGTGCATATCCAGGCATTTATGCGTGTGCTTCAGGCCATGGTGGTGGTGCTGGGATGATTTTCAGAGGGAGGATGCTGCGACCAATTTTGAGTCAGTGAAATCCTGCGGGTTTTTGAAAAATCACCTTGTTACACAGCTGTGTAGCAAACGAGCCACACCCTCCCAGCAGGAGAAGGGCGGACTAGTGGTGTGTCCAGTGGTGCGCGTTTTGGAGCACATTGTCTCAAGTATATGTCTAAAGCATGGTGAGCTAGGATCCCTACTGTCTTCTACAGAGAACACATTTCCATTGTAATCGTATTTTGAGAAGTCCTCTAAATTTGCGTCAGTCATGCAGCTTTACTGCTAATCCTATGTGGTGCACAAAAAATAATGAGTGGAAATCGGATTTTTACACATATTTATCGTTTACCAAGTAAAGTGTTTTGGCTTGTTTTGATCCTATTAAAATCTTTGTTTTGATCACACTTCAGAATAAATTTTTTTTAAAAACATGCCTCATTTGAACTTTTCTTGCTGCTGATGCATTTGGAAACATTTGTAAAGTTCAACAAGTATTTAAAATTGTATTGTGTGTTAGAAAATATTTGACAGCCTGCAGCCTTTCCTTTCATACTTCCTGTACCCCAGCACGATTATCGCTTTATTCACGTTAAAAAATTCCCTTACTGTGCAATCAAGGAAACGGAGAGGAACACAAATCCCCATGTTAAATAAACAACTGTTTGTCAGAATACATTGCATAACACTTGACTTCTGTCTTTAAATTCAGCATGGAACAAGATAAAAACATTTAAATGTCTTTTTATTGTTCACTCCCCTTTTGAACTCCTGTAATGTTTTCTTCAGGGTGGTGCAGCATCTCCCGTCCCCCTACTACCAGCGCCCCTGGGCTCTGGTAAAAGGAAGACATATTTATTTCCTCATATTAGGATGGCCAAAAATCTCTTCATTTTAAAGGTTTGCCCTACAATTATTGATCCTGTCAAGCTGCCCCTGCAGAGGCACTGGGGGGCGCTTTGTCCCGCATTTTGTTTCTCGAACAATTTTAACAATCTGAAAAGATCAGCAGTTCTCACTTTTTCCGCCTGTAATGAGTTATAAAAGAGGTACTATTATGGCTGAGTGGGGGGTGATGCAGCACAGGAGGGCTCCTGCACAATGCAGGTTTAGCAACATGTTAAACTACTGAGACGCAAATCCAGCACCTGCCAATAAACAGCACTGAATGTGTGGATGAAAACCATGCAGGAGGCCTTTCCTGGGAGCATGCCCTTGGTGATGTTCTGGCTGCTGGGATATGATGTGAACTAGTCCGAATTTCGGGAATCTCTATGCAATGAATGCTGCTGTAGGATTGCTACCATGCCTTCGAAAGTTGCGGGGGGAGGGGGGATATGTTATTTTGTTTGTTTCTTCTATGCAAAAAACGGAATAAAGCGATATTCAGAAGTAATAAAGTATGCCCTAGGTGTTTACTTCTTCCATTATGACCATTTCAAAGTGCTGTTGTATCGTTAGATAAACGGACAGAAGTCAGGACCACTAGAATTATGTGATCCTGCTGCCGCAACATTTTCCGCATGGTAAGGCACTGTTGCCACATAACTGCAGATATTATTAAAAAAAATTATTTCCAGCTCAAAAGGAAAAGTGATTAAAAATGTAGCAACTCATGTGGCCGTACGGGATCAATCCTTTTGTGAAGGTTGATTGGTCATCTTTAATTGGTTTACTGCTGTATTTGGGTGTTAAACTGGTACTAATTAAGTTAAAACTTAACACTAAGACAGTGTTAAGGTCTTAAACACGGATACTCGCAAATATTTCCCCAGAGGTCAAAAAGTATGTTCTGCGTTGTGACCGAGTGCCGCATTGAAGCCAGCAGGGTGGTGGTGAGGGGCATGGGGGGGTTGGAAGGTTAGTACAAGTGAAGTGAAGCATGTACATAATGTGCACAGTGGGTCAGAGTTATTTTGAGGGTTTCATTCCAAAACGTCCCTCAAAATTAAGCCCCTAATCTCTTGAAAAATCATACATTTGACAAAACTGTTTATGCTGTATCTAAGCTGCTATCCCCCTATGCCGACCCCTGGGTGAGCCCTTTTGCTTGCTATCGTTACCTTTGGCAAGTAATGTGTACAAAGGAAGTAACTTGATTATTGATTTGGAATGAAATAGAATCTTAGGCCTCACAATCCCCTTGTGCCTTTAGTCTCTTATTCGTAAACATTAAGGGGGAGATTCACAAGGACCTACCGCCGATTTATCCCCACCTTAACCCATCAAAAGTGGAGATAGATTTAACACCCCATTCACAAGCGGGTGCAAACTGCAGACATCGCCAGTATTCCCGCAACAACTGCCCCAAAATTTAACACCACGGTGGACACCACTAACTAACCCCAATTAGGTGCAAAAACACACGAAAAAACCACAACACCACTTTCACAACGAACTGCCAGATCTGCGAAGCGAACCAAAAACAGGCGATAAGCCGCAGTAGCACCAGTGATTTAACACCTGCCTTTTGCTGGTGTTAAGCAGAACGACTACCTGCAGCATGAAAGGGAGCCCAGCCAAGAGCCACACCCGAAGACCCACAGATGCCATGGAGACAATGACCATGCAGCTCCAAGACCCATGAGGGACACAAAACCCTCCCCACCCACCCCAGGCCCGCCACCACCCCCAGGACACGTCCCGCCCCCTCACCCCCAGGAACACCACAGAGGCAGCGTACACAAAGACAGCGGACCCACCTGAAACGCACCAGCCACCCAGACCCAACGCCAGAGGAGGACATTGCCCACTACAGGCCCAAAAGGACAACCATCCGCCGCATCCTGACCCACATCCCCCACCTGCTGACGGTACCAACCCAGCGGACTACAAACGTCCCTCCGCAGACAAAGCTGCCAGCTGCGCAGCACGTCGGCCTCTGGTACCATCCAACCCACAACTGCCAGAGTCGGAGGAGTCACACAGCCAGCCCCATACAAGGTCATCACACCTGTCCTGGATGCCAACAACAACCTGGTACCCCAGCACCTCCACTTCACCCACACTGCGCAGGAGCTGCTGGAGACCAAGCAAGGCCCCTATGCCATAGCTGGATTCCCTCACGTGTCAGGGCCAATCGACTGCACACATGTACCCCTCGTGCCCCCTGCCGACACTGCACACAACTACCACAACAGAAAGCACACGCATATCATGAATGTGCAGGCAACAGTGGACCGTCCAGGACTCCTCAACAATGTCGTGGCCAACTCCCCAGGCAGAGTGCATGATTCTCACATCTCCGGACAGTCCATCATCACCCAGCGCTCCCAGGATAGCACCCATGGTGCAGTGCCCGTTGGTAAGACCAAAATGAACACACCACACACCTCCAGCCCACAGTCATGCAACTCACAACACTGGCAATGGGCACGCAGCACAACTACATTCAACATGACACACAACATGCCAACCGACCAGACACGACAACACGACTCCATTGTGAAGCTGGCCTTGCCATGCCCACAACCCAGCCACGGCATGGCACCACAGACACACAATAGCAGGATGCGAGGAGAGGCATGGAGCAGGCATGTGCGAGAGCGGCAAGTGATCAAGGAATGTGAACCCACCCAATGCCAGGTGTGGCGTGGAGGTGCCGGACAGACCACAGAGTGCAAACCACGGAAATGGCCATGTGGAGATCAACTGCTGGTGCATGGAGTGCAGTGGCCGCTACCATGTCCCCACAGGCTGTGGGGCAGAACGCGGAAATGTCGCATGTTACGTCCCCCCCTGCATGCGCGTGCGTAGTGGGTTGGACCTGCTTACGCCAGGCCTGCGTAGGGGTGTGAACAAAAACCCCGTCGCACTGGGCGTGGTTCTCATTCGGAATGGACAACGCGTCTGCCAGTGCGGCGGCTATCGGCCCGCCACGAGTCCTGCGCCGAGCACGGCGGGCCTGCGACCCTGTGCGCCTGCTGCACCCCGGGCCGCTGGTGCCCCGACCAGTCATGCCGGCCACAGCGCACCAACGAGGCTCCGCTCACCTGCCTACACCGGCGTGTGTCGATAAGGGCCCACCACGTGCCGGTGCAAGCTCCAAGCAGCAGTCCCGCGACCTCTGCAGCCTCCGCAGACCATCGCTGCCCCCCCCCCCGACGCTGGCCCACATTACTCCTTTCCCATTTACATACTCCACCTGCGTCCTCCTGGGCCCAGTAGGTCCAACATGTGGAACTGTGTCCTGAGTCTTGAATGGCAGTGACCCCAAGTCCGTGGAAGCGGCCACAGCACCAGACTCGCTTCGATCAGTGAGGCATAATTCCATATCGCAAGCCGGCGACACGTGGTGCCACTAACCCTGTTCAACGCCAGCCGGTGACACGTGGTGCCACTAACCCTGTTCAACACCAGCCGGCGACACGTGGTGCCACTAACCCTGTTCAACGCAAGCCGGCGACACGTGGATGAGGGCTCAGGCCTACCCTGCGGACCAGCAGGTCCCACATCCAGCACTTAGTCGCCAATCATGAATGGCAGAATCCACACCAGTGAACGCACGGAGAGGAGTAAGAGGAAGATGCGACTCAGTCCGGAGGAAAGCTGAATCAGAGTCACAGAGGTGATCGAACACTATCAACAACTGACCTGGTGCCATCAACCCTGTTCACCGCAAGTCCGCGTCCCGTGGTGCCACTGAACCTGAACTACGCAGGCCGGTGAGACCATCCAACCTAAGCCGGCGACACTCGGTGAATGGCCCGTGCTGACCACTGCCTCAGGCCAACACTGCGGTCCAGTAGGTCACACATGTGGAACTGTGTCTTGGGTAAGATGTGGAGGAGTCCACACCATTGGACACGCCTCATCGCAGGCGGCATCCCCTAACAGCACTGGTGCCACTAACTCTGTGCGCAATGAGTCATGGGCACTATCTGGTTGGACCTTGGTGGCGTCTGAGTCCATGGCCTGGTGGTTTTCTGCATCTTCATCTGGCTGGACCGGACTTGGTGTCCGACATGTGTCTGGTCCATTCATCTCCACCATAGTGACTGTTTGCGTGGTTCTGCCCTCTGCATCATGCCCTGGGGGCACACCTTCCACTGTCCACCGAGACACTCCGCTACAAGCCCCCTTTGTCATCTACGGAAACCTGCTCTGCACTCGTGACCCTGCCCCAGGGCCCCGCAAGTCAGCGGCCCGTGGCGGTAGGCCCGTGCAGGACGCTGTACATCCGGGGCCACTAACTCTGTGCAGCACAAGTCATGGGGCCTTTATGGTTGAATGGTTGTGTCCTTTACGATGTACACTGTTGTCGATTTCTGACTGCACCAGGCAGCCCTTGCCGGCTGGTGTGCACACACCCCACACACATCCAACCCAGGTGTAACTCGATATGTGTGCCTGCTAATAAATGTGGCCAGGCGCACGTGCCCGTAGCCATTCACACCATCTGAGCAAGTGTGTCCGTGTGGTCATTGTGTCAGCATGATGGGCACGGCACCGCAACATCACAGTGTGCTATCCTAAGCAGAAGATACCATGTCACCTCAGCGTTGGCAGTGACCTTGGACATGTAGCTTCGCCCGGACCCCTGCATGCACAAGCGGCATGTGCTGGTCCGGCGTACGACAGTTCAGCGCAGGGGTGTGCTGAATCGGCAGGGGGAGCAGGGCGTGGCTCGGACCTGGCCTTGGGCAGGATGTGCGGTAAGTGTGTCTCTGTGTTGGGGTGTTGTCGCCACCAGGGCCACAGTAGACGATGTTGCAATGTAGCATGCACCAGGAGGGCGGGCCCGCACGGACGGGGAAATGTAGGAGCGCAAGACCGCTCGGGGTCTTGGCACATGCATGCCAAGTGTTATGTGTATAAGTCCTACGGCTGCATGAGTCATTTGCCTAGCCTCATTCGCAGCGTGATCACAGCCAGCCATGGACTGTACACTTGTGTCCGCCCTGTCCGGACCATTGGCCTACACTCACTTGGCCGCACACCTTCAAAGGCCAGCGTCACGGTGTTGGTGGCATGCCGCTGGACATGCGCGGACAGGCATTACAATGGTGTGCCGTAGGAGTGCACGTGATACAACCGCGCAGGGCACACAAGTGTGGGGGCTCGTGGGAGGGTGGAGCAGCTGTGAGGCAACGTAACACACAGTGAGGCCGCACATGTGCCACGTGCTGGGCATATCATCCATGATTCCCAGGGTCGCAGACATCCCACCACACCCACGGCAGGCCTCTGTACGTCTCCTGAATGCATGCAGATGGTAAAGTTACTGTAGGGATGAAGGGTCCTTTGTCTGTACTATCAGGCGGTGGCAAATCTGCAGCTCCGAGCTGGGACTTGCATGTGGCCAGCACCCCCTGACAGATACAATAGCATTTACTTGCGACTCCCACACTACGCACTGCCCAATGTGAGACCAACGTGTACACATCCCACACGCAGAAGTCCTTGGTCGTAGTTAGCGTGCGTGAGATGGCCTTCACACGTACTCCCACCCCAGGCCTGCACCCGTTGCACATAGACACTGCTCATTGCTCCGACCTGTGCCATTTCATCCACAGGACTGGCGCAGGGCAAGCCAGTGTCGCTTCAAGCAGAGCCACTGACGCAATGGCAGACAATCCCGGACACATGCTCAACTCCAGTCACGTGGACCTGTACCGTGCACGTCTGCTGCATGTACTGGGGGCACTGCTGTTGGCAGTGCTGCGGATCAGTTACCGGCTGAGCTTCCGCCTTGCGAACGTCACCTGCGTTCAGCCTGTGTTGCATTGTCGCTCGTGCATATTAGCGTGGACCATGGAAGTCTGCCTCTCCAACGTGACTGTAGCTGACCTGGATTTCGAAGTGTGTGTGCGCCCCCTGTTGGCACACGACCTGGAGAGTCACCGTGTTGCCCGTTTATGGCATGCATGGATGTTTGGCATGCATGTTGGCAACTGTACCTGGGAGATTGCACGAGTCGTTGTGTGCAGTGAGCACATTGAGCCGCTACCCGATTGGGCTTTGGTGCACATTGGGGCCAGGGGTTAGAGTCAGCACATCTGCCCAGGTCAGCTGATGGATTACGTCTACGACATGTCAGATGTGGTGGACAACTATCTTTCATTGGAGATGTTGGCCTACGCTGCTGCAATGGCGTTCATGGACGAGTGACAAGGTACCTGCAGCCACAACTGGATGTGACCCATCGCACGTGTCCCGACGCCTGGTTGCATGTTGGGAATCTGGTCACATGTCCCAAGAGGACAGTGGACATGGCTGCATTGGCCTGGACTCCTGATCCATGCGCGGACAACCAACGCGGGTTGGCACTGACTTATGTTGGTGATGGACTCCCCCGGGGTGGACATGGGCGCTTTCCTAAGTTCCTCATTCAGACATGCGGCTGCATTGGTCTGCATTTCGTGGCACTTCTCTTGGCCGTACTGACACGCACTTGTTGATAAAGTTTCCGCAGTTTCACTTGTCTCCAACTGTGTTGAGTCTTGATTTGTATGCCAATGTGTGTGTCACTGACTCTCTGGGTCCCTGCCATACGTGCATTGCTACCCCATCAGGGCTGTGGGTTTGTACTTGTGCATTGTCATGTCCCTGTTTCGTGCTTTGCCAGATGCGTATGGCCATTAAGCGGCCACAGGCGGGTGCAAATGTTGCTGGTCGTACCACATTGTGTTGGATGTTGGGGTGCTCTGCTTCCTATGTGTGTGTGCTGCATTGTGTGCGAGATGTCCCTTCAGCTCTGCTTTGGCTCACCCTTCACCCTTTCAGGCAGTGTGGTTTTCACTTCTTTGCTTGTTCAGTGGTGTGATATTGCCGGGTTGTGTGACTTGTGCTCTTGGTTGGTGTTGTTACTCTTGAGCATGGTTTGTCTGCAGTTGTGCTGTGCTTAATTGTGCATGTGTGCCATTGTGCCCATCTCCCCCGTCCCCCAGTCCCTGGTCATTCCTCTCCCTGTTGCTGTGGTGTCTGTTGTTTTGGGCAGTTTCCGGTCCCCGACTCCTGCCACCATCTCCAGACTGATGTGGTGGACACCATTTCCTCCATGTCATCCAGCTCCTGGTGTGGCGCTGGACTCCCACCTCGGGTATGCATTGCTGCCTTCTTGTTGTTGGCGTATTTCTGCTTGTTTGTGCGTTTCGCATCATTCCGGCTGTTCGGGTTTTCTTCCATTGTCCTCCTCCGCTCTCCGGCTGCATTGACCTTGTCCATGATGGCCTGCCATGTACAATGTTTTGTTGCCAATGGGGCTTGTGGGGTTGTATACTGGCTCAGGTTGCCTCCATTTTGCTTGGCTGTTCTTTTCTGTTTGGTTTGTCTATTTTTTCCTGCTTTTGTTGTGCTTATTCCCGCCTGCCGTGGGTGTGTCGCGGGCCTGGAGGTGCTTTTCGCAGCTTTCCTCATCGCGAATGGGCTCATCACACGTTTTTTTGTGTTGTGGATTGTGTTTTTATCTCCGTTGAGGTGGTTGTATCGCGGACATTGGCCGCGTTTTCGGCGGACTATCGCATGGTACCGCCGTGTTGTGAATTCCTGGTTGACAAGGGGTTATTTTCACGCGATAGGCTGCGAAGTGTAAAGTTGCGTTAACATTTTTTGGAGATGTTTAGCACACGTTCTTGTGAATATACCCCTAAGAGTGCTTAGAAGCAGGGATCAAACCTGGGATCAATACCGGCTTCCCTACTTGACCACATTGTGTGATCCTAGGCAATTGTTTTATTTCTCTTTGCTTTTTTTTTTTAACTTTCATTATCGCATACGAGAGCACCATGAAAAGGAGTTCAGGATTTGTGCAGTACAAAACCTAGTGTTTGATTCAATAAACACTTATGTTACATGTATAATAACCTAGGCCACATCGAGGGTGCACATGACAACTGACTTGCCTCTTGGCTAACTGATGGCATTGTTGTCAGGGAGGGAAGGCATGAATGTTTCCAAGAATATTTTTTAAACTATCACTTTAAAAAAAAAAAAGCTCCTTAAATGCAGTGATATACACTTTTTGAATTTTGAACTTTTGCCTTTATCATATTTTTTGCATGTTGTTTTGCACAATGCTTTTAAAATGAATGTGTTCCTAAAGTTAAGTGGTGTTGGCTCTTTTACTTCAGTTAATGTGTGAATAAATACTTATGGTTTCAAGCTTTCTGAATGTCACTGCTAAGTCAAATTAACAGCAGCACAGTTGCAAAGGTCAGGAGGGCGGCATGCGGCCCCCAGGCCCTACTTTGAGTATCTCTGGTCTAAAAGAAAAAAAAATGAAGTCATACTATCACAAAGCATGCTGCATTAGGCTTCATAATTTGCGTTTTCTTGCAGCATAATTTAGTCAACCCTGCAACCTAATTTGGTCCCCCCCTGACGCTTATTTCCAGTGGTCCTGACAGAGGACAAGGAGAGTTTATTAAAGTAGTAGACCCAAGACTGCAGCACACTGCTACTTGCAACAAAAGCTAGACATTTACATCATATAGTATTTTGGTCTATACCATGAGAAGGGGCACTTCTCTCCCTAGGTAATATTCATATATTTCTTTTTAACCAAATGCTTACTAGAAGCTGTTATATTAATTCGAAATACATCTATTAGAAAAAGGGAGTAGAGGATTAAGTTGAAAAAGCGATTGCCGTAGAACACACAAGTTGGCCGAATGGGAAGCCGGGATTAAAAACCATGGTTCCTTATTCTAAGTTTCTAAACAGTTCAATAGACTGCCGTTGGGGTGCCAACGATTCTGATGTCATGGCCAAAGGGCTGCCCTTGCCAGGGAAAAGGCACTGTGCTGTGTGCCCTGCTCAGATTTAGAATGCAGTATTTATTTCCAGTATATATGGGTAAAGTGGCAAGGATTGGCTTATATATCAAGTATCCTAGTTCCATTGCTAAAATGTGAGCATGGAACCAGGTCCTGTGGCAGTAGGTGGCTGCTGTGCAGTATGAGTGGTAAATATTGATAATTACCATTGGTATTTCAAATCTAGACTAATTCACTCCATTTGGACACTGCAGTAGATCATTTTCTGAATTTGTATCTGACAAGGTGCAATAGCGAGCAAGCAAGGTTTAATCCAGGAGAAGGCAAAGGAATTAGAAATCAAATACAGTACAAACAGAAATCACACTCCAACTCAATCTCCGGCCACGTTATAGCTTTTAAGGTGGCCTATATAGAGAAGGGGATTTAAAATGAAATCCCAATAATGTGCTACGTGACTAAGTCTCCCAGTCCCCAACAAACCTCTTCTGATGTCTAGGCACATGCAAAGGGTCTCTGCATATGCAATGTCTCCACATGTGAAAAGTGCCCTGCAAAGTAACGATGAAAAATTGGCCACCCTACTTCTTGTGTGTTTGACTCTGATAACTGAGCATGTAGATAGCACAAGTTATGTAGCGTAAACACACAAACACAGCCTGAAAGGGTCTTTATGTGCTGTAGACAAGAGTCAGAAATGGACCACAAAACTGCATTCTGGAAGGTTATTTCGAATAAAGCGCTGTTTAACCATCTCTATGGTCACTTTTAAAGCTTTAGGACTTGGTGACGTCTTATGCGTGTTTGTGGCTGGAGGTATTGGCAGGGTTGGGTCAATTGATGATAACCTCAGCCTATCACACTCCTCAGTTGATGTAAAGCCAACCAATGTGCTGGTTAGCAGCACCACCATGTTCTAAGCACCAAAAGAGATGCCAGTTCATAGTGTCGCTGCACAAGCGAGTGATGTCACTTGTCATTGCCTTTTGGTAGCTTGAGAGGCAGTGTGGTGCACTGGATACACTGGCCACCACTGCATCAAGAAGAATGGATTACTGTAGACACTGTCTATCCCAGAGGAGTCTCCATCTTCACTGGAGCACATCCGTTCAGGCTGCTTGCGTGAAGAGCCACGTCAGAGAGGTTTGTTCACACACACTAATATTTAATAACAATAAGCAGCCTTATCACATCGACAGCCACTATCACGAGTGAACAGGCCTTAGTTTCCTCGACAAACTTACATTAACAATACAATGAAAACCATTTGCCTTGGGCTCGACATGGCTGGACTGCTTGGAGAAGAGTTATAACAGTGAACGTGCCATGTTGTGGCAAAGGCTATGTCGATCTCAAGGTCAAGTCACTGTAAAGGTTCTTGATGTGACATATATCCACTTATAAAACACTTAAACAGCACTTCAACAATTACGAACATTCTCCCTGTTGGGTCTACTGGTGGTTGCATGTCAGTTAATATTACCCCAGCAGGAATAAGGGAATCAGGACATCAAACACCAACGCACATACACTTAAGTAGCAACAAGATGAAAATTACAGCACAACACCAATCAGTAATAACACTAAACTGTGACATAATACGACCACAATACAAAAGCAACATCACCAAGCTTCACCCACAATGCTCCACCAACCACAGACGTCCATAAGGTGTACATTTGCTTTTCTAACCGTCATTGCACAATATAGAGTGAAGGTCCTTTACAAGATAAACATTCACATTTTGGGGTTTGATAGACGAAATGTCGACTCCACTTTTCTGGTTCCTAATAAACGTCCATCGACTCCTTAGGAGGTCCCAGTGTGCATATAACTCCAGGACTCCTGTTAGATTCACAGACATGTTATGTTATGTTAAAAGCATTTCTAGAGCGCACGTACATCAAACGATTTCATGGCGCGGGGGGCGGAGAGGAGGGCAACAGGAAACTAGTTTAGGTCACCATACGCTTGAGTAAACAGCCGAGTCTTAAGCAATTTTCTGAACTGTGCATAGGAGGTCACCGACCTCATCTCCACAGGGAGGGAGTTCCAAAATTGTGGAGCCAAGACGGCGAATCTTGAGCCTCCATGCTTCTTGTGTTTGAAGGAGGGAGTCACTAACAGGTTCAGGTGGGAGGACCGCAGGTCTCGAGAGGGGATGTAGCGTTGGATTCTGGAAGAAATGAAGGTTGGACTAGTGCCATGAAGGGCTTTCAAGATAATGCATCCCAGCTTAAATGCACACCTTTTGGCCACCGGAAGCCAATGTAGATTTTTCAAAAGAGGTCTAATGTGCTGCCTCTTAGGTAAGTGGAAGATAAGTCTGGCGGCTTGATTTTGACACAACTGAAGACGTCTCAGTTGGTAGGCCAGGATGCCAACATACAATGAATTGGCATAGTCCAATCGGGAGATAACCAGGGCTAAAATAACCAGGGTCAGAGCTTCCCTGGACAAGAATCTGCTGATCTTCCTTATTCTCCGCAGTTGAAAAAAACAGGCGGAAACCACTGAGCCGATCTGAGCGTTCAATGACAAGTCGTTGGCGATCTTTATACCCAAACTTTTGGCAGAACTAACTGGCATCGGGGACTTGCCCAAAGAGGAAGGCCAAACGTTGGAATGCCACGGGTTGGCAGAGCCACCCGTAAGAATCAGCTCAGTTTTATCAGGATTCAACTTAAATTGGTTGTAATTCATCCAATCACTTATAAAGATCATGGTGGCTTGAAAGTTGAATGCTGAGGATGTTGAAGAGTTGATATCGAACACCAATTGAAGATCATCAGCATAGTTGAACGTTCTTATCTTTCTTTCTCTCAAAGAACGGATAAGGGGGAGAAGGTACAAATTAAAAGGAGCGGCGAAAGAGAAGAGCCCTGGGGAACCCCACAAGTCAATTCCCTTTTGTTGGAGGAAAAGTTGGCAAGCCGCACCGCTTGCTGCCGGTTACTAAGAAAAGAAGAGAGCCACTTCAGCGCCAGACCCTGAATACCTGCGTTTCCGACACAGTCGATCAGAATGTCATGATCGACCGTGTCAAATGCCGCTGACAGGTCCAGAAGGACCAGAGCCTGGGAAGCGCCATTGTCTGCTCCCTCTCTAAGTTCATCCAAGACAGTCAAAATGACAGATTCCGTAGAATGAGCAGGTCTAAACCCTGCCTGATGGGAGTCTAAGACTTGAGAATGTTCAACAAATGAACTGAAACAGTGTGCCACATGCGCCTCGAGACCTTTACCTAGATAGGGCAGCAGGGAAATGGGGCGATAATTACTAAGAACTGACAGATCCGCACCTGGTTTCTTCAAGATAGGAAGGATTTCCGCATTCTTAAATATATCTGGAACAATGCCAAGGTTAAGTGAATTGTTAAGGAATGAAAGGGGGGGGGGGAATCAGGACAGATGGTAAAAGCTTCTCGAAGTACGTAAGGAGGACAACAGTCAATAGGAGAACCAGAGCCAACCTTTTTCAGTAGATCAAGGAAGGTCTCCTTAGAGATTGGGGGGATTAAATCCATCCGGGCTAAATTCTGACAGATATTTGAGTCGGTGTGTGAAGAGTAGAGGAGGGGATGCTGGCTTTGATGGCAGCAATTTTCTCTGTGAAATATGAGTTAAGAGAATCACATAAGGACTGTGAGGGGGCTGGCTTCAGCATGACCATATCTGGTTTAGAGAGCTCATTTACTATAGAGAAGATCTCTCTGGATTTATTAGTCGAGTTAAGAATTTTATTAGAGAAGTATTCTTGCTTAGTATGGACGATCTCCTTTTTATAATCTTTCAAGAGGGTTAAGTAACTGGCCTTCTTGTCGGTAAGATAGTGACGTCTCCAGCTACGTTCTGCCTGTCTTAAAGCAAGTTTCTTGTTTTTTAAGTTGTCAGAAAACCATTGTTGCGCATCATGGGGTCTCAAGATCTTAATTTTCTTGAGAGGAGCGACACAGTCACTTGCCCGCTCAAGCCACAACTTGATGCTCTCTGCCTGGGTGTGAAATGCCTCCTGTGCGGGGGGGGGGGCCGTGTCAGTTAGAAGTGAGCAAAAAAGATCCATATTCGCACGTCTCCAGTTTCTTGACATTAGATTCGCTTTAGGTTGGGGTTTGGAGGCAGGAGCACCAGAGAGGGAAAAAGTTATAATATGATGGTCCGACCAAATACAGGGGGAAATCACAGGAATGGAGATCATCAGGTTAGCTGTCCATATTTGGTCTAGGATGTGACCTTTATATGTGTAGCAGCCCTCACATGCTGGATACAATTCATCCCTACTAAGAGGTCTGTCAATTCCACCGAGCTGGAGCTCTCCCTAGCATCAGTTAGATAATAATTTAAATCACCAATTATCAAGATTCTAGCATGGTCGATAACAAGGTGGGATAACATTTCACCCAGAGCCTGAGGAAACATAGGCATGCGATGGGGGGGTCTATAAAAGAGAGCGCAAATAAAAGATGACAGAGGGGATTCAAATTTCAGGACTAAACTGTCAACTGAAGGTAGGCCAGTGACCCTCAGAGAGGTAAACTGATGATCATGATGGATAATGGCTGCAACCCCACCACCAGCCTTCCCTGAGGGGCGATTAGCCTGCAGAATGTAATAATTATCAGGTAATGCTGCTAGTATATCAGGAGCAGATTCCTCTGTAAGCCACGTTTCAGTGAGAAGAAGAATGTCTGGCTTTTCGGAATCTAGAAGCTGAAATATTTCTAGCTGGTGTCTCACCATAGAGCGGGTGTTTAAATAGCAAACTTTAAGACCATCTGACTCCTGAGTCTTAGAGTTAACATAGATCCGGGAGGATGTAAAGCAGGTCAAAGGGGCTTTTATATCAATTTCGGGGAAAGTATGTCTTTGAGCTAAAATGCCCGTTTTCTGTAAAATATTGCGGGTAATATCATTAATGCGGGGGTTACCCTGAAACGATTTTAGCTCTCTGGCCGAATAACGGAAAAAATGGGCATAATGTGCGGCCCCCGGCCCCGTTTGGGCGCTGACGGGCTTGCCTTAGGCGCGCCTTCGTTGCGCCAGCGGCACGCCCACTGCGCTCGTCCGCTGCGCGTCCGGAAATGCATCTTGTTTATGTCCTGTCTGAGCTCCCGCCACCAGCCCAACAGCCAGCCGGAAGTGGGGGTGGTCTCAGTGTATGGGAGGTGTGTGGGAGGTGTGGCCTACAGCGTTTCTCCGTGCAAGCGGCACAAGAAGCCGTGACGGACCGGAAGCGCTTGAAATAACAAGTAAGGCTGAGAAAAGTGCAAATAAGCAAGTAAAAAGTTTTAAAAAATCAACACATCAAATCACAATTTTAAAAGCAATGTTTTCCCAAAGATTTCCCCTGCCCGGCAAAGCAGACCTCAATCCACATACATTATATATCTCAACTGCAGTCCATATTTCCTATCTGTCACTAAGTTGCCAACAGAGGTCAGTAACTATACAACCGCATAAAAAAAAAATCCCTGAAAATACTTCCGGGTTAAACTAAAGAACCACCTTTGGTCTGGATAAAACAAAAAAAAAAAGCACTTTTTTTTTTACAAAAATCATGGGAACATATTCTGTGTAGTGAAGGAGATTGCCCTCATAAGCCCAATAGTGAATTTGCAACATTATCACTTCTCACCCAAGGCCAATTTAACCCCACTACCAACTCCTGGATAATCAATGCCTTTATGATGGAACTTTCATCTTTACATTTCAGGTCTTGATACCTTTAATGGCATCATCATACATATAATGCTCATCTGGGACGTTGTTTAAGTTTTGCAGGTCTCAAACTTCACTTTCAGGTGACAACGTCAAGTATTCATGGTTCTAATATTAGTGAGAAAGTAAGCTGATGCATAGAGAAGGTAAGGGGGAGAAGCAGTTTTTTTGAGGGGATGGGACTGTAGTGACTCATTGGTTAAAACCCCATCATACCTAGATAATTACTCAAATTTAACCATGCTAACAAAGTAATTGTGCCAATAAAGATAATTGGGTAGACCCTGCGTCCCTCAGAACCTGGGTATTGGTAATACAATCTACAATGGGTTCTGTCGGGTAAACCAATTGCTTAGCGAACTACATTCAATAAGTGATACAGCACAAACTTTTTTACATTTAGATGTAATTTGATATGACATAATATGAATCAGGAGACTAAGGTCATGTCCATAGTCTCCTCACCCCAATACCAAGAAAAAGGAACCTTTAAGGGTGTGGCTAGAACAAGTGATATAATTATAGGACAGACCGCATTGAATCATATTATGTACACGTTTGTCTTTTATATTCATTTGTAGCGCCACCTTTCACTTTATGTCACTTGACCCACAAAAGTCACGTTATCCATGTTGTTTGTTTTTCAAATTTGTTATGGGACAGCAGCCGCAGCCGTGCAGGTAAGAGCAGTGGGGCGGTGGGGTAGATTTCGACAGACTACCACACCTCCCTTTCAAATCACCTAAGTGCAGCTACTGTCTGACCGTACTTGCGGATTTAAAGCATTTCCCTCCTCACTTTCCGTTCTCTTCCGCCCGAGGTGTTTTCATACTTACTAAGTGCAGAGCTTGGAGCCAGGTTTCTTCACCTTCTGCGATAGCTTCTCTTGCCCCCGCTTCAGGAATTCTGAGGGAGAAAAAAGACGCCTTTGAGAGGAGGCAGCAGCAGTCACTGAAGGCTCAAGTCAGGCGGGCACCACACTTTGAACTCCGTCCTTTTCCGATGCACTAGCAGTTTTTTTCCCCTCGCCCTCCCTGTCCTTTGAAACCCAACACCTCGGCCTTCACCTGGGACGCTGGCGATAGGCAGGGGAGATACAGTTCTCAGCTTGTGCGCACATAGGGGACCCTCTCCCTGGAAAGGCAGGCGCCCTCTGGGTGAGAGAATATCCGGCTCAAAGGAGACATTATATCGCGGCACTGTTTCCACCAGACGCACACGTTCGCCGGTGACTGGAGAGAGGACAGACTGAACCCTGGAGTGAAAGCAGTAAATACGTTTGCGGTGTTGTCGTGGGCAGCGGCCGACCCGAGAGATGCAAATCTTGGGAGGAAGAAGTACCTCCTCTGTTTGGTACCTCACCCTCCCAAGTTAACTCCTTTCTCGGGTTCTTTTTTATACCCTGGCGTTAGCCAGAGTTTTTGATTTTAATACCATTATATAAATCGCGCAAGTGTGCTTTCAGCCAGCTCTTTTCATCTATCACTCTGCCAGTGTGTAATTCAATTTTTTGATTCTCCACCACAACAGAGTAAGGGGCACAGAACCATCCCACCTCCGCCATTGGCTTATCCCACTGTGGTGACTGTATTCATCAGTTGCACAGTGTGCACTAACACAAAGAAAGAAGTTCCCTTCTGCAGTTTTACAAAAACTATTCACAAACATTGGTAAAGTAAAAGTTGGCCGCCATCGCACTACGAAGGTTGCCACCTGTTTTAATTAATAAGTAATGCGCCTAGACTGTATTTTTAAGCCCAGACAGGTAAAAATATTGAGAAAAGCAATTCATGGAATCTGGTATTTTTACCTTTCTGAAACAAACAAACCCAAAAAAAGCAAACGCAACTAAATCATTTTAGAAAGTATGCAAGAGCTGCCTCAGTTGTTTCAGAATTATTATTAGATCAAACAGACGAATTATCATGTTATAAAACAACCCTGACCATTTTACCCAAATTATTTTTCACCTGCCAGCTGTTGGCCGTTCTAGAATAGTAAACAAACGGCTAGTATTTTTGTTTTCCGAAGGAAGGTGGAAACTCTATGGCCTTGAAAATGCTAGTTTGCCTGGCTTCTCTATAGATCATAATGGCCTTAAGTTATACTGTTTGTTAGTTCAAGAATACATGGTGCTACCTGTCAACATGTTGACTAAAATGTGGGAAAAGTCACACGTTTAAGAGGGCGACCCCATTAAGACTCATGGAGAACAAACGCTTTTTACAAGTCGATATCGGTTGAAAAAAACTGGACACCATTAAAGTCTTTTTAGGCATTTTGTGGGTTGGGGCGTGGGGGAGAATAGAAGTAAATGCAGGTGAGTTGACAAGTAGGCATGGTGTTTCCACAAAGTAGAAAAAGCATTAGCATAACCAAATGATCTGGCATGCATTTTAAGTTCGAAGCCAGACCTGCTGGGTTTGCCAGTGCTTGCATCAAATTAAGTAGATTTTTTTTAAGCTGTGCAGTTTGTACAAAATGATTAAGTCGGAAACAACAGAGTTTGTAACAAAAACGCAGGACAAGTCACTCCTGTCAGACCAGCTACCCCATCTCCCATCTTTCACGGGCCCCCAGTTCACCCGAAGCGTGGACTCGCTCTGCTGTGCACGGCCTGCCGCTCCGAGTCGTCCAGCACTGCCGACACCACCTCCTACACAGATCTGGCCCCTGCGGACCAGGATTGGGACCCAGCAGCCTAGAGGGTAGCAGCGGTCTAGGTGTGTGTGTGTGTAGGTGTGTGTGTTGCACGTCAGGCTCATTTAGCACATGCTAGGAAGACACTCTCAGCTACACCTAGGTCCCATTTTCTCACTGTCTGGCAGCAAAATACGAACCCCAACAGCAGAGCACAGTCATGTGACCCAGGACACTAGAAGGCGGCACTTTTGGTTTAGACAAGAAAATGTCAATTTCTAAAAGTGGCATTTTCAAAATTGTAACTTAAAATTCGACTTCACTATTAAAGGGGATTTTAAATTACAATTCGTTTGAGTGTAAGCAGCATATCTTAATTTGCTCCCGATCTGAAGTTAGCACTTATTAAATGTAATAAGGCAACCCAGTGTTAGTCTATGGGAGAGATAGGCCTCACACAGTGAAAAACGACTTTAGGAGTTTTTCTCTGCCAGGACATGTAAAACTTCAACACACGTCCTACTATTTAAAGACCAAGCACCCTGCCCTATGAGCCTTTAGAGCCTACCTTAAGGGTAACTTACGAGATTTAAAAAGTAAGGTTTAGGCCAGGCAAAAGGTTTATTTTGCCAGGGCGATACACAGTTTAAAAATGCACTACAGGCTGCTGTGGTAGCCTGAGACATGTTTTACAGTGGGATTCACAATGAGTGCTGCTGCCCACTGGTAGCATTCAATATACAGACCCTGGATATAGGTAGTATCATTTACAGGGATTTACGAGACAATTAAATACAACAATCAGAGGTAGGTCAGTTTTACAATTCTTTAGGAAGACAGCACAAGCACTAAACCTAACCAATAGTTAGCAAGGAAAAGGACAGAGTCCTAAAAGCCAACAAAAACGGGTTCAGCAAGGGAAGGGAAGGAAGGTAAAAATCTGGGGTGACCCTGAGAGAGGGCCAGGTCTAAAAGGCTTCATACAGTTTCTGTGTGTGAGGCAGTAACTCTCCATCCATTCATCTCTAGATGTAGAGAGTAATAGGTTACGTGTTTGTAGTGTAAAGCAATGAACACCAACGAGGGGTTCGGATGACACCCCTCATCACAAAACTGAAGGGCAACAGATGTTTATGAAACTTAAACCTTGTGGGGTCATTAATGCCTGCTTATTTCTCTGGCACCTGATTGCTAGGTTTTTGTGCCCTGGCTTGGTATAGCATGGAAAAACAAGCTTTTCTTTCAAACGAGAACATTTCTTTGGAAAGCAACAAGTAGGATGGGGTATTATAGTGTTTGGTAGTCTGGTGTAAAACAAATTCACAAATACAGTTCTTTTGTCTTGAAGTCTTCCAGTGAACCAGGTCTGGTGAGTCAGTAAATATGTTTGTATTTTACATTTCAGAAAAGTTTTTATTAGGTTTTTGCGGACAGAAAATACAGGAAAGAAGATACAAATAGAGCAATCCATCCAGGGGATGATACCGATATTCTAAGCAAGACAACATCATAATACATAACAAATAAAAGTTGCGTCTCGGAGGGTATGAGGTGTAAGTGAATCGGTTTGAAGTATAGTTGATTGGTGCTGACGTGGTGAATGGGTTGAGATGGTTACTAAGGAAAAGTGTGGCTCAATGGTTAGAGCGGCAGACCCTGATGCAGAGGTCTAGCCCGGGACCAGGGTTCAATTCCCACCTTGGCGGGTCTTGGGCTCAATTTCCTCGGACCTGATAATTCTCGCCTCGGTGCCTATTCTGATCATGGGTCCCACTCTGCAACTCTGGGCAATAGCTTGCTTAATCTCCACAACGGCCCCCACAACGCTAGGATGCCTGGCTTCACCTTGGGGGTGCCCAGGAGTGGGCATCTCACAGGGAAAGGCCAGGAAGGGTTCCACAGCGGTATGCGTACAAGCGCCTGAGATACCCCTTCGGGGGTCGATTCGGGCGCTATACAAATACTACTACATTTACACATTTACATTTACATTTACATTTACTAAGAGAGGACTGTACGGTATCTGGTTTGTATGGCAGTAGTTGTGGATTGTGAAAGGATAGAGAGGCAGAAGGTGAGAGGAAAGAGGAAGTGAGAGTGAGAGGAAATTAGCAAGGAGTGTCAGGAAATGTCAGATTGTCAAAGATGGTGGTGGGGCACTGGGGGGTAGGGAGGGAGGTGTTTAGGAAGGCGTATAAGAAATAAGGGGGCCGGGGGAGAGGGTTGGGAGTGGGTGGGAGTGTCCCCTAACTTGGATGGTGGGGATCATTCGATATATAGTTGTCTAGTATGGTCCAAGTTTTCTTTTTAACCTATGGAGAGGATGTAAGATATATATTCAGTGAATTGATAGCGCTTCTGGTGAATTGAACCCATTCCCACCAGGTTTGGGAGGAGAGTTTGGATGAGTCCTTCCACTCCGAGAGGCTGACTTTGAGACCAGTTGTGACTAGTATATCCCATAAAATTTGTTCGTCTTTATTCAATGCTTGTTTTAGTGCAGGTGGAAGTATACCTATTGTAATGCCCGCTAAGTCTGGAGTCCACTGTGTGTGAAGAATTTGTGATATAGTATCACTGATATCCTTCCAGAATTTTTTTGTGTAGGGGTATTCCCAAAGCATGTGTCACAAGTCCCCTGCTTCCTTCTCGCAACTCCAGCAGGTGTTGGAGGCCTAGTTTATAAAGTTTGGCTGGGGTCCAGTGGGCCATTTTAGCAATCCAATAACGGCATTGTGCCAGTGAGGGAGTTAGTTTGTTGGTTGTGAGGTTTCCCCAAATGGACGACCAGTCAGGTGTTGTTCACATGGGAGTTGCCAGGATCAACCAGTAGGGATTCCCATTTACCCTGGATGGGTTTGGTTAGCGCAGATTTAGTGGGGTAAAGGACAGCGTATAGTTTGGATGCCAATGACCCCCTTTGCAGTAAGTATCAAGTGCCTTTGGGAGGTCTGGGTGGGTTGGCACTTTACGTCTGGCTATGAGTAATTTGATTTTCAAAAAGCGAAAGAAGTCCACATCATTGAGGTTGAACTTCATTTTGAGCTGGGAGAAGGGTATGGGTCCTGAGGGGTTGCCAATGTCCCCTACAGACAGTATGCCCTTTTGTGCCCATTTCTCAATGAAAAGGGTTCTACCCCCTATTCTAAAGTTTCCGTTGTGCCATAATTCAATGTCGATGCCAGTGAACTTCAGCTATGTTTTCTTAGTTCTTGTATTAAGAAGTCTGTTTTTTTCCACATTTATTTTAGTATTAACTGTACTCCAAAAATAGTGAAGCTTCCCTGGTTAGGGTGACCAGGTTTTTGAGCCCCCTCCCCCCCAAAAAACAACAATTTGCAAACATAGAAGAAGAATGACAATGTTAGATCTGCCGAGGGACACAGAATGACGGCACCAAGGGCAACTTTTAAACCTATGGTAAACTTGCTAAGATTGGTCTACACCTGTTTGGCACATTTAATTTACTCATCAGTCCCTTGTACAGTGGTATCTCATATACCCAGGGTCAGTAAATTAAATGCTACTGGTGGGCTTTCAACACTGCTTACGCCACCCACCAAAGTAGCCTTTCAAACCTGTCTCAGGCCTCTGCCACTGCAGGGCCTGCGCGTGCAGTTTACTGCCGCTGTGACGTGGCACATAAAGTGGTTGCCACATCTATGACTCCCCTTTTACTACATATCAGTCACCCCTAAGGTAGACCCTACCTAGCCCTATGGGCGGGGTGCAGTGTAGGTAAAAGGTAGGACATGTGCCTTAACTGTGCGGCATGTCCTGGTAGTGACAAACAGCCTATTTGGTTTCTTACTGTTGTGAGGCTGCCCTCTCATAGGGATGCATTGGGTATTCCCTGATATGTGCTTCAGTGGTAATTCCTGACATGAGAGGGGTAGCGTGATCAAGTTTGGTATGTTTGGAATAGTGGTGATAAATGCTGCGTATTGGTGTTTTGCGGATTTATTATCACTATTTTAGAAATGCCACTTTTAGAAGTAGGCATTTCTGTGTGCTATGTGTCTTTGTGCCTGCCTGTTGTGTATTGACTGTCTGACCTTGAAGTGACAGGGGCTGGGGAGGTGCAGTGGCTCCAGAGAGTCTGGATGAGTCAGCGCTAGGCTGAATAGGCCTGGTCTACATTTGGAGAGGTGGGAGTAGCACCTGCACCTGAATATGGCTGTGCCTGCCTTCCACAATGTTGGCTCCGCCTCCCTGTGGTGTGTCTGGGGCCAGGGCTTACACCTACAATGGGGAGTGTAGTGCACTGTAAGGGTAATTTTAAGTGCCCCCCAGAACTGGTTTGGACTGGGTCCAGGGCCCTGTACCAGGGCAGAACAAAGACTTTGTGGCGTATAAGTATTGGGGCTGTGACCCCAGGTCTTTGGAACTGCAACTGTGGAGCGGGGAAGGACTTGAAGCAGAAGCCGCCACGGGGACTTTGTTTTGTGGGCGGAATTTCTGGAGGGGCTGCATCCATGCCCCAGGAACCTGTGTGCTGGCCTGCTACCTGTCTTCTTAGAACTGAATGCCCCACCCCTTGCTCACAAAGGAGCCCAGAGCGACAGGAGTGCTGCTATGCCCCCTGTCCTTGAAAGAGAATAGTGTGGAGAGCACCTTATGGTTTGGGGACACCCCGGTGCTTTTGATTTCATGGGAAGTCCTTGATCCGTGCTGGAACTGACAGGTGCCTCACGTTCTGGTGCCGTGCTAAAATCGGAGCTCCGTGTGCTTGCTGGGAGCTCCGTGTGTTTTTCACCACTCTGGAGGCTACTTTGTGCTCCCTGGGGTGCTATGCGGTGGGGCCGAGTTCTGGGCTGAGCCCGCACCCGACAGAGAAGGCACGAAGCGCAGCCGCTCACCAGGAAACGAGCGCCGCAGAGAAGCCAGACATTGCCTAGTAACCTGCTGGAGCCGGCAGCGTGCGAGGAAGAAAGCCGCAAGCAGGAAGAGTCTGCTGGCAGAGGCGTGGTTGGAAGGAGCTCCCCAGCGTTGCCTGGCAACCTCCCCGGGAGAATTGCCATGGGCAGAAGCGAGAAGTGGAGACAGCGTGACTCCATTCACCAGGAATAGCAGCTGCCCCATGTGGTAGTGGGCAGCTGCCTTGACCAACTGGGCAAATCTGGCCAGATGCAAGGGACCCTGCGAGGTCGCCCCGCCGAGGGAGGTGGTCCGCCCCTCCCCCTTTCTGGCACCTATCTTGTTGGGGCATTTCCTAAAGGTGAGTCAACGATCGAAGGTAGCGTGCAGGCGTTCACGCAGCCTGGCTACCTCAAGAAGTTGATTTGTGCATCATCAAGGGCTACCCTTTGGGGTCGGCTCATTTTGTGGAGGTGCACAGTAGTTTGTTGGCGGCTGACACATGGGACCGTTGCTAGCCTGATTGTCGGCTCTGCTCTTGGTGCCTAGATTACCGCCTAACCTGTAGTAGGAGTGCAGCTGCACTGCCTCCTAGGTGTTTTAGTGACCTCTGGTAATTTCCTAAGTTTCACATGTCTTAGGCCCTGATGTAATGGTGCCTATTGAAGGGATGTTCCCAGTGGGGACGCATTTCTAATGTGTGCAAGTTATAAGTGTTATACTATGGTGTACTGATGGTTATGTTCAGTGATTTCCATGAAGTGTGCACAGATGCAAATATTTTCTATGGTGCAGTGCAAATTATGGTTATGCATAATGTGTTATGCTAAGTACAGTTCCTACCAGTAGTTACTGGTCACCCTGAAGATGTTATGACAGTGTCCCGATTGGCCTGGTGATTTATGTAATCCCTGTGAAGTCATGACGAGTGCCAGTGGCACAGTGTAATATATGCGATTGTGTTCTAATGTTCTTTTATGGATAACACAAAGGCTATTTTTATATAACCTTGTATGGAGTTTCTTTTGTGGTGTGCCTAGTGTGTCGCTGCTGTGTGAGTGTGTTGCGCAAACGCTTTACACATTGCCTCTGGGATAAGCCTGACTGCTCTGCCAAGCTACCAAGGGGGTGAGCAGGGGTTATCTTCGGTGTGTAACTCCCTTGCCCTGACTAGAGTGGTGGTTTCTGCCTGGCTTAGGCGAAAGCCCTAGCCAACCAGAAATGCCATTTCTAACACTACCACACCTTGGATCTCGGCTAACTTAAGTTAGGAGTTAGGAGAGGAGTTGGCCCAACGGCTAGGGCGGTCGACCTCGAATCTGGGGAACTGGGTTCGAGTCTCGGTAAGGACGCTGAACATCCTGTGATTCTGGGCAAATCACTTAATCTCCCCGTGCCTAGTAAAAATGAATGTGTCCTCATGTAACGCAACTGGTGCTATGTAAAGCGCTCTGATACCCGATAGGGTCAAGTTCGCGCTATATAAAACTCCACAAAAAAAACCCATTTAATATTAACAGTAGACTCCCCTCTTACTGATCTCACCTCCAGACCAAATTACAAAATCAGTCAGCTGTACAATTTGCTCTCGAAATCATTCTACAAACTCATCCTCTCAAAACATCCACATCCACATTCATGAACACAGGACCCACAGGACTAAACAGGATAAATATATTAAAACAGAAATCATTGCCTTTCCATGCTAACAGAAAAACAGCAGCAATCCTCAAGACAAAACCAATGCTTAATTAGAGCTGGTGGCTGCCGGTGTGACCATCATTTTTGGACACCGGCACTTATTTCACCTCATTAGATACTGATGGCGAGCAAGAGAGGCAAACACACACACGGGAAAGAAGGGGGAAGAGAAAGACCGAAAAACAAAACACAAAGGGAGAAACCAGGGAACCGGCAAGAATGAGATAAAGGGCAGCAGTGTCTGTTAGTGGAGTAAAGCGCGCCTGAGATAAACACTATGCAGCCTTGTTATTCTGTATGCCGATTTTTAATAGCACCCCCGAAGCAGACCTTTGAGCACCGGCACTCATTCTTTTACAAATTAAGCACGGGACAAAACCAAAGACAACTGGAAAAATAAATCCTATGCATTCACCTCGGACTTTTCCTTGCTCACGAATGTAATGCTCAATAAAAAAAATTTAAAATTTCACCCCTCCCCCTAAAAAATAAAAAAAGGTTTGAATCATGGGACAGTTCTGCAATAAATAATACCCGTTGGTCCTCCATAACCACATCCTGAAAGAGCCGAGTTTTCTTAGTGCTATGGCCGCCGAACTATTTCTTTACCCCCCCCCCCACACACATATCACTGTCTCCTTTCACTCAGTGCTTCAGACAAGCTTTTTCGTTTGAAACAGATGGTGGAACTCTTGCATAAAAGCCCATTTCACCAAGGTCGATCAACAAGTTGATTTAAAGTTCTCCTTAGGGTGATCTTTGTGTACATATGTTCTAAAGCATATTTCATTATGTAAATTTCATAGTCTACAATTTTGTACGACAGTCACTTTAAGCAACCTTGTGATGTTTTTTTATAGTTTGCCCCTCTTTTATTACAAATTCGTCATTAAAATGTACCATCATTTCCTTTTACTTTCCTTACCTTAAACCTCCCCTCTGAAATGCTGCAAGAAAACCACAGTGGCCTTAAAGTAAATTATAGAGCGTACATTATTTAAATGTGTGTTATCACTGTCTCAATTACTAGTCTGATGTTCTAGCCTTGTTTTCTTACAAAGCCTACCTTTGTTAAATTGCCCAATAATTCTAAACTTAGTTTCTCTAAATATAATCCCCTCCCCCGTGCTCAGCTACACAAAGCACTACACAGTCTCCCACTTATGTTTTTCATGCTGGACACCGCACTGATGTTGTAGGACATGCTTTGTAATCTTTAAACAGCTTCCCTCCCAACAGAAGTCTTTTATTTGGGTTAATAACTGCGCAGATTTGATTAGGATGCAATTCTGTGAAAAGGTTTCAAATGATTGATTTTAGATGAATTTGCAAAAATTAATTCGTATATGGATAATTTTCATCACATGAATTTTACTATATATGAATGTAGCCAGTCTAGAAGTCGAAATGTTTAATCTGGAGAATGGTAATAAGCTTGTTAATCGTGGCAAGAGGCTTAGGGAGGTTTCTATGGTGTGACGCATGAAGGCCATCCTCCCAAAATTGGGGATGTCCTGTTTGGCCCATTTAGAGTGAATACCCATGTATGCACTCCAACTAGAGCAATGGGACATTTATCAATTTTTGGTAGAAGTTTCACATCCAAAAAACTGTAACTAATACCCTTAATCTCCCTCCACAGGGAATGGTAGAATTGATCTGCTCAAAGAGTTCCATATATTTCAAGCAGGGAATCCTGTGCCAAGAATGATTTCTTACAACTTTGTTCTCACAGGTTAATACACTTCGCAGAGAACTGCAGCACAATCAGAATGGTCCACACTGACTGCAAGAAGACTGCTGAAAACATTTGATATTGTAGATTTACATAACCACAAATCCATACACTGGGGAAGACCTAACCGTCTGTCTCATAAGGCCCACACATAAACCGAGCAGCAATGGACACGGCAGTCAAAGTAAACGCACACTTCAGAACTGGCAAATGTAAGCAAGGCCAAACTCGGTTTTGGTTGGCGAGGACCTAGAATATGGGCTTAATGTATATAGTTTCAAAAGATTGATACTTTGCAGGTATTTTTTCTGTACAGTCATATCACTGTTACCTACATACACTATAGAGTACGAATTTGTATCTGGGTACTACCAACATACATTTCTACAGTATGCTGTTTTGCGAGTAGACTTACAAGTATACAGTCCTGAACTGAGTTCCCTGTTCTGGTTGCTGCTACCGGCCCCTTGGCCCTACCACGCACTTTGCACTTTTTCGCTGGTCCCTGGAGGGGCTTTAACTGCACACAGCGGTCCCGCAGCGCGGGAGACCGCTGAACTGAGTTCCCTGTTCTGGTTGCTGCTACCGGCCCCTTGGCCCTACCACGCACTTTGCACTTTTTCGCTGGTCCCTGGAGGGGCTTTAAACTGCACACAGCGGTCCCGCAACGCGGACGCGCGCGGGCGTGCCCGGGCGAAGACCGGGCCAAGACGGGCCCGTCTACGCCCGTCAAAGACCGGAAGAGACTGGACTGGGCCACGTCCCTGAAATTTGGTTGCAAAAGGGTTTGTGGTTCATTCTGTGTTTAGGTGTTAGAGGATAGGGTTTTCTATTGGGGGTTACTGATAAAGTATTCATATTGTATAATGAATAGACGTGATGGGAGGGGGAAAGGGGCTCAGGTTGCCGGGGTTACTGGAAGTGGGTCTATTGCAGGAACATTGGATACATTTTTATTAAGAGCTACTTCTGTCCTTGAACACGAGATTGTCATGGCGGAGCGGCGTCTATCCCTGGAACCTATAAGTAAAGGGCCCACTACGGGGATTTTAGATTTTGATATAGATGGTGTAGGATCCCTCGATTGTGGCCCTCTCCCGGTAACTGGGTCGCTAACTAATAGCTTATGTAACCCAAGTAGTGCTGTACTGGAGGTAAATCCGATATGTAATCTAGAATGCTCTCTTAATAAGGTATTGAAGCCACCTATAACAGTTGGTCCTGATATAGCTCCCGTGTCTGACCCAATTCCCATCTCTGTGGTGAAAAGGAAGAGGGGGAGGGCCCACAAAGACCAAACCCTGCTAAAATTGCGAAACAGTCCAAAAAGGGAAGGGAAGGTTTAAGTAAAGGTAAAGGTGTAGTAGAACAGGCAAAAATTCGAAATGTCGATACCCCTCCTACTGTAAGCCTATCTCAGGATGAAGCCACATGGCAGAGGCTAGAAGCTTTGATACTAACTATATTAAATCCGCTTACTATGAGATTGGTTTATATTGAAGATAGGCTTAAGGGTCTTGAGTTGCAATCAAAAACTAATTTTCGGATTCTAGAAGCTCATATAACTAACAGTAAGCCTCCCTACCCCCTAATTAGTAATCTAGAGAGTATTGAAAGGATACTTGTTTCTAAACCTAATCCTAATCCTATATTGTCTGAAAAGATGAGCAACGGTGTCGAAGTGATACCTGTTGCTAATCCTATGCCATCTGAAAAGAGGTCCCAGGGGGAGGGCCCTGGACCTGTTGTTATAAGTTGGGTACCAGCACAAGATACCAATCGAGCTAAGAGCATGGAACCTACCTCCCTGGGGGGTACCTCAGGAGAATTTGCACAAGACCTTATGAGCCCAACTGGGCCCAATAAAAACAATAATAGGGTAGAGGCAAATAATCATGTTTCATTGGTTGCTAATGTTGGAAATGACCTGACAGGGTTAGGTATATTACCATCTAGGATAGGCTCTACGGGCGTAATTAGGAAGACGGCTGCGGTATTTAGAGATGGGAAAGGTATGGAGAAATGGAGTAGGCCATTACAATTGCCTCCGGCAGCTGCCCCTCTGGTAGTGGTGCTGGGAAATGTGCCATCACTAAGGGAGGGCCAAGTTGAATCAACTGTCCAATTGATGCATAAAGCTATGTTTTGGCTGGATCAGAGTCTGAGGGGGCTGGCGCTTGGGATAGGATAGACAAAAACCATCTTATTATGGCAAGGAGAGTTACCTGGATAGGGACAATGGGGAAAGAACTTGATGGGGATTGTGTGGTATTAAATTTTAATAATGAATTTATTGTCAAACACCTACTGGAGTCGATGGGTAGTTTTTCTAACAACTTTGTAACTAAGATCATAGTTCTACCCCTGGCCTTTTTTATAGGCCATTATTCCCTAAAGTGTTGGGACCATTACAGTTACGTTTGAGTCCAAGGGCACAGGCTTGGGGGGATTCTAGTTGTTTACCCAGGGTCTATAACCCTGGATGTGTGAATAGATTTGCCCCCCTTTCCGGCTTGGACGCGTGCGACTGACAACCACAGCCCGTTCAAACTCTTATTGACAAGGTCTACCCTTTAATAAATCCCTCAAGAGTAGAATGGCTGCACCCAGAACCCATAAATCTAGGGGAGATAATAGAGAGTATGCCACAACCAGTTTATTTATCAAAGGATGACTTAGATCTCCTGGATAGGGCATCCAATGAACAGGACACGAATATGATGGGTAAGGATCAAACATTGTGCGGTAAACCCCAGGTTGTGGATTTGAAGGGAACATTACTATCCTGGAATATTGCAGGACTAGGATCCAAACTGGGTTGCCCAGATTGGCATAGTTTTATTGAAGCTTTCGATATCTGCCTCTTTCAGGAGACTTGGGCAGAAAGCCCTCTTTTTGTTTAGGTTATTTAAATTCCTTTATCCCAGCATCAAAAGGACCAAAGGGGAGACCGTCTGGGGTCTGATAATATGGGTAAAGCAGAACCTAGGACTGGATGTAAAAGATATACCGACAGTTAATAAGGATATCCAGTGGGTGCAACTGTCTAGAGGGAAAAAGGTAATATTGAATTTATTTAACATTTATATACGTGGTACCAGGGGGAAAAGGTCAGGTGTTCTTACCGCCCTAGATACCATTTTAGAGGATAGTAGAATGACTTCGAATATTGTGATAGGGGAGACCTGAATGTGACGTTTGAGCCCCTTTTGTGGGAGGAAGGTAATTTCGTGGAAGAGGAAGATATTAAGTGGGATATACCGAGACTTGAGCTTGAACCAATAAAAAGATGGACTGAAGTAGTGATACAAATTAACACCATTTGTATAGAGAAGGGCCTACGGGCTGTAAATGGCCGTACGCCATCAGATAAAACAGGAACTAATACCTACGATAATGGATATAGCAGTAGCAGGATAGATTATGTGTTGGTAAGTTTGACGCTATGGGGTAGGATAAAGGATATGCGGGTTCAGGTTAGAATGGAAAGTGATCACAATCCGTTATGCTTGGACTGGGACCTATTAGAGTCCAAGACTGGGCACAAAACAAATGTGATGTATGCTACCGCAGAGGTTGTTCAGTCGAACGATATGAGGCGCCTTAAGTGGGCGAGTATATCAAAGCTACCTGATGTACTAGATAGCATTGGTAAAGAGCTGGCTTGTGCCCTCCAGAAGTTGAGGGTGTGTGCTGAGAACCAGGGGGCGCCCGATGATTCTACCAATATACATGCCATTTTTTTTAACCATCTACGATCTTATTTTATTAAGGGAGGTAATGCTAGTAAGGCACCTACCCAAAAAATTCATAAATGGTATAATAAAAACTGTAAAGAGGCACGTGTAGCAGTAGGTAGGGCCATAAAAGCGGGTGCTTTGTTGTCAGTTCAAGAAGCAAGAGCTAGTTATCGTATAGCAATAGCTAAGGCAAAAAGACCTGGGATAACAGTCGTTGGGAGGAACTCCGGGTCGCTTGTGCAGGGAGAAATACAAAACAGTTCTGGGATGTCTACAAATGGGGCAGTGGGGACGTGCTGCAGCACCCTCGAATTATGTTGCCCAGCAAGAGTGGGTTAACTATTTTAAGCCCCAGTATGCTGTTGAAGTGAGAGACTCAGATTGTAGTTTTACTAAATGTTTTTTTAAGGAGATATATTTTACTATGCAAGATGTAAAGCAAGTGCTCAAAGCTATCCAAATTGGTAAGGCATCGGGCCCAGACTGCATCCCGGGGGATGTATTCCATTATGATATTGAGAGCTGGGGTATGTATTTTTACCTGCTAACAAACTCTATAGCCCGGGTGCTGCTGTTCCAACTTCCTGGGCCGAGGCTGAAATTATTCCCGTTTTTAAGAAAGGGGATAGAGCGCGTCCAGGTAATTACAGACCAATAAGTTTGATAGATGCTGCTCAAAAAATTATGGGTAGGTTGGTCCTAAACAAAATACAATGCTGGATTGATGAATTTAGTATTTTATCCTCTTTTCAAGCTGGATTTAGATCCTCCACCAGCACAATTGATCAGGTATTTAGATTCACCTTACTTTTTTGGAAGACAGTTGTGCTGGGTAAAGGAAGTCTGTATGCGGTCTTTGTCGACCTCCGATCGGCATTTGACCTCGTACCGCGTGGAAAACTTTGGCAGGTGCTGCAGGAGATGGGCCTACCCCTAGACCTATTGACCTTAGTGGCCCGGTTACATGAGACTAATTCTGCCAAGATTAGGTGGGGTAAGCAGGGAGAGCTCACAGAACCCTTCCCAGTTGAAAGGGGGTGCGGCAGGGTTGTGTGATGGCCCCAACACTATTTAGTCTATATATTGACGGGATAGTGGATTTCATGCTGGCGACTCCAACTGATGCCCCCACTCTAGCAGGAGTAAAAGTGCCGATATTAATGTTTGCGGATGACACATTGATCATTTCCAAGACACCAAGCGGACTCAAAAGAGCACTTACCATCTTTGAGGAGTTCTGCTCAAGGCGTGGCTTGGAGGTCAATGTGTCAAAGACAAAGATGATGGTTTTTAATCCGCATAGGGTTTTTAGGGGTGGTATAAATATGAGTAATCTCCTACTAGAGCAAGTCAAGGAATTTACCTATTTGGGAGTGATCATTCAGGAAGGGTTAAAATGGGCGCACCAACTTGATATCTCAACCCTAAAACATCGGCAATTAACAGGAGCACTCCAAAGAGAATTCAATTCCTCCTTTCACAAGCCAATAAGTCCAGTGCTAGAAATATATAATATGAAGGTAATGGGCTCTGCATTGTATGGTGCTGAGCTCTGGGGATATGAGGACTTATCTAAACTCTCAATCTCCGAAAACAAGTTTTTTAGGCACATTACTCGACTGCCGCAAAGTACACCTACATATCCACTGTTGTATGATCTGGGGAGGAAGCCTATAGCACATCTAGCAAAAATTCGCCCTCTTTTGTATTGGCGCAGGCTGTGGTCCACCCCAGAACTAGCAGATTATGCAGCTGGATTTTTAGACGTAATTAAGGCAGACACGCAGCACCAGATAAAATGGCTCAGGGAGTTAAAACGATCTCTGGTGGAACTTGGCATGAGCCATTTATGGGAGGACCCGAAAAATAATGTTTTCCCACCCAAAAAGATTTTAAAGGCTAAATACTGGGAAAAGGTCCTTAACTGTACGGAAGCCAGGTTTGATTCCTCATCCCTAACGGGATTTTTTCTAGAGCATAAACCAATGCCAAAGCTTGAATATTATTGGGACTGCATTCTTAAACCCCTAGAGCGGAAACTGTATTTTCAGTTCAGGATAGGTACTTTACCTATAAGAGTTTTCACAAACAAGTGGTCTAATGCACATAGTGAGTTGTGCCCAGTTTGTATGATTAAAAAGGAAACAATGGGCCATTTTTTGTTTGAATGTGCAGGTTACCATGCCCCACGCCGGGCCTGGCTGCGCCCTATATGCAAGTTACTGGGAATAAGAGGTGTGAACCAAGCAGTCAGAATATTAAGAAGTGATACAAAGGAAGCAATAACCATAGCAATGGCTAAATTCCTGGGGTGGGCTTGGATAATCAGGGCTTGTTCGCAACGAAAATTTGATGTGTGATTTTAGAAGGCTTAGTAAAAGATACTGAATTGATAGGCAGGACGGGTGTATCGTATAGTTTTATTGTGGGGGTAAACAAGATTACTATGAATTTAAAGCCGGTTGTTACTAAAGCTTGTATTTTGGTAAATATTTTAATAATGGTAGTTTTTAAAGTCAGGGAAATGTTTTGGGTCTCGAAACTTATAGTATGTTTAGCGTGAGGTTCTTTTCGACATATATTGACGAAATGTCAAGAACTAAAATTGTAATTAACGTTTTTATGGTATTTTATGCATTATCCAATGGTGTTTTATTGTTTTTAATGTTTTGTGTATAACTGTGTGCTTTTATGACTGAAAACGTCGAATAAAGCTATTTGATGATGATGAGTATACAGTCCTATACATTTTGGCCCCACAGTTCTATGTAGGGCCACTCTGCTATCTATATAGTGACATTTTGCATCTGGATGCTACTCTTATACAGAATACTCTGTACAAATGTATAATGGTAACAAGCCTGATGACGTGCTATTTAGCAACTCCAGTTACCTGTGCACTGAACTATGTACTGCTATATGTATGGTTAGTCAATATGTGGGTGGTACCAATATGCAGTCGACTCTATAGTGCTTACTTGGAAAGGGGTAAGGTTTGGATTTAACCTTCCTTTGCACTTGGGTGCTGCTGCTTAAAACAACTCTGCTTCTAGGATCAAACTGTAGCCCCGGAGCACTACTAGTGCTATTTGCATACGTGCTCTACTTCCATAGGCCCACTCAGCATACTGATGCTACCAGCAATCCAGCGGCTCCTCGGTTTTCTCTTGCTAAAATTGATCATTTCTCTGTTTTTAGGCTCTCATGTCATATCCCTAGGATATCACCGACACAGGGAGGTGCATATTTGTGCTCAAACATACCTGCATCCACCAAATTAACCTCATGCTCCCCAACCCTAATCTTCTACCCTCTAAATCCTCTTCATGGCTTTCCACATCCTGCCATCCCTGGACCCACTTACCACTTCATTCTCCAACTCCTATCTTACCACTACCCCCTCTCAGACCATTCCCATCTCTGATCAACTCCTGCCTATCACCAACTACTCAACTCTCAATTCAGTTTTAAATCTTTCATCTCTGCACCAACCATCTCAATAATTCCTCACTTCCCTCCTCCTATCTTTAAATATCTCCCCCCAACCTCGTTTATACTTTGGCTCATCCGTCTTACCTCCCATCATCTCCATTACCCTCCCTAGTACTTATTCCATCTCTCCATCCATCTCATCCTTCGCCTCGACCTCCTCTTAAATCCTTCTACATTCACCTTGCTGGTGCAGTTCACTAACACTCCTACCTTACTCACTCCCCAAACCCCTTACTGTGCTTGCACCTTTGACCACCTCTTCTACCTACAACAATCTATGGAACATGTCATTCCAAAGTCAAATCCATGATCCTGGAGCTTGGGTACTCCAGAATCCAGTTTCAATACGTACTCCAGATGTTGCCACTGGTACACCTGGAACACTTTGCCCTCAAATAGAAGAGTCAAGTCCTCGAGGATGCTTGGAATAACTGATAGGGCCTACTGGCTAAGCAACTGTTCTACCCAGCCCCTGAAATGTTACAGAGCTTCAGATGGAAAGAGCAAATATGCTTCCGACCTGATATAGACTTGCCCCCGGCCCCCAATTAAGCATTTTTTTGCAATGCTCTAAGAGAGCATTCTGAGCACAAAAGCACTGCTCGAGACCAATTCTAGATCCCAGACTATTCCCTTGACCAAGACTCACTACCACCTCCTCTTACCCACCCCTCTGCTCCACAGCTCCAGGTCTTGACCGAAATTCTAAATTGAACAAATTACAACTTACAGGTCTTTTCTGCAAACTAGGAGAATGTGGCACTTTGTCCCCAAGTGCATTTGGATTACTCACAGCTATGTTCCTTCAGCGGGGCCATTAAAAAATGTACACATGCCAAACCGCCAATTTTGCCCACTCTTAGTACATAAAATGGAACGCGTTTCCCACCCAACTATAATATATGCACATAGTTTATTGCAGGTCAGCAGGATCATCATCTATGGACCTCAGACACACTTTCGGTCGCCGTACACTACGTAAATGACATCAATGTATTTCTACCAAAAGATTTACTTTTCATCATTTAGACAATTCACAACTTTCTCTGCACATCCAGTTAGTGCAGTTTTCATGGACTTCTGGTCTATGCGGTCGTTATTCACGAAGTCTATTGTTCACAGCGCCTCGTAGCGGATTCAGCTCAGGCAATAATTTAGGAGATGTGGTTTAGTGGTTTATTTGCATAACTTGAAACCCTGAGACATGTGTTCCATGGGCGTCATTCACCAACATGCCAAGGGTAGTGGTAGTGGAAGTATCATCACATACCATTTGACCTTTACTTTGACTAGCACACACACACACATATACATAAACATACATTCACATTCATGCACTCTCAGATAAACACACTCACCTACAAGCATGCACACAACATACATTTAAAAGCATTTTTTACTTACCGCAACTGTCAGACAGGGTCATATTCCAGCTAATTATACTCCATTTTTTTTACACTAATAGTGAATAATAATAATAATCACTATTTGAATAATAAAAATGTAACAGAAAACTAGGAAAATAGAGCATCGACGACGTCCGTTAGGATGAGCTGCGCTTCTGTTCCAGGCACCGATTTTGCCACCTCTGAGGCCAGGGGTGCAAAGGCAGTCTCAGGGGTAGCAAGGGGCAAGCCAGGGGCCGCAGCTGCGACCCCCAAAGGACGTCCTTGCTGTGTTACACTCCCAACTTCTGCACTTAACAAGAACACTTGGTAAAACACAATCGCTTTGTGGCTAAAATTGCAAATATGCGTAATGCAAACATGTAAAAAACAACTGTACAGTTTGGCTTCCTGTACTGTGGCAATTACGTTTTGTTTTTGCCACATCCCTCCCATCCCCACACTTTCACCACCTTTTTCATGTTTCCGGATTCTGACCAGCTTTCCTCTAGCCCCTACCACTTCACCCATCCATACACAGATAAATACACACTGCTGAATGTGCAGCCCTTCCCACCCGAGATGTTCTTCCTACAATGAGAAATGTTCTATGTAAAGAGCTTCAGTGCTCCATCAAGGTGGGTCTGCACTATATCAAATGACTAAATAATGACATAATACACAAATCAACTTGAACACCTTTACTGATACCTGCCCTGCTGCACCCGAGGTGTGGGTCAGCACAAGCGCCACAGGAAACCACATAAGAGTATATCACTGTTTCATGTGAATGGTCAACCCTGCCTTTGGTGTTCTCCGTGCACAGGATCCGTGGTGTTCCTGCATTCATGAGCCAGCATCACTATATAAGACATTCTAGGTATTTGTGCCCAACTAGCATTATTTCAAAATTTCAAAAGATAGCCCTGTGTAGTATTATGCATACTCTGTTAGATGCAACATTCATTATAAAAAGGAGAATAGTACTTGTCATCTGCGAGAGCAGGTGGAGTCCGGCATTGTAAAACAATGGCAGGGAAGCCATAGAGAACCCTTTCAAACCTCCTAACGGACTTGACCCAGTTACCATGGAACATTGGGGTGACTCATGAGAACTTACAGTCGCCTAAATCTACGTCTTTAAGAAGACTCATGAGAATTTCCAGTCCTCTAAATTCACGTTGAACAGATGTGAATTCCTTTGTATAAATGTGTACAATAATTATGTTTATAAATAGATAGTCATTAGTTCAATAAGTACATTTTATCATAACTATTTATCTACAATTGCTTCATTGTTGAATTACAAAAAAATATTATAAAAACAAATAAATTAGCTTAAAGTACAGCAACACTTTAAAGTATGAGTTTATTAAATACAACTTAAATCTACATACATTAGGTTTCTTATACATATATACCTTCCATATACTTATGTATCTTTATATTTATTACTTTACTTCTAATTCAGCTTCGCCAATGCACTACCCTATATCTCATCCCATACCTCTCTCAATATATACTCTACCTTCACTCAGACTCATTTAAAATCTCATTCTACTACTCGCTCCAATGCACTACTATATTTCTCCCTCTATACCTCTCTTAATATATCCTCTACGCTCTGCCTCATTCCAAACCCCATTCATCTACTATGGTCCCCAAAATAACCCTTTCTAGACTCTTCCTTCCTCTATCCCTCCTTGCATAGTCTCAAACCTTTTTTACTATTCAGATCTCCCAAACAAGCTTTTTTAAACCCTTCCTCTGACTCTTCCCCCCTCCACCTCCCCTTTTCTCATCCTAAAACACCTCTTACTGCTATGAGCTCCAAAAAACACTTTCTAGACCCCGTCCCTCTTCTATCCCTCCACTATACTTTGCAATCCAACAAACAGACTCACATGCCCACCACTCAAATTAATTTTATATTTCCCTATACTAATTCCCCACTAATTCTGTTTGGGTTCCGGAGTAGCGTGCTACCCGCTAAAAAGCACTTTGACACCTAATCAGGGGCAGTAGGCACTATATAAATGTAATTACAATTACACTGCACTGACAGATGCATCAAATGAGCACAAGATTTTGAGAGTCACATCAGCTCGACCATGGGTTACTGCACTGCCTACAGAAAAGGAAGGGGAAGGGGGTTTTATAATCCAAAAGACACAGTTGGTTAAATCAGTGAAGCCATTGTTGCAAATTATCAGATGCAGTTGTTAACATTCTTCCGGGTTCCCTGTGAGATGCAGTGGCCACATCACAAGCCATCAGAAAAAGCCTCAATCCTATTCACTCAGCATGATCATCTCCACAGCCCAAGACAGAAAAGCATCAGAGTGACCAAAATGCCTGCCTATTCGCAGCAGAAAGGCCACAATATCCTAACCTGTCCAAATAATGCAAAAGTGTCAACTCATATCTACAGACATTAAAGTGTCTGGTGATTAATTTGGATTGAGACGCCCCTATTTGAAAGTTCCTCTTCACGTACCAATTCATTTGAGAACTAAAAAGACCTGAGGGGGGCGTGGCCAACTACCGAGGGAAATGGCCGCACGGTAGCTTCGCTCCGTCGCGCCACTTCCTAATTATCCTGTTTTCCCTTCATTGCCCGAACATACTCGGCTGTAAGAGCGCTCACCTGGCCCCCGAAGGGTGCCTGCCCGCTGTGCCGACGGCTGCCCCGATCGGAGAGACCTGGGCGGAGTGAGCCGACCCGACCTGTGCTGCGGGGCCGGCGGAAGCAGAGGGCTCCGAGCGGATTCCCGGCCGTGCCCGGGCAATCGACGCCACGGCTGGACCGTGCATCCTGTGCCTGCCGCCGAGACGAGGGGGCCGCGCTGAGGCAAGAAACCAGCCGCAACGGAGCCGGTGAGTCTTCCGCCTCCCTGCCACCCCCGCGAAGGACCGCCGGTGCACACGCACGTCCCGAGGGCCGGCTGCCGCCTGCGTGCATATCTGTGGTGGCGGCCACAGCCTTGGGCCTGCAGGGGCTAACTGGACGGGCACGGAGCGCCCCATTGGATTCTGTTTGCTTGCCTGGGCTTTCCCCCTCTCTGCCTCTGAGACTTTGTGGGCCTCTGCGCGCCTTTACGCCATCGGCCGCAGTATAACACCCCGGGACCTCCCATATGATTACATCTACCATTGATGCGGTAACACCCGCTGCGCTATAGGGAGAAGCTTACAGGCCACTACAAAGGTTGAGAAATGGCATGGGGGCTATTATGCCACCGCGTGGAGTGACTGTGCATCTGGTGGAGTGCACCCAGCGGTGTCAGCATTTATTTTATGCCAGTGAGGGGGGGGGAACCTGGAAGACACCAGACATATCGTCCTACCGGCAGTGGGGGTGTGAACTGCGCATGGAGCTGGCCATCCTTCAGTGCATTGTTTGAGTAGGTGGCAGTGACAAGCATCGTTTGCGAGGGGAGAGGGGTGCAGCACTCTGCATCCCATCGAAGTCCAGTCGCAATCCCGGATGTAACTGAGGCTCGGTGAACGCGCTGTGCACCGCATGCCTGGAGTAGCTGACTGCTTTATACCAGTGGCTCCCCCTCGCTTGGTGTGTTCCTCCTCTGGGACTTTATTCATAGGGCTGGGCCTCTCTGGCGAAACCCGACAGGCCGGGGAGGGCTTTGTCCCTCACGCAGGGGGCGGTGAGTAGCTAGTACGGCCTGGTCCCGCCATCGATCCGTCCTACCTACCTGATCCAGCATGGCGAGTGGTCGCAGCGGGTGGGCCGCGCTCCAAACCAAGTTGGAAAAATATGCATGGCGGAAAGGCCAGGATGAGTCACAATCTAACCCTAAGCCCAGCGGGGATCATCCAGACCCCACTCTGCAGGACATCTTAACTGCCATAACGACAGTACGCACCTCGCAGGAGAGCCGCATAGATACTGTCGCCTCCGAGGTTTCCCTGATCAGAGCAGATATGCGGAAAATGACCGAACGCATCACCGAAGTTGAGACGACGACCAAAGACTTAATGACTGACACTGATCTTCTCAAACGCCAGGTTGCTGACCTTCAAACTAACCAGGGGGTGCTCGAACGACAACTAGATGACTACGAAGGCCGAATGCGCCGCAACAACGTCCGCATCGTGGGAGTGCCGGAACGCACTGAGGGACAGGCGGCGGACATCTTTGTTGAGGAATTAATACTCAAGCATCTTCAGCCCAAGGGACTATCTAAATACTTTTCCATCGAACGGGCGCACCGCGTGCCGGGTGGAAGGCCCAGGCCGGGCGCGCCGCCTCGGCCTCTGTTGGCAAGAGTGTTTAATTTCCGGGACAGAGATGTCATACTCCACACTGCGAGAGCGGCCCCACCGCTGGTCATCGACAACAGTAAAATCTCTTTCTTTCCGGACTTCACTCTGCATGTACAGAAGCAACGTCATAGTTTCTTGGAGGTGAAGAGCGCATTGCGCAAACAAGAAATCAAATACGCAATGCTGTTCCCTGCAAGGCTGCATGTTGAATCAGAGGGGAAAACGTGGTTCTTTGCCAGACCGGAGGACGCATGGGACTGGCTCGATGGCTGGCGAATGGTTGGCAAACGCAACCGCAATTCCAACGGCGGCTCCAGCAGTGGTGATGGATCAAGCAGTCAGCCTGGACCCTCGCCAAGCGGTGAATCGAGGACACAGGGTTCGACAGAATAGGGAAGCTGTGTGAGGTTGCGTAATGAAGGTTCTCTAATGCCAAGGGCGTACGCATCATGTCCCTACAGTCCTACGCTGCCTTGTAGTGAACTTGAACACTGTTGGTACTACTGTTTGACTGGATGTTGCTGCCTGCTATTTATAGGATACGCTTGTGTCCTGTTGAGGGGGGTCATTATTTTCTTAATTTTGCTGACTCTCTGCCTTAAATCCAATGTACATGGGGCTGATGTCGGGGTAAAAATGCAGAACCGAAATGATGCCCCGGGGAGTGGGGTTGGCTCACGTTCTTTCCTATTTCAAGGGTGGGCGATAGCCACTCTGCAAGTTGGGGGAGGCGGGTGGTTCAGAGCCCGTCTGCAGGGAGGCAGGGTGGGGGGTGGGAATGGGATGTTTCGGGTACGGGGGGGCTTTGTTTAATTTGTGTTCATTGTTGTTTTTGTGTGATGGTGATGGCGAGAAACAAATTATCCACTCAGATATACTCAGGACTCACAGTTTCGTTGTATCAAACTCTGCCACTTACTCCTGATACGGGGGTAGACAGTGCCCCAATATATCCCCATGCACCATGACAGACCGTAATGTGCTCAGAACACTCCGCATACTTACTTGGAATGTCAACGGTCTGGGACACAAACTTAAGCGAGGGGTGGTACTCCAATACCTCAAGCGACAAGCTCTCGATATTGCACTCTTACAAGAAACGCACCTCATTGGTAACACCTGCAAAGGCGTAGATCGTTGGGGTTCATGATTGGTAGCACACGCGGTGTTTACGACTGGCTCTAGGGGGACCGGCATCCTTATCTGAAAACAATTTCCACTCATAATACACAATACGTGGACTGATGGCCAGGGCAGGTACACGGCGATTGCGGTGACGTGGGAGGGGCTTCTGTAGGAAGGTGGAATCTGACTATATGGTTGCCCCCACTTTTTTTTTATGGTGTTTTGCTGGTTTATGACTTAGTTGGACTGGGATCCTGCTATTCAGGGCCCCAGTCTATCTGCTTTCTCTGTAAAAAGGTTTCCATGTGCCTTAGGCACATCTCTGATTGGAATCTGAGTGCCCCTTATAAGTCCCTAGTATATGGTATACTATGTACCAATGGCATAGGTACCTCAGAGGCCTACCAGGGGCTGCAGCATGTATTGTGCCACCCCTGGAAGGCCATCTAAACTGACACCACAGGTCTGCTACTGCAGCCTGGGTAAGGTGGTGCATGCACCTCCTTACTGTGATATAGGTTACCTATATCACTAAATACATACACACATATAAACCTATAAGTCACTCCTAAGGCAGGCCTTATCAATCCTAAAGGCAGAGTGCATGGTTCCTATGTGAGAGGGTGCCCCTGCATGAGCAGGGCCCCTCTGCAGCGTTCGGAGACCATCTCTGATGCTGTTTGTAGTGCAGCCTGACCATATACTCTTAAGCGCATTATATCCTCGCGGTAAAATGCTAACTTTGGAATGGCTGCACCTAAACATGTCGTGTTTGGTGTCAAACATCTTGGAATACTACCCCCCGCCAATCCTGGCGGCGGGGGTAGCATTCCACCCTTCTAGAGGGAAAGACATGTTAACTCTGGCTTACCCGGTAACTTCTTTCTGAAGCCCTGGCATCACAAAATGGATGCTGCTGCCACAGACACAAGTCTGGCCTCCTGCTGCTGGACGAAACTCCGGCAGGGGAGGCCTGGACAATAGGTTTCCTGTTGCAGGGAGGTGTGACCACCTCCCCAGACAGGATAATGTGTATTGGGGCTGGGCGGGAGCACCATCTGTGTGCTTTGAAGTCCTGCACTGGGGGAGCAAAAGGCTCCTCTGTGCATATGCCAGTTCAAACCAGCTCAGGGGCTACCTGCCCCTGCTCTGGCCCGAAACTGGACAAAGGGAAGTGGGTGTAGCCACCCCCTCCCTTGACCCTCCCATAGGTGGGGTCATAGAGTTAGTCCCTCCCTGTTTTACTGGTTAAAATGGGGAACCCTTGCCACAGCAAGATTAGATTATACCTGGACGAAACTCTGAAACTGAATCCTGGACCTTCGACGCTCTACTCACGATTAGAGGACTGAAGAATCTCCCTTGGGGTCAAGGAGTGACTCCCCTGCTTGGCAGGCACCAAAGAAGCATCTGTCCGGTTCGCATTTCTGAAGCTCCCGTCGGACGCCGAAGTCATCGCATCACCAGAGGTGGATTCTCAGACTTCCCCGAGGCTACCCTGAGTCCCCAGCAAAGCTGAGGCCCGTGGCTATCGTGGGTGACTTGAGACCGTGACCCCTGGACACCGAGCACATTTGCAAGTGCATCATCTTCTGGGTCTCCCAAGAAGTCGTGCTTTGGGCTCCGAGTAGCCCTAGCCTCCAGCACCACCTGCACCGAAGATCACTGGCCCCCACTCCACGAGTGTCCTGTAAGCCAGATCCACTTGCGGCGTCACGAGGCTCCTTCGCGGTCGCTAGCCCGTTGGCTAGTAGCCCTTAACGAAGGCCAATCCTTTTCTTACTTGGCATCCTGGTTGCTCCAGGCCTGCCCTCACTTACCCTCGCTGGGTGAGTTCCACAGACCTTGCTGGTCTGCACCATCGACGATCTACATCTTCACCGAGACTTGCCGTTGCCAAGGCTTGTTGGGTCCAATCCGGTCGCCGACACCTCAGCACTCGACAGACATCGTGTACCAGCCCGAATCCTGCTCCTGGTCGCCGACAACGCCTCCTGGACCTCGTGGCTGAAGAGTCAAGACGACCGTCAAACGCACCTGAAGCACTCGACATCGGTGGGCATCTGTCCATCGCCTTCCTGGTCACTGGCTAGTGACCCAGACTCTGTCCCCTCTGCTTTCAGGTTCACCAGAACTCCGATCCACTCTTGGATCCACCCGGACACTTTTCTCTTGGCCGCCAGCAGCACTTTGCAGCAGATCGCCAGTCGAATCGACGACGAAACCTGACCCCGAAAGGCACCTATGCACCCGGCTTCCCTGGGTGAGGTAACACGAGTACTCCGGTGCTCCCGTGGGTAGAGACTCTTCAAAGTCCTAGATCTCAAAGGGTTTTGTCCTAGTCCTCTTTTAAGTGTCCCTTTCCTCTATTTTCCCGATCCCGACTTTCTCCATAGAAGTTAACGGCGTATCGCGGTTGTGTATTTACACTGCACGCGCTCTCCCGTGGGTCCCCTGTGTCACTACCTTGGGTGGTTCCTTGTGGTCCAAGCACTTCTAGAGGCTCTAGGCCTAGTGTCTAGTTCAGTCGTGGTTCGCATACCACTTTATTGGTATATGGTTTGGTACGCCCCTAGGGCCCAAACGTGTATTTGTGCTATTACTGTGAATTAATATCTTATAACTTATGTACTTCGAACTCTAGCCTCATAAAGAGACTAGAGGGGTGTGTTTAGCAATAAATACATATATTTTGAATATATACCTGGTGTGGTGCTCTTTCATTTGATCACTCAAGAGACTATAGACTGGTAAAACAAGCTGCTTTACATTCCTTCAAGACTTAGCCTGAAGGCTGCTCTCCATAGCTACCACTAGGATAGCTTTCAATAAAGGTTGTCTTTAACCTATCTCCAATAAGGGGTTGTTTGGACTGGTGCAAGGTGCCCACTATAATTAGTGGACAGCATATGCCAGGCCAACTTCTCACAGCTTCCCCTCAACATAATCTCCATTTATATCCCCCCGGCGCTTAAGACCGCCACGTTGTCGGACCTGGGTACCCTCCTGTTGGGTCTCCCGGTTGGTCACCTGGTATTGGGCGGCGATTTTAACCTGGTAGTAGACGGCCAGGTCGACCGCCGTCCCCCTCGGCGGGACCCAAACGACACCTCCCCAATAATGGACTTTCTACTGGCATTTGGGTTGGTGGACCTCTGGCGTCCTTTTCACCCCATGGCGCGCTCTTTTACCTTTCACTCCGGGGCACATGGCAGTCAGTCCAGAATTGACCATCTTCTCACACACACTGAAGACCTCTCCTATTTTACTGATGCTAGGTCACTGGCACGTGGTATCTCAGATCATTCCCCAGTCTTTATTCAGCTTACTCTGCCCCAGGCACGCCGTCGCCTCGCCCTCTCCATCAACCTCTGGTGCTTGAAGATTCCACAGGTCAAGAGTGCTCTGCTTGAAGGAGTAGACCACTATTTTGCTCAAAACACACACACAGTCCAATCCCATTGCACGCTGTGGGGGGCTTTTGGAGAGGTAATCAAAGGTCAGGCCCTTTCCCTAATGACGGGACACAAGAAGGAACGAACAGCTAGATTGGAGTCCCTGGAGCAGGAGAATCGGGAGTTGGAGGATGAGGTGGCGTCCAGCGATGACGAGTGGTTGGTCCATTCTCTGAGTTGCAAGCGTCTTGACTACCGTCAATTAGCGAGAGAGACTGTTAAGGCGAAACATACTGCGACTCTCAATAGAATTTATGAGCTTGGTGACGCCACGGGTAAAATGCTTGCATGGTTGGAGCGGCGGGAAGCCTCCCAGCGATGGGTGTCCCTTATCGAGACGGATGAGGGCGACTTGGTGACGGACCCACAGTGCATTGCTGAGGCATTTGCCTACCATTTTACATCCATATACTCCTCCACAACCGACACCACCCTACAAGATTCAAGAGACCTTCTGGCCACTATCCCTGTGACTGTACTTACCCCAGAAGACAGTGACTCTCTGGATGGCGACCTTACTGAAGAGGAACTTGCGACCGCCATCAATGGCATTAAGTCGGGTAAAGCCATGGGCCCCAACGGGCTCTCAATAGAATTGTTTAAGTTAGTATCCTCCAAGATAACACCTACTCTCCGGGCTATGTACTTGGAGAGTTATCAGATTGGATCGCTGCCCCCCGATTTGATGCTGGCCTCCATTGTTGTCATACATAAGCCGGGCAAACCGGTCACGAGATGTGAGTCTTATCGTCCCATCTCGTTGTTAATCGCCGAAGTAAAAATTTTGGCCAAGGTATTGGCCAATCGTTTGATCCCAGTGATTTGCAAAATTGTGCACCCTGACCAGTCGGGCTTTATGCCTGGCCGTAACACGGCCCTTAATCTTCGTAGACTCCACGGGGTTATGGGGAGGGTCCATACTATTTTGGAAGACGCTGCATTGCTGTCACTGGATGCTAAGATGGCGTTCGACACTATTGAGTGGCCCTATCTATTTGCACTCCTCGAGCGACTGGGGTTTGGCCCCCACTTTATTCAGTGGGTCAGGTTGTTGTACACAGGTCCCACGGCTCAGGTGGTAGTTAACCAACATACCTCCCCAAGCTTCCATTTAGAGAGGGAACTAGGCAGGGCTGCCCCTGTCACCCCTCATATTCACTTTGCTATTGGAACCATTGGCGACCTGGGTCAGGGGCGACCCCATGATCAGGGGTCTGAAATGGACCGACCATCACGAGGACAGGATATCCCTCTATGCCGATGACGTCCTGCTCTACGTCGCAGCCCCTTTCACCTCAATCCATAGAATCTTGCACATTTTTGCAATCTTTAGTGTCCATTCGGGATATACCATTAATTGGACAAAATCCGTTTTATTTATGTTACAGGGCCCTATACCGCGGATGCCGCGGGGTATCAATATCACTGTGGCTTCTGATGGTTTCCGCTATCTTGGCATATTTATCACTCCACACCCAGTTCGCTTCTACGATACCAACCTCCGTGCCCCCTTGGCTAGGCTTCGTAAAGACGTATCACATTGGCGGTCGCTGCCCCTCACTTTGCTTGGAAGAGCGGCATTGTTTAAAATGCTGGCCCTTCCTCGGTTTTTGTATGTGCTACAGAACACCCCCCATAGGGTCCCTGATGCCTACTTTATCAGCGTGGAAAGCGAGATCAGAGCACTTCCATGGGACGGGAAAAGCCCACGCATTGCAACGCATAAATTGACCAGAGGGTGGTACGTTGGTGGGATCGCGCTACCTGACCTGAGACAATACTATTGGGCTTCCCAGTTAGAGGTAGTCAACCAATGGGTTTTCGCCCCGGTATCCGAGCCGGCATACCGCACAGACAGGTGGGTCATGGCAAAGGGTGGCTACCAACGTGCACTGTACTCCAACCCAAACCGACAACATCTTACTGGCCCCACGGCTCATACGGTGGCAATTTGGCACCAGGCTACGAAAAAACTAGGGTGGCACAAGAAACTAACACTGCTCACTCCCCTATGGGAATCCGAACAACTCGGCAGGTTGAGCAAGTGCCCGGGATTTGACAAATGGGACCTAATCGGAATTTCCTCTGTGGGGGACCTTTGGAAAGGTGGCGCTATGGTTTCCTTTGCAGCTCTCCAAAAAGAATACCAGCTGGCGGAGTCTGAGACCTTCCGTTATCTCCAAATCAGACATGCACTCACATCTGTCATTGCCAGTGATGGGGCTTTGCCCGAGGCCTCCCCGCTGGAGGATCGACTTCTGACTGGCCCACTGACACACAAAGCGATCTCACTTACTTATCGCAAACTGATGAACAATAAACCCGACCCGCTGGTGCGCCTCCGACAACTTTGGGAGACTGACCTAGGGTACCTTGATGACGATGACTGGCAGGAGACCCTGTCCTCCCCCAGGGAAGTTGCCATCCCAATGTGCCTACGCCTTATCCAACTCAAAACCCTACACAGAACATACCTCTCAGCACACATATTGGTCAAGATGGGCAGGCGCCTGGATCCTGGGTGCCTTAGAGGGTGCACTGATGAGGGTACTTTCTTCCATACGATCTGGGAGTGTCCGCAGCTCCAGTCCTACTGGGTGAAAATCATCTCTACACTAGAGCGGGTATGTGGGAAAACCATTGTTCACTCTCCACGTCTTTGTCTGCTAAATGTGTGGGAGGCCACGGACCTGACTCAGACAGAACGTACATGGGCGTCCCTGGGGTTCGTTCTTGCAAAAAGGAACATTGCTCAGGGGTGGGGGGTCGGAGACTTACCCAGGTTTTCAAAATGGGCCAAAGATATGGACAATGCCATGATCGCAGAAAAGGATGTATTTAAACATAGAGGTTGTCCTGCAAAATGGGATCGCAAATGGGCGAAATGGAACACGTCACGGGGTGGCATTTGTATATCTCCTTCAATTGAATTGCGAAACCACGCCTTGGACATTGACCTGCCTACTGTTTAAAGTGGTATTGTGGCACATTTGTATATGTGTGTATACCTGTGAGGCTTCCCTATTATATTTTAACATTACGTGGTTGTGTGACCCGCCATTGTACCATCACTTTTGTTCAATAAAAAGAGAATTTAAAAAAAAACAAAAAAAAAACCTGAAAACTTTTTTTAGCACTTTAGAATCCCAAACCTAAGCCGTAAGGGTAGCAAAATAATATACAGAAGTTGCAAACAAAAGGTCATCAATATTAATAGGTATGCTAAAGCCACAGCAAAAAACAACAATTACAAACTCGCACAGCTTAGGTAGTCGGATATATGTACACACATACACATTAGGATTGGTTACTCTTCATTAGAAAATCAGAATCCAATTCAGAAACCCCAACTAATCTGGTTTTGATACCATTTATTAGAGTAACTGGAGGTAAATAAAATGTTATTGTTGATGTGATACTGCATTCATTTTCAGTGTCCCACCTACTCCTTCAGAGGGTAATGATGCAATAGTCTGGCAACAAACCTGCCTTTAATATTTTCTTACGCACAAAAGATAAGCTAATGCACACTTGTGGACTAGGCCATTAAAACGGAGGATCAGAATAAATCAGTTAAGGTCTAATGTCAGCATCATTTTGACAACAGAATATTTCTGGTTATGTGGTGGGAAGAAGAAAACAAATAGTCTTTAACCGAAGAGATGGATAATTAAAAAAAAAAAAAACATCATGGAAAATCTGACAAAGCAATTAAAGTACATTATGTGCCAAACTGGTCAGACATAGTCAGTTGGTCTGTGAATCTGAAACGCCGTCCCAACGTAAATGAGAATTAGCATATAGCAGCCTAATGGAAATTTGTGTAAGTGCAAGGGATTTCTAGTTCATGTTCTCTCGAGATAGGTGTGCGGGCTATGCAAGAGATCAGAAAGGTTATCGTGGGCACAGCCAGGCCTTAACCGCTTCACATTATGCCCAAAGATTGGACCCAGTTTTTATAGCAGGTAACCAGTGATTTAAAAGCATTTGTTCATGTGTTGAGTGGGGACCACTCAAAGGACCTGGATCTGATGTACCAAGTTTTTTGAATGAGCTTAAGAAAATTTATTTTTTAACTGGAAAGGTTTTCCTTTATGATGCTTATAACTTCTGTTGTGATTTTTATCTCATTGGTGCATTTGTTTTTTTTATTATATCTTTATGTTCAGTGCCTAGAAGTTAGACTAAACCCATCATATATTTTACTCCAAGATACAAATAGAGATTCAGGTACACAGTAGAAAGAATGACACATTCAGAACAGTTTTTTTTAGTTTTGCAAAAGGTTTAAGACAAAATGTCCATAAAACTATATAAACTGCATCCTATCAAAACATAATACAATAAATTAATAATTTCATTACATCTCTTAAAATGTATACCTAATAGTCACAAACAAATGTACAAGTGCAATGTTTACATCTAATAAAACATTCTAGTTAATAGCCCTTGGTGGGTGATTGTGCTAAAGTGCCACATTTTACAAAAAGGAGGTTTTAATTTTTTTCTATAACTCCTAAACAGCAAACAATCAATTAGTACGCAAATTAAAGTGCAATTCCAATAATACGGCATAGGCAATGCCCATTATTCATTTGAATCTTTTGATAAAGATCCGACATTGAAAAAAGAGGTTTACAGCCTAACCTAAATTTTAACACGCTCAACCGTAGGGTAGGATTGGGTAGACTACTTAAATACTGAAAAGAACGTTCACTTCCCAATATCCCCATGATGAAGGAAATAGAAGGCTTGCATTTTAAATAACCCATGTCATTTTTACAAGACAATACATAAGCTGAATTTTTTCTGTGCCAATTTAGGGCCAGATTCTGATGCGGTTAGGAAAGCATTCCCACCTAGGGCCCGATTACGATGCAGTTAGGAACATAGATTCCCATAGAAGTCAATGGGAGTCCAACCTAATTGTTTCTGGAAGCATCCGGATGCATCATACTCGGTCGGTCGGACTCTCCCGATCCGAGTCGGTCGGAAACCATCTCCAAACCGATTCGATTGGGAAGATTTCCTAACCGGATCAGAATCGGGCCCTTAGAAGGAAAAGGATCCCATATCACAACAATGCCAAACACCATATGATTGTCTCTCCTAATTTTGATTGTTTTTATACAGCTCACTTTCGTTCACTGCTAATTGCTTCTTTCCAGCAGATATACAATGTCTTATTACCCTTATCCTTCACTGACATCTTATAGAAATACCTTAACTCAGACCAAGCTGACCGTTTTAATTCACATAGAATAACCTATACAACCGTTCCTTTTAACTCTAATATTCTTTTTAAATTGATGCGCTTAATAAAATTCCAGCTATTTCTTTCTATCAAGCCATATAATTTCTGAGACGTAAAGAACCATAGTAGGAACATAAGCAGTCAGCAGAAGCAAGACAGTGTACCCTTCATTTAATGTATTGCATTGTAACAAAGCCCCTGAAGGCACTGCTGACCTGATCTCTATTGTTTTAAAATGATAATTCCATTTTTGACTATTTAAGAAGAGTAAGCCTATCTAGCTATATGTTTTGACGTAATCATTTATTTTTTTCATTATTCAAAGCCTATTTATAAATGGACCCACTTCCCACCAAATACCATTATTTTGTTTTGTCTAAATTTTTGTTCAAAACGTTTTCTGTGCAATACCTTCGCAATATCTCCAGTTTCCTTTGCAGACAATTTCTGTATAGTCGAATATGATCAAATAGACTGCATACTGGAGCCAAAGTATGTGGGTGTCACATTTTAGGTGAAAATTAACAAGTGTTTCTCAAATAGGATAGCAGGTCAGAGATACAAAGGCCAAACAGGGAAGGAAATGCAAGCTCACATTCCTGCAGTAACCCATTAAATATTAACTCTTGCCCAGTTAGAGGTATGAAGTGACTGAATAAGTGAGAGCAAACACTTTCGAGACAGCATCTCTTAGGCTTATCAGTCTATAATTACTAGGGGATTCTCATCACCTTTTTTTGGAAAAAGGTTTAACAATAGCATCTCTTCAGGTAGAGTGGATCTCTTCAGTTTTTACAATCCACTAGAACAGAAGCAACAAGAAACCAGCCCACATTCAATATATATATCTATATATCAAGAGAAAGATCCTGCAAAGCGGTCACGTCCACGCTGGCGGGGCTGGTGCAGGCACACCGGTGCAGGACCCGTAATAATAACCACGCAAAAATCCTGGGAGCAGATGATCTCAGGAAGGCTCGCACTCCACAGTTAAGGTTTTTCCAACAAAAAGCTTTATTGGCAACGCGTTTCAACCACTCCCGGGCTTCCTCATGGCCATACACAAAAGAAAAGAAACATGGCACTCTATCGCCATTTAAAAGGAACACCACAAAGGGTGGACAGTCGTCAGAGACATAGAAAAATATATATATGTATGGATACATATATAGTATTGCATACTTTATCCTCTATCTGGCTCATTAATTAAAACACACATTTAAGAGCACTCATTGAAGGTCACATTGCTTATATAATGTTTACATATTATTTCTTAACATATAAAACAGGCTACAGTGTTCTAAAAACATCTGTGTTGGACATACATATCTGTATATGTATATACACGTATACATACAGATATATATATATATTTTACTAACACAAGCAGGTAAATTATCAGGACCTGCAGCTCTGCCAAGCTTCAAGCACTCAATTATTTTCCTAACAACAGTTACTGACAATGAATCAATCTCTGGGTCAGCTGTATAGAGTAAGGAGCAAGGATTTGTTAGAAGACACGTTCACCTGAAACCCAGAATTGCCTTTGGTCCCCTTTATATAGCTCAGAATGCATTTCCACCTACTGAATGTTAGAAAATGTAATCTTTTTCTGTCTGATTGTATCTTTATACTTTCATTTCAGGTCTTTTAAAACCCTCTCAATGTTTAAAATTTGGATTTGGTCCAAGGGAGGTGATAGTACGCGTGGATCCCTCCATATCGGTGTGGGGTTTGTTTTGGTTCTTGCCCCAGGGAGGTGGTGGTCCCCGGGGCTTCTAAAAGCCCTAGGAGATGGGGGGGGGGGTCTATGCGCCCCCCTCCTTTTTAATAAAAGCCCCAGGGAGTTGGTAGTTATATATATACACACATTTATATTACTCCCCTTGGTGTCTAGTAAAAAAAAAAAATGTACAGGTTTGCTAGCTTTCCCTACGTGCCGGCTGAGCTAGGACCCAAAATCCACAGCTAGTCACATTACGAAAAAAGGTTCAGTTTTCAGTGGAAAAATGTGATGTGTCCACATTGCGTTTTGGCCAGTTTCCTGTCACGGGCACTAGGCTTACCCACACAAGTGGGTAATCGAAGGGGTTAATAGACTGAAGATGTTTCCCAATGACGATTTACCCTCATTCTACAATTTACCATGCTGTTAAGTGTCATCAGTGTTCACGTAATGGTTATTCATGTAGACAACATGTAGCAGGGGTGGCCAAAGATTGCAAGTACTGATTGAAATTCAGACAGTAGTGAAGTGCAAGGTGGCACCCAAAACCTCAATGCCTTAACGGATGACACAGTGGTGAATGGCTACCATCTTAGGGCACTTAGTTCGAAAGACTGATCCAGTTTACCTGCCATGCAGCTAAAGCCATGGTCTGAGCACATTTAAAGCAGGATAGGATGGTTGACTGTATTGATGGTGGCAGACGAAATCATCACTTTCTCTGCAGAAATTCCGACGGAAGCAATTTTCAAACGCATTGAAGGCATTACTTTTTTAAAAACTATTTTTGCAGTTGAGTAGTGGCAACAGTAAAGAGAGATTCACTGGAAAAGGCAATTGTGAAATTATCCTCCAGTTGGATCGGTGTGCAGAGTCAGACAATGAATGTTTACAGCAGAGTTTGACAACCTCCAATGCCAGCTCATGGAGCATGGGGTTGGAAGCTAAAGAAGAGCTAATAATTCTGTTCCACAGCTCCAGGGTGGAACTAGTGCCATGGTTTCCCTCTTTAGGAATGCTAAGCTAGTCAAAAAGTACAGTATGAAAAAATATTGGTTTAAAGTTTGCACATCTTTTAGGGAAACTCGAGTACCATCAGAGCTAACTGTGGTATGGAGATTACCATAAAGCACACACAAAAGTACATCGGGGTGAAGGGGGTATGTTACTGTTGTATGTGGTAGAATCCTTTCTTTACGACAAGAACCCTCACCCACCCGAGGGTGGCATGCTTCCTTATTGGGTTCCCATCCCACACCTGCACCAAATGGTGCCTGGTGTGGGCTACAACTCTCCAACAGAGAGGAGTTGAGTTGTTTTTAGTTTCAGATGAGCGCTAGTATGGGTGAGAGGTAGAGTGCTATATGTATATTTAGTGTGTGGTGAGAATAAAACTATTTTGTGGTGGGCTGAATGTCAATTTTTTTCCTGGTGTCCCCAGTGGATAGGGTTAAAAAGAAAGTGACAAGGAGTTTGGAAAATAATACTCCCTTTACAAGGTCAACACGTTTCTGCCCTACAATGACCCAGCTCAAGGTTCAGGGGCATTCATCGGGACTAATTTGGTATAGTGACTCTGAAACATACGCAAGTATAAACCCTGATGCTGGCCTATAAGTGATCAGCCAGGTGATACAGAAGATGGCCCTAAATCTCTGTTTATGGGGTCCATCGTCGTACTAGATTATTGCACATAAGGTCCTGTATGGGACGGTACCAGTCTATATTAAGGACCGTCTAAGGAGATATGATCCGGACGATGCTTTCGGTCATCCGAGGCAAGCCTGTTGACCTGCCCATGGTTTAATAAATTAACCATGGGTAGACGGGCTTTCTCAGTACTGATTACCCAGTTGTGGAATAAACTGCTGGCAAGTTTGCGTGGGGAGGTTAATCTCCTCCCATTCAGGAAGAAACTGAAAACTTTTTTGTTCATGCAGGCCTTTGGGCAAGGTAAGCTTTGACTGAATGGGTATTATGACAGGTAATAGCTGGTGTTAGGTTGCAACTTTCACACAAGCGCTAAGAGACCGTTGGTGATTAGGCGCTATATAAGTGATACTTAACATAACATACATGACATGCGATCTACGTTTTTTCGAGAAGTTCTAAACTCTTCTCAAAGTATCAATGTATTTACACAGTAGCACGGTGAGGCTTTGGAATAACCCATTTTGCGCAGTGTTAGTCGTATTCCCAAAGGGAATCACACTAGATTGTCTAGATAACAGAGCATGTTGCCCTGTATTCCTCATGCAAGAGTACATGTAGCAGAGGGGGTCACAAAGAGCGGCTGCACTTTCTGTATGAAGACAGCTCGTGCCTAAACCACTTTCAGTTCACCGACATCCTTCGGTGGCCATCTTCAAGGCCGGGCTGCCTTCCAAAGAGTTTGGGTCGCACTTCTTTTGCATAGGCGCAGCCACAACCGCGGCACTGAGCAGGTTGAGCGAGGAGCGCATAAAGCGCCTGGGCCTCGGGCACCTTCAAAGGTTGCATTAGACCCGCAGGCATCTGATCTGTGTTTCTCTTGCAGCAAGACATCCTGCAGGCTGGCGCAGAGTGTGGATCCTGGGCCACTCATATCATGAGGGCACAACAGTGGGCCTCGGCGCCTAAATACTACAAGAGAATCTGGCTGCGCAACACAGCAGTGACTTGGCTGGGAAGACCAGGCATGAGATGGGTTCAATTGCTACCGACCTTCCAGGATGCACTGCAGTGGGAAGAAATCGAATATGGCTCATTACATCGCGATGTATTACATCGCGTGCTTTTACAACGCGGTCGTTACAACGACCGCGTTGTTAGTACGCGATGCATTTACATCGAAAGTCATTACAACGACTTGCACTAGGGGGCGCGCTGGACTTAGGAATAGTATTAATTACTATTCCTACTCCAGTTTGCGCAACAGTAGGGAAGGTGTTGGAATTCATTTCCAATACCTCAGCGCCCTTAGTGCGAGTCGTTGTAATGACTTGCGATGTAAATGCATCGCGTACTAACAACGCAGTCGTTGTAACGACCGCGTTATAATGGTAGCGCGATGTAATGACAGTGTTGTAAATGTTGTTTCCCGAAGAAATCCTAATGCCGTCCTAGAGGGTGGGACGATCTGGCAGGTCTCGGGTGGAAAGACCTATTGAGGGCGATGAGGTCAGGGCTCAATGAGATAATAAGGCTGGTTCGCCCAGCAGATGTGATATGGTCAGAGGTCACAGCCCGTCAGGAGGGGGGGCATATACCATGAGGCAGTGGAGAGATCCAGGTGAAAGCTAAACATCTCCATGGCAAACGTGTACAGGGCAAACGGCTGGAGGTTTGTGAAGCACAGGCTTACCAATCTCAGGAAGCCGGGATGTTAAGCGGCGGACGGAGCCCACTTAACTAGGGTGGGTGTGGACATGTTTCTATTGAACATAGTTGGGGTACTAGAGCAACTAGGTTTTTCATAGGTAGGCAAGGGGCAGTTGCCAGCAGTCTGGGTAGAACCGGCAACATGGTTGAGATAGCACACACACATAGCTAAGGAAAGCACAATAGCCTAGGAAGAAGAGCTGCTAGATCAGTGTCCTTGGGATTGCCCGACAGCAGGGACACTGGGAGAAGGCGATGGGCCAGCAAGGGTCAGCTGCAGGCAGACACGGCAATTGTAGCCCGGATAGGCCTGACGGCCGCCTACATAGGTCTCGGTAGCAAGGTAAGACTAGAAGCCGCTAACCCTAGACACCTGCAAAGGCTCAGTCGCGCGGGGCTCTGCCAGAAGTGCTGTCAGTAATTAATACGGACCAACAAAATCAGAACTGCTGTAGTAACCATGACAGATGTGATGAAGCATTAGAAACCAGGGAATGCGTATGACTATTAAGTTGTGATGTTTCATGTCCATGTGTTTATGTTTGGATAAACTGCGGCCGTTATGCCCCAACAAATGGCTCCTTTTGTCTTTCACTAAAAGGGGAGGGGGTGCATATGGATGGCCGTGAGGGAGCTGGTGGTCTCTCGCACGTCTGAGAAGGGATTATAAATTCAAGGCCTTGCAACCATGGAAAATGTATTGGCTCAAGTCCCTCTGCCGTACGTTGGAAGTGCTTAGAATTCGGAGCAGTGGCTTTTTAGGTCTCGCCTAGCGTTGCAGCGCGCATGCGCTGCACGCTCGCTCGGCGAGACATATTGTGAGAGAGGAGATTTCAGAAGGGGACTTGAAGCCCCGCCCATCATTTTCATTGGTTTGCGTCAGCGTTTAAGCTAAACGCTGGCTTCCCATTGAAAAGGATGCTTTTTGGCCACTGCCCTTTCTCCCTTTTGGACGGCCCATCCGGACTGGCTCGTCTGCTTCACGGCTGTCGTGAAGCAATTTCTTATCTTTAGTGGGGCCATCTGTTTCCAATTAGATCATCGCTTGTTTCATTCCACAGAGCGAGCTTTAGGGGCCATTTGTTTCTAATTACATCTCGGGATGCGCATCTGTTAAACAGCTCGGTTACCAAACAGCATTGACAAAGCCACTAGTTTTGGGTTTGTGTGTCGCGCACAAAGATGATTTGTAAAAGACACTTGCAGAGAAAAGCATAACTAAAGCAGCTATGAGTCCAGAACAGAAGGGACTGCAAGAAAATGCTTGCTTTTGTTCTTTTTATTTTGTGTCACATACTTCAATAAAAACTTGTCAAAAATGTCTGTTGCACCAGCTTGCATGCCAAACCTGGGGGTGTTGCCAGTGCTGTTTTTTTAGTGCTGGGTTTCTTTGCATGTTGATGCTGCAATTAGAACGGGTGATTACAAAACTACAATTACTTGAATGGCAAGAAAAAAGAAAAGATGACTCCATAAGCAACATGCACCTGACACTTGGGAGTTCTGTGTACAGATCTTTGCCGGAAGCACACCAACCCACTGAGTTGTCTTTTAATCCCATGACCTGGATGCTGCTACGCCTATATTGGTGCGGTTGCAGCAGGCACGTTGACCCCCCCCACTTGTCTAGTCCCGGCTCCACTAGGATCACCCCACTCTCTTAATATGGCCTCCGAGGCAGGACCCTCCAGTCCCGGCTCATGGTGCTGGCGGGGTGTGACCTCCAGTCCCAGGGCTGCGCCAGGCTCCCCCAGGGCCGCAGTAATCGCACGGGTCTGCCTCCCCCATTGTTCGGGCCTGGGCGGAGGCCTGCTCGGGTGGGCGAGCCCAGGTACCTTGTGTCCTTGAGCCGCGCCTGCCCACCTGAGCCGCACCCTCGGCCCCGCCCACGCGACAGTCGCCAGGCGACCGTTGAGCTATACAGCGCGGTATGGCATCAGCAGGGCCGCGCCGTGCCACCCGGGGCTGCAGTAGTCAAACCACTTAAAGGGCCAGCCTCCGTCAGCGGGGCAGCTCGGGTGGCTAATGTTTCTGCTGCAGAGAGCGGCGTGCCTTCCGATTGGCCACAGCTGCGGCTCAGGTCAGGATACTAAATACGTATCACCGAGTTTTGCAGGTTATTATGCCGATTGTGGAAGCTTGTCACTTACCTGCCGCATGTCTGAGTGCCATCGATATAGCACGGCTGGCTAATGCGCCTGCTGCAGGCATATATGTGAAGATCATGACTGCTGATTCTGATTGATCAGATGGCTCTGGATTTTAATATGGGATTCCGAGAGGGACCACATGCAGCCTGCAGTGACAGTGCTCAGTTGGTTAATGTGCCTAAATCTTCCGAGATTTTTCTGTTTCAGTCTGAGGATGGGAGTTTGTGAGCTCTGGCGAATGCGTTTATTATTTTTTTTTATTCAGGTGGCCATACGAGTATGAACTTTAAGTGACACCTGTATTTACTGGCTCCTTCATCACTTCTTGGTGCCTATCTGTTGTACAGAGATCAATACAATGCATCGAGCCATATTTTTAATTACCGGTTACCTTTTCTTAAACGATTTTTTCATAAATCTCTCAGAGAAAGCAAAAAAAGAGTAACCAAAACAATTATCTTGCATGGAATATTCAGTATTCGATTTTGAAAATTAAATTTTTTGTTCAGTGCAATAACGTTTATTTATTTACTTTTAAGCAGCACTTTTACTAACAGTTAAAAACTTCTATGTGAGTGCATGCCAGGGAGTAGAGCTATGACGTACACAGTACTGATTTTAGTAGACCAGTAGGGGAGCCCTCTTCGGCTACGCTTCTGCCTGTCCTCTCCCTCTCAATAACGCCTCCCCTACTAGCTCGACTGAGTACTGCTGATGTCATGACCGTTCCATTGTTGGTGCGCTGTAGACAGTGGTCGAAGCGGGCGGGATCGGAAGGGCACGGCGTGCCTCTACTTTTTTAATTTAACAAAGTCCGTTCCCCTACTTCTTCATTTCAAAAATGCGTCCCAGGACCGCAGGAATGCTCCGAACTTAAAAAATATTACAGGATCATCCAGCCCTGTGTGGTGCATATCGAGGAAGGCCTCTGCAGTTGCCAGGACCTCCTCCCCCTTCCTCTCGGTATCTGAGGGCAGGGGCCTGCCCAGCAACACTGTAGGAGCCCTGTTGCTCTGGAGGAGCAATCAATCAGCACGTGAAAACGGCTACCTCTGACGGCTGTGCAGTGATTTACATCTCATTTAGTGAGGAGGCCCCCTGCCTGCCCCCACTGTGACCAATACAATGGTCACATCAGGACACATTGGCAGCCCCGCCCTTGACTTCATCTGCCCTTTATTTTCGGGCTCACCCAGACTGACAATACCACAAGGAAAGGAAGAGGACTTCATGTGGAATTCGTGGCAGACTGTGCCCAAACCTTGGCGCTTTTTAAAAATAAATGTGGAAAATGTTTAATGTCTTATCTGCTGTTTTCCTTATTATATTTTATAAAATGTGTACTGCTGCTCTGTCTATGTTCAGGGATGTGCTCTTTTTAAAAATACTGTTTACCCTTTTCTAAGGATATAACATAAAAGCAGCCAGAGGTGTCCATTTCTGTGACACCCGAGCACCAGAGCCCCTTGTGGACCCCATCCAGGGTCGGACTGTGAAAACAAATAAGCCCAGGCACCAAGGCCGGGCTGGTGTACTGGGCATCGGAAGGGAGGCTGGTTTTGTTACTGGAGGCTGCAAAACCGAGCCCAGTAACAAAACCCGCAGGGCTGTCCAGCACAATGACTCACTTCTCACTCTCAAAAACGCAAAAATCACTGCAGGATTCCTTGTAAGCCCAGCATATTTCAGGCAACAATAAAAGAGTCAAGATTTATATCTCTGGTGGTTGATCTTCCTGTTGGAGAGAGATTGGAGTATTGTCTATTGCCAGTTTTAACTCATCCATTGTAGAGCAGAGGGTTAAGATGCCTGCTGCAAAGAACCTGTACCATACAGATCACAGAACTGTATTTAATGGGCAAAGCTCAGTGGGTTACTGCTTTTGTCACAGAGATCCTTTAGTTACTTGCACTGCATAACTTACAATCATAATAAATCTAGCACCTTGAGCTATGACCTACCATCAAAGAGCTGCATGCAAACTACATGGTGAGGGTTTGGAAGTTATGTCTTTTCCCCAGTCATTCATTATCCTAACACTGCTAAAATTGGTTTGTTTGGGAAGAAATACATTCTTATTAGAAAATCCAACCACTGTGTTACATTTTGAATCCTCGGGTTGTGCTTCTCCAGATCTTAAAAAAACGCCAACCAGAATTGATGGCATGTGAATCCTAACACCTTGTAGCACCTTTTGTCTTGTAAACATTTTCTAAACATTGATTTACACACATATGATTCATTGTCTCTGTATGTGTGCATGATGTAAAGTGCTCCAAGTCCCTCACTGATATGAGAGGCACTATAAAACAATTTAAATACATGTGAGAGAGGGGCAATGGAGAGATGAGGGCAGTGTTGGAGGGTGATAGTGAGGGAATCCTTGAAGGGCCCCAACAAGATTGTCGTATCCTGGTGCACCGTAAGGTCATCATTTACTGTGCTCTAAAAGCTAATACAATGGAATACATAATACAATGTGTTGTAGAATGCACATTTATGTAATTTTTCCAAAATTTTCTTGGGGAGAGAACACCCTCTCCCCGTGTCCCTTTTGCAGTCGTCAGGCTTGCTTGCGGCGTTCACACGCATCACACTGTGCAGGGGATGGCCAAAAATTTGCCAGAGCTCCTTTGGGTTCCCAGTTTGGCCCTGTCTGGCACCAAATTAAAAGTGCAAATGAGATATCTAAACGAGCATTGGCAAAGCCAATAGGTCTTGCCTTTGGGACCTCTTAGGTTTGTGACTTTTTAGCAACGCTTTACAGCCTAACTAATGTACTATTGTGTCACCACAAAAATAAAGTTGGAAGTATCCTTCACTTTCCGAATGAAAATATAAATTTGCCTTTTACTCTCAAGAGCTCTCTCAAGTTTTTTGTGGGTAGGAGAGTTAGCAAGCCAGACAGTTCAAAAGGTATCGTTAGCAGGACACTTGAATACATAATGTCGATGTTTGAGCAGCTAGCTGGCTGACATGAATGTGGAGGAGCTCTTGTGGGTTTCTGTGAGTCAGATCAGATTTTCCTGAAGAATCTCTTAATCTTCTGAGCCCTGCTTATGCCCTTCCTTGCTGTTCACGAGTTCACCAAAGGCACACCTGTGTACACGAGGAGCACTGTTTTCATGTCCTCAACGTTTGAGGCAAAAAACACTCATTGATTTCTAAACAAGGAGTGTAAAAGCTAAGGTAACCATGTCGTTCCTGCTTATATTTCGCACGCTTTACATAATCTTCCATTGCCTATGAGTGTTTGCTTTTTCCAGGATGTTGTTATTTTTTTCAGGCAGTGCATAATTTGAATTGAGTCACAGCCAGGTGTTTATAATGGGGCAGAATTGGGTTGTAGCTGAAGGCAGTGCAAGTGTCTCTCAGTGGGGCAGAAGGGTGCTCAGGGAGGCTAGGATGTGGCACTACGGCCAGAGCTACCAAATCTGGAACTGGGGAATCAGGCTTCATGACCAGTCCACCAGACCACTCTCCTGAGGGAGCACATTCCCCTACTAGACCTTAGAAGGCCATACTAGACCATAGAAGCCCTGGTCTCTAAGCACCAGCAGGTGGACCCTAGCTGTGGCCAGTGTGGGTTAACCTTGAAGGCCTGTCCACCACAATCCCTACCGAAGTTCACCTCCAGTCTGTGGGCAGGCCTACGAAGCAGCACACCCTAGAGCAGCAGTGACTTTGTCACTGAGGTCACAGGACCCTTGAGGCCAGTCCGCCTCACCCATTGGTGCCTCCATTGGCCTTGTTCCAGCAGTACTAATGCAACTCACCAGGGATTGGCAATGCAGGATTTGCATGCACACCAGACTAAGGGGCATGTTTACAAGGGCCTTGCGTCATGCTTGCACCACGGAACGTGGTAAATGCACAACACAAATCTGCAAGTCATATTTATGAAGCCACGCAAAGCCACTTTGCATGGCTTTGAATGGTTTCATAAATATGGAGTAATGCAACACAGCGCAAATTGCTGCTTTGCCTTACTCTGCACAAGGGAGGCGTTCCCACTCAACTCTCACGTTTTTTTTACGCATTCCCAGATTTACAAGGACTTGTAAACCTGGGACTGATTCAAAATCTTACGCCTCCCCAAGGGAGGCACAACAAGGAGAAATATCTTTATTTCTCCCTGTTTTTCCTCTTTCTATATGTGCAGCACACATACAAAGAGGAAAAAGCCTCTCAGCATTGTTTTTCTGCAGGAAGGTGCCCCTTCCTGCACCACAAAAACAAGGCTGCATGCAACGGAGGCACCCTTGCACCATGGTGCAAGGGTGCCTGCGTTGGCGCTAGGTTGACAAAACGGCACCAGCACACTTGGAAAGGGCAGGAATGCACCGTTTTGGATAAAGTCGGTGCATTTCTGCCATTTCCCTGTGACGCAGGGCAGCACAGCAAAGTAACTTGATGCGTTGCACCACCATTCCCGTAAATATGCCCCTAAGTTCTCAAACTTCACGGTCTCTCTTTGCTTCAAGCAGCAAGCACTTTTAACATATGCTGCCTGCTTTGGGGGCGCTGCAATTACGCAGTAATGTAGGGCAAAATTATGTTGCAGTGTTGACTAAATTATGCAGAAAAGAAAGGCTGCAGCTTAATGTGGTACATTTTCTGATACTTTGTTATTTTGACATTTTTACACATACTAACAGTCTCTGCAAAGCTTTCGCCTCATTAATAGCAGCACTGAGAACGTGACCAGTCAACCTTTGTAAAGGGCCCTCCACTTCACAGCAACACAAGTCACGTTGTTTTGATCCATTTGAGATACAAACAATTTTTAGGTAAAACCATCAGCTTATGAAGCAGATGGTGCTTTATGTGGCAAACACGGCAGAGTTATAATTATGTGGAAAACATTTGCAAACTAGGATATTTTGCCAAAAATGTTTGAACTTCTCTCATGCAGTCTCTGGTGGGTGGTATTCCTAGACACCTACAGTGCTCATGGAGAGACAAAGGAGGAAGGTGCCTAATAGTGATTGCAGTGGATAGTAGCCTAAAGGGGAGAAAATAACTGATTGCAATAATCTGAGGACCACTACCTATTTCTGACTCTACCAATGTTTGAGTCTCATAATTTCAGAATTGATGAATTTGCAATTCTGATTGCTATCTAACTTGAGTAGTAATTACACAAACTACTCCTCATAAAATAGCTGTATCTCATTCATCTGATACTGCTAAAAGCATCTGCAAAACCAACAGGTCTGGGTTGTTTTAGAGTGCTATGTCTAGATACAATAACAGGAAACTAAGAGGCATCTACTGCTGGCTTCATGACATGTTGCGTGAAGCATGTAAAAATCGCATGAATACAATTTTGCATTGACCGTGGGGCACAGAATGATGTCATCAACAGTGCTCCCCAACACGTGGGGCCTCCTGTCATCGAATCTAAAGCCAAATTTTATGTTCAGAAATGGTTAGAAAAAGGGAGGAGAAGTGCTGATGAAAAGAAACTGCACGGCTCGGACACAAATGGCTTATGATTCCAATTATATGCGTATTTGGGACATTCTGTGATTGAAAACGTATCCCACATTGTAAATGTATTTTAATGTCAATAACTCATATATTAAACCTTAAATAAACGTGTATCAATTGGTTGCATTAAATAACGTTATAAGCTGTAACTCGTCAGTGAAATGCCAAACATACAAAAAATTGGGATGTTTTGCTCTTTCTAGCCACACCTCCAACTCCGCCCACTGACTCAATCCTCAGAATATTCCCGCCCCCTGATGCTCCGCCCACAGTTCCCCTACTTTTTTTTCCCCACTTCGACCACTGGCTGTAGATCCTACCCCTAATGCAGAGTGTAGACTGCACTAAGTGGCACTGTTACTGGTTGATTTCAATTTTTATCCTCCTTCCACCCCCCCCCCACCACGTCTTTTCTCTATTGCATTCTTGAGCAGTGAAGAACACTGGTATGTGACCCTGCACTGTGTCCGCCCTGAACTGCAATCTGTGTTGTTGATACCACAGGGCTCTGCCCCCTCAATACACATTTTTTTTTTTTTTTTTTACTTTAATAAGCGCGGCGCCGCCTTCACAGACACCGCGCTATGCAATAGGTGTTGCTTTTGGTATTGTAAATAACAATGCCTTTTTAAAGGCATTGCTATTTACAATGTCAATAGCTCAAAATAATGTGATTGCGAGACCCATTGCATTGTAAATGCTTGTTTTTTAAAGAAAGGTGGAGAAGGAATGTCTAACTTTAAGGAGGCTGGTGTGGCAGTCGATGCATACACAAGATAGGTTGCTAAACTTCTCTCTTATTCAGAGGTGCAGCTATTAATGTTGCAGCACGTTAAGTGCAACCGGCTCGCCGAGAGCTGATGGGGCCCCCTGCAACCCAATTATGAGTGTTTTTGTTACCCAGTAGCGTGTTAAGGGCCCATTTTTCCATACTTGCATTAAGGGCCTTCAGCATCCATACGTCTGTGTGTCCTGACCTGTACTGTGTGCAGGCACCATGGTATCCCAAGGAACACATATATGACTATTTCGAGGCACAGTGTCTACATTTCTCAAAAGGGCTTCTGAACATTTAACTGGAAAACAGCAGCATTTCTCACAATAAAGTTGCTAATCTTATTCAAATAGTGCCTGAAATTCTCTGCAAAACTGCATATTTTCACAAATAAAGCACTGGCATGGCTCAGGATTTCATTTAATGTTGAATCGAGACTAAATAAAAAACCAAAAGAGAAATGGAGAGAGAAAGCCCCTTAATGAGAGACATTAAAAGAGCAAAAATGAAATACCTGAAGGTAATTAAGAAGTTCAGGTCAGACCGACACGGATGGAGACAGCAAGGGAAGGATTGAAAGATGGAGAGAAAAAATAAAATCTAGACTTATGGCAACGAGAGTCAAAATCGAAAAGGCCCAGAAGAAGAAACAAGCATTGGCATAGCCAATAGGTCTCGCCTTTGGGATTTATGTGTTTAGCCAGAACTTTTGGGTATGTTGTAGAGCATTGTGGCCGCTGTGCATCATGTTGAAAAGTTATAATAAAAAGTGTTAAGCATTTTTGTTACCTTTATACAAACCAAGACAACATTATATACAACTGAACAACCTGATTAAAAAAATATTTTAACATAAAAAATGTCTTCTAGTTTTTTTGTACTTGCACTGCTGGCAACTTCTTCCTGCCTGTTTTCATGCTTGTTTGTTATAATTTTTTTTGTTATGGGAGCGGGACATAAATAACGGGGGAGTGGAGGTTGGAAAACAGTAATTTAATTAGAACACGAGCAGCGAACGGACACTAGGGGCGAATCAACAGATGCCAGATTCTGAGGGCAGACTGACGTGATGCTTAGGTGATGTTTAGGTGATGCTTAGGTGGTGCGCTGATGCAAAATGGTGGTGGTGAGTGATGTTTGGTGCTCAGGTGGTGCCACTATATGGTGTGGAATGGAGGTACGTTGTGGATTGTGGAGTTGAAATATGTTGTTTGGTGTGTAATTATGTGGTGTGTATTGGAAATGTGTGGAGTTGAATTGTGTGGCCTGGAACTGTGTGAAATTGTGTTATGGTGTTGAGTGTAGTTATGTTGCATTGAGTAGAGTGTAATTATGTGGCGTGTAACTGTCACACTGAGTGGTATTATGTGGAGTGTATTTATGTTGCATTGAGTAGGGTGTAATTATGTGGCATGTAATTATGTGGCACTGAGTGGAATGTGGGGTGTATTTATGTTGCATTGAGTAGAGTGTAATTATGTGGCGTGTAACTGTCACACTGAGTGGTATTATGTGGAGTGTATTTATGTTGCATAGAGTAGAGTGTAATAATGTGGTGTGTAATTATGTGGCACTGAGTGGTATTATGTGGAGTGTATTTATGTTGCATTGAATAGAGTGTAATTGTGACGTGTGATTATGTGGTACTGAGTGGTATTATGTGGAGTGTATTTATGTTGCATTGAGTAGAGTGTAATTATGTGGTGCGTAATTATGTGGCACTGAGTGGTATTATGTGGAGTGTATTTATATTGCATTGAGTAGAGTGTAATTATGTGGTGCGTAATTATGTGGCACTGAGTGGTATTATGTGGAGTGTATTCATGTTGCAATGAATAGTGTAATTATGTGACATGTAATTATGTGGTACTGAGTGGTATTATGTGGAGTGTATTTATGTTGCATTTAATAGTGTAATTGTGACGTGTGATTATGTGGTATTGAGTGGCATTATGTGGAGTGTATTTATGTTGCATTGAGTAGTGTAACTACGTGGTGTGTAATTATGTGGTACTGAGTGGTATTATGTGGAGTGTATTTATGTTGCATTGAATAGTGTAATTGTGACGTGTGATTATGTGGTACTGAGTGGTATTATGTGGAGTGTATTTCTGTTGCATTGAGTAGAGTAATTATGTGGCGTGTTATTACGTGGCACTGAGTGGTATTATGTGGAGTGTATTTATGTTGCATTGAGTAGAGTAATTATGTGGCATGTAATTATGTGGCACTGAGTGGTATTATGTGGAGTGTATTTATGTTGCATAGAGTAGAGTGTAATAATGTGGTGTGTAATTATGTGGCACTGAGTGGTATTATGTGGAGTGTATTTATGTTGCATTGAATAGTGTAATTGTGACGTGTGATTATGTGGCATTGAGTGGTATTATGTGGAGTGTATTTATGTTGCATTGAGTAGTGTAACTACGTGGTGTGTAATTATGTGGTACTGAGTGGTATTATGTGGAGTGTATTTATATTGCATTGAGTAGAGTGTAATTATGTAGGCGTGTTATTACGTGGCACTGAGTGGTATTATGTGGAGTGTATTTATGTTGTATTGAGTAGAGTGTAATTATGTGGCATGTAATTATGTGGCACTGAGTGGTATTATATGGAGTGTATGTTCCATTCAGTAGAGTGTAATTATATGGCACTGAGTGGTATTATTTGGAGTGTATGTTGCTTTGAGTGCAGTGTAATTAGGTAGCATATAATTATGTGGCACTGAGTGGTATTATGTGGAGTGTATTTATGTTGCATTGAGTAGAGACTTTAATCATGTGGCATGTAATTATGTGGCACTGAGTGGTATTATGTGGCGTGTATTTATGTTGCATTGAGTAGAATGTAATTATGTGGCGTGTAATTATGTGGTACTGAGTGGTATGTGGCGTGTATTTATGTTGCATCGAGTAGAGTGTAATTATGTGACGTGTAATTATGTGGTACTGAGTGGTATGTGGAGTGCATTTATGTTGCATTGAGTAGAGTGTAATTATGTGGCACTGAGTGGTATTATGTGGAGTGTATTTATGTTGCATTGAATAGAGTGTAATTGTGACGTGTGATTATGTGGTACTGAGTGGTATTATGTGGAGTGTATTTATGTTGCATTGAGTAGAGTGTAATTATGTGGTGCGTAATTATGTGGCACTGAGTGGTATTATGTGGAGTGTATTTATATTGCATTGAGTAGAGTGTAATTATGTGGTGCGTAATTATGTGGCACTGAGTGGTATTATGTGGAGTGTATTTATGTTGCATTACATAGAGTGTAATTGGGACGTGTGATTATGTCGCACTGAGTGGTATTATGTGGAGTGTATTTATGTTGCATTGAGTAGAGTGTAATTACGTGGTGTGTAATTATGTGGTACTGAGTGGTATTATGTTGAGTGTATTTATATTGCATTGAGTAGAGTGTAATTATGTGGCGTGTAATTATGTGGCAGTAAGTGGTATTATGTGGAGTGTATTTATGTTGCATTGAGTAGAGTGTAATTACGTGGCATGTAATTATGTGGCACTAAGTGGTATTATGTGGAGTGTATGTTGCATTGAGTGCAGTGTAATTAGGTAGCATATAATTATGTGGCACTGAGTGGTATTATGTGGAGTGTATTTATGTTGCATTGAGTAGTGTAATTATGTGGCGCGTAATTATGTGGTACTGAGTGGTATGTGGAGTGTATTTATGTTGCATTGAGTATAGTGTAATTATGTGGCATGTAACTATGTCGCACTGAGTGGTATTTTGTGGAGTGTATTTATGTTGCATTGAGTAGAGTGTAATTATGTGGCACAGTGGTATTATGTGGAGTGTATTTATGTTGCATTGAATAGAGTGTAATTATGTGACATGTAATTATGTGGTAATGAGTGGTATTATGTTAAGTGTATTTATGTTGCATTGAGTAGAGTGTAAATATGTGGCGTGTAATTATGTGGCACTGAGTGGTATTATGTGGAGTGTATTTATGTTGCATTACATTGAGTGTAATTGTGACGTGTGATTATGTGGTATTTATGTTGCATTGAGTAGAGTGTAATTACTTGGTGTGTAATTATGTGGTACTGAGTGGTATTATGTTGAGTGTATTTATATTGCATTGAGTAGAGTGTAATTATGTGGCGTGTTATTATGTGGCACTGAGTGGTATGTGGAGTGTAATTATGTGGCATGTAATTATGTGTCACTAAGTGGTATTTTGTGGAGTGTATGTTGCATTCAGTAGAGTGTAATTATGTGGCTTGTAATTATGTGGCACTGAGTGGTTTTATTTGGTGTATGTTGCATTGAGTGCAGTGTAATTAGGTAGCATATAATTATGTGGCACTGAGTGGTATTATGTGGAGTGTATTTATGTTGCATTGAGTACAGTGTAATCATGTGGCATGTAATAATGTGGCACTGAGTTGTATTATGTGGAGTGTATTTATGTTGCATTGAGTAGAGTAATTATGTGGCGTGAAATTATGTGGTACTGAGTGGTATGTGGAGTGTATTTATGTTGCATTGAGTATAGTGTAATTATGTGGCATGTAACTATGTCGCACTGAGTGGTATTATGTGGAGTGTATTTATGTTGCATTGAATAGAGTGTAATTGTGACGTGTGATTATGTGGTACTGAGTGGTATTATGTGAAGTGTATTTATGTTGCATTGAGTAGAGTGTAATTATGTGGTGCGTAATTATGAGGCACTGAGTGGTATTATGTGGAGTGTATTTATATTGCATTGAGTAGAGTGTAATTATGTGGTGCGTAATTATGTGGCACTGAGTGGTATGTGGAGTGTATTTATGTTGCATTACATAGAGTGTAATTGGGACGTGTGATTATGTGGTACTGAGTGTTATGTGGAGTGTATTTATGTTGCATTGAGTAGAGTGTAATTACGTGGTGTGTAATTATGTGGTACTGAGTGGTATTATGTTGAGTGTATTTATATTGCATTGAGTAGAGTGTAATTATGTGGCGTGTAATTATGTGGCAGTAAGTGGTATCATGTGGAGTGTATTTATGTTGCATTGAGTAGAGTGTAATTACGTGGCATGTAATTATGTGGCACTAAGTGGTATTATGTGGAGTGTATGTTGCATTCAGTAGAGTAATTATGTGGCTTGTAATTATGTGGCACTGAGTGGTTTTATTTGGTGTATGTTGCATTGAGTGCAGTGTAATTAGGTAGCATATAATTATGTGGCACTGAGTGGTATTATGTGGAGTGTATTTATGTTGCATTGAGTAGTGTAATTATGTGGCGCGTAATTATGTGGTACTGAGTGGTATGTGGAGTGTATTTATGTTGCATTGAGTATAGTGTAATTATGTGGCATGTAACTCATGTCGCACTGAGTGGTATTTTGTGGAGTGTATTTATGTTGCATTGAGTAGAGTGTAATTATGTGGCACAGTGGTATTATGTGGAGTGTATTTATGTTGCATTGAATAGAGTGTAATTATGTGACGTGTAATTATGTGGTAATGAGTGGTATTATGTTAAGTGTATTCATGTTGCATTGAGTAGAGTGTAAATATGTGGTGTGTAATTATGTGGCACAGTGGTATTATATGGAGTGTATTTATGTTGAATTGAGTAGAGTGTAATTATGTGGCGTGTTAGTATGTGGAGTGTATTTATGTTGCATTGAATAGAGTGTAATTATGTGACGTGTAATTACGTGGTACTGAGTGGTATTATGTGGAGTGTATTTATGTTGCATTGAATAGAGTGTAATTGTGACATGTGATTATGTGGTACTGAGTGGTATTATGTGGAGTGTATTTATGTTGCATTGAGTAGAGTGTAATTACGTGGTGAGGTGGGAGAGGTAGAAGGGGAGAGATCAAACGAGGGAAGTAAGAGAGAAAAGTACGTCAGAGGAATGTAGAGCTTGGAGAGAGGTGTCAGCTAGAGAGGAACAAGGAGATATGGAAGTAGTAGGAGAAGGAGAGATCAGTGGGGAGGGATATAGAAATAGGAAACCTGGAGGTGGGTGGAAGAAAAAGAGAGTGAAAGAAAGAGAAGGGAAGTTCTGATACTGAACACAAACCTTTACAGAAGGGATGAGCTCTAAAAGCAGTCAGCACCAACCCTAACGTTCTGGAAAGAAGGACCCCCTTTGTCATACTTTAAAAAAAGTTTTTTTGACTATGTTGCTCAAAACCTTGCCAAAACAGTACAGCATCGCCAAAAGGCACTGGCAAGCCCAATCGGAACCAAAGGCAAGAACTTCTTACTTCATCAATGTTTGTATACTTCTGGGAGTATTCCACTATGGCAACTGAGAAAAGCCCTAACGACACTACTGTGCAAGGCTGCCCATATATTTGAGAGTTGAATAGTACATGAAACCTCTTTACCCCATAGCGAGCTTCCCATTTAGATATTCGGTACAATGAACATGCCTCCAGAGCATAGCCGAACAATTCATTGCCTCCTTTTTCGTCAGACTTCAAGTCATTAAATCAAGACGTGCCTCATGGGTCTGCCTTAAGCCAGACTCATTTTTAGTATCTATATTTGTCAACTGGCTCAATTAGTTAGCTCTTTGGTCTTAACTGCATGAATTATGCAGACGATACCCAAATAATTATTGTCATGGATCGGTTGGGTGCGGATCCTTTCGAGTCCTTCCATCAGTTTATGTCAGCAATCTCGTCTTGGCTGCAACACATTTCCTTGAAGTTTAATTCTGGCAAAACGGAAGTGCTTTGGATAAACCATTATCATTTAATCCAGCCCTTCCTATCCGATGTCTGGCCTCCATCTGTGACCGATTCCCATGTCCAGAAAGGGCTGTGCAAAACCTAGGCTTCTACTTGGAGCCGGAGAGATCGCTCGAAAAGCATGTCAATCATTCTACTCCGACCTTTTTCTTCCCGTTGTGGGCAACGAGGAAGATCTTACGATTCCTTCCTATACTGGCCTGCCAAATGGTGATGCAGGCGACTATTTTGATTTGCCTCCACTATTGAAACTTGCTTCTTGGATTATCAAAACTCACGAAAGAGCTACAAGGGTACAAGACGCAGCTGGAAACCTTGCTCTTGGACTTCAGCGTTTCGCTTGCACCTTTCCCGTACTGGACAACCTGCACTGGCTCACAGAGGAAACAAGCCCGGGAGTGGCGCGCGCCGAGTGAGGGGCCAGGGAGGTGGGGAGAGGGGGGCTGGTGAATGAGAGAGGGGGGGGGAGGGCAAGGAATGTCAGGAATGCAGCTGGCATCCGGCCTCGCTGCTGCTCGCTCCCGAGCTCCCTAGGCCAGGGGAGTTAACGTTTAGAGAGAAGGCGTGACATGCACCCGCCTTTGGCCAATTGCGGGCTTTCAATTTTTGAAAGCCACACGCAATGGCCAATCACTTCAGCTTTTCAGCAAACTTGTGCGAAGTGATTCCAAGAGGTCATTTTCTAGAGCAGCGCATGCACGCTGCGCTAGGCTCGACCTAAAAATGAGCAAAAGAGAAAGAAAAAAAAAAAGAGAACTCAGTGGAGAGAGAGAGAAAAGGGTGCCCAAAGAGAAACATTTATCAAGCTCTTTTGTGCATAAGACATTAATGTATGGAACCCACATGTCCATCAAAAAATTGCTTCAGAAAGCTATTTGGTTTGACCAATGAAATAGACCAAAGCGTCAAGGCAACTCCTCAGAAGAAAAGAGGTTATGAACGAAGCGTCCTATTCGGCTGCATCCCCGTGTAAAAGGCTCAAACTGAGCCGTTTGAAGGGTTAACGTGCGGTGTGCTTCATGGAGACAGTAGGGAAAACTTATAATCAACAGAAGAAAGTTTAATCCTACATGCCTATGTCAGTTCTCCTTTCCTGTGACCATATGTCCCCAATCTCTCTACTGCTTCCTCCTTCAAGCCCACTAACTGCACGTTTGGGGAACTGGTTTTGAGCAAGGAGGCATTTGGTCTCCCTTACACCTTCTCCCCCTTGCTATATTTCCCCTCCTGGGAATAACCATTTACCTTCCTACACGTTAACTCAGCTAAATGTTTGGGTTGCTCATCGTTGGACTCTAGTAATCACATCCTTCCAGCTTCTCTCCATCATCTGCTCCTACAACAAGTGATGTTTTTCTCCCACCTTTCGTAGCAGATGCTGGGGTTGCAAGCAGTTGATTGACCTGCTCCTCTCCGATTCTCCTACCTCCAAATTGCACAATACCACCTATCTTTCTCCCCTCACTTTCCATTTGGATGTACAGGACTGATCTTTCAGCATCACACATATCCACAACGAACACTGCCAGCACTCCTCGGCCCTGATCTCAAACAATGTTGTTTCCCAGGCACCCCTGGGGCGCATGGAAAGAAACAGAGGCTTTGCGACAAACCAAACAATGGTTTGTGGTCAGTTCTCCAGCAACCCGTACTACCTTACCAATAATAAGATATCAACCAATTGAGCTGATGTTTAATTAGTTTTTTTTTACCTCAACACAACCTGCCTTTATATGCTAGTTTACTGCACGCTATTCCACTGCATGCCACTCCACTGTACGCCTCTCCACCCATCTAGACTCTACACTATTCCAATGCATGCCAAACCAGTGTATGCCCTCCACTGTACGCCACTCCAGTCTATGACCCTCCACCGTATACTACCCCACACTGCCAATCTACTCTACGCTATTCCACTGTATCCAACTCCATTCTATGCTGCTCCAGTCCAGGCTATTTGATTCTACCAGACTGTATGCCAATACAGTGTATGCAACTCAACTGTACATTACTCCACTGTATTTTATTCCACTCTGGCAGTGCACTGTACGCCACTCCAATCTATGCTATTCCACTATATGCCACTCCACTCCGCTGTACGCTATTCCACTGTATGGCAATACACTGCACGCTATTCCGTTTAACCCCACGCCACAGTAAACAATTCCTCTCTACCCCACTCCACTGTACGCCAATCTAGTCAATGACACTCCACTATACGCATCTCCACTGTAGGCTAATCAGCGTTTCCTATTCCATTGGACACCACTCCTTTCTACGACACTCCACACTATTCCACTGTATGGCACTTAACTGAATGCCACTCCCCTCAACGGCACTATATGCCACTACACAAAAATATATGCCATTCCACTGTAGAACACTGTACCACCCTGTAGTTAGCTCTACCTTACTCCACTGTACAACACTGTACTCCGCGCCACTACAGTGTACTCCACTCATCAACAGTTTCACATTCTCTACAACACGGCATACCACTCCACTGTACAATACTCAACTCTGACACTTTACTTCACTGTATGATACACAACTACTGTGTACTACACGCCACAGCAGTGTACCATATGAGACCCCACTACACAATTCAACACTTTAGTCCCCTCTAAGCTACTCTACTACACTGTACGACAGGTTAGCCCACTGTAAGACACTCCAATGTATGCTGCTCCACTAAACCGTAATCTATAAAACTACACTCTATGCCAGTGTACGACACCTTACTACACTGTATGCCCCTGCACAACACTCTACTTAATTTTATGCCACTCGACGATACTCCACTGTACAACACACTACTTCACAATACTCCACTATAACACTTTACTCCCCTATACGCAACACCAGTTCACTCTACTCCACTAGACTATCCCACTACAATGTCAAACAGTGTCCTTTACTATACTCTACTGCAGTTAACACTATTAAATGACACGCAACACTATGACTTCAAACACATATTTAGTAAAAATTAAAACCATTTCAATTTAATGGAAAAAATAAAAGTTAAAGTATAGTTAGGAAAACCGTATTCTTCATATACAACCCCAACCTAAAATATACAAACTGGAGAAATTACAAAATTATAACTTACATTTCTAATTTATGCACCCACCTTCAATTTACTATGCATCGCGCACCTCCGTATACATTCTTCTCTCATCAATTGCCACACTACATTAACTATAACTCTTTAATCTAACATGCACTATGCTCTGAGAAATTATAGGATTTCAGATGTCAAAAGTCTTACTGTAACTGCTATGATTTCACATGATATAAGTTTTAAAATATGCATAGTATAACCAGTGCATACAGAAATGGTGAGTTATAGATAGTCGAGTGTGGCAATTGATGTGAGAAGAATGTATAAGAAGTGCGCGGCATATAGTGAATTGAAGGTGGTGCATAAATTATACACAAGTTTTATCTAGTGGTGCCTAAAATTAGAAATGTAAGTTATAACTATATATTTCTCCAGTTTGTAAAGTATAACTTTGGTTTGCATATAAAGAATAAATAAAGTTGTCCTAAGCATAACTAAGCTTTAACACACACAAACAGATTTTTTGGGGGGATTTTTTTTAAAACAGGAAGCGAGTCAGGAGAGAAAGAACAGAGCACCAGGGGCGAGAAGAGAGCAAGGAAACACGTGCATTTAAATACAATAAATAATAATTTTTAAAAAGGGATTCCTTCGAGTCGTCAGTGCAAGGATACAACTCATCCAATCGGAAAACGTAGACCTAAATACGCCTGGGAGGTGCAAACACGATGAAATAAAATAATTGAATCAAGCGCATTCATCTGAAATATAGAACTAAGCCATGAAATCATGAGCAATGGAAATCAATAACCCACTCTAAGTATATGTTACAGGAACAATACCACTGCCAACAGAAAACTAAAACTGTCTGTTGCCGTAGCCTAAAAAGACATGTACGTCAATTCTGTTTAATAGGAACGACAAGACCAACTTTAAAACGAACAAAGAACAGCATATTGAGAAAGAAAGGGAAAGGAGACAACTGTTTACCAAGATTCCATCACTAGACGTCCCTGCCCTTTCACTGGAATATTTGAAATACATACAAAGGAGACGGACACAGTCAATATTATGGGTTGGGTGAACTATGTACAGTACACACAGACAGCCAGGGCCAAGACATGCCAGGCTGGATCAGAACAAGAGGTGCAATCAGCTTGGCACGTAGGTCTGTCTGCATGGTCACCAGGAAGCGGGCCAGTGCCTTTGACACAAGGGCTGGCTTATCTTCAGGTTATCAGAGCCGGCCTCATTAATGTGTTAGCCATGCAGACCAGACAATGAGGGTGTCTTACACAAACAAAACGCAAGGACAGCAGAACAATCTGTCAGATAAGCAGAAACGTCAGTGTATCTTAAGCACTATCAGCGCGCCCACACGAGCGTCTGCCAAGCCCTTTTCACTCACATTCACTATATTCGGCATGTTTTTTCTTACTCTGTTATTTCACAACCCCGGATTTCTCTCAAGAAACGCACACAAGCTTTTATTAAAAACAAACAAAGAGTTCCCTGCCTCTTGATTTTTTTGTAAGATATTTAACTTTCCCTCATATTTTTACTTGTTTTTTTTTTAATACACTTCCCCACGTAATTTGGTTTTTATTAGGTGCAGGATTTGACGTTTCATGGATTGAACAATATCAATTATGCTTATTCCACAAAAGACGTGAAATATCGCGCGCCCACCAACTGACTCCCTCGGACCATAGATTTTCACGGTTATCGCGAGCTAAAAAACATCTAACCAACACTCACGCCAAACACATTTGTTTACACAACCTCTACCTTTTCCAGTATGAAGGAAGCTGGACAAGTACCAGACAGCTTGAAATGGACAGATCGCGGAGAAGCAGCAATTCTGTGGGTCACTTAACAAGCATTTGCAATGCAATAGGTCTCGCATTTACGCGAGTTTAAGCTATTGGCATTGTAAATGACAATGCCTTTTATGTATGTTTTTAAAACCAAAACTTAAATAAAAGGCATTGTCATTTACAATGCCAATAGCTCAAACTGGCGTAAATGCGAGACTTATTGCATTGCAAATGCTTGTTATTGTATTGAAAACTGCATGCGGGGTATGTGTTTTGGGACACCCCCCCCCCTTTTTCTCAGCCCACTGCTGCACTTTGCGACCGCCAGCCCAGTTGTCAAAACCGACTGCTATCAAAATGAAGCCCATAGTGTAGCTCCTGGAAACAGTTTCCATCTTCCCCTAGCTTGTTTACGTGGGTGCTAGAGGCTCTTAGAAATTATATTGTACCTCTCACTATTTTGAAAGGCTGGCCTACTTTTTGCATTTAGCACTGGAAGATGCCGAAAATCATTTTTATGCTTAACATCTGGACTTTGGATTCACTGTATTGCTAATGTCTTGCTGACAAATCTAAGCACAACACTTGGAGCCCTTTCAACAATTACAAACAGGTTCTTACCCTGTGAGCCATCACCAGGTTTCTGTCTCACATCCCAGCTTGGGTATCTACCCGCAAATGGTAAAGTCATGGACAAGTGTTACGTCGTTTGCCCTGAAACATAACTGAAAAAAGCCTGTCCCCTGATACAGCCAAGTTCCCGCCCAGGTCCACCACTACCACAACCACACTGCATTTCAAAATCTTTACATTTCCAAGGAAACAAAAAACGGAGTTGCAATAGGGCTGCACACGTCTACATCCCTACTGATTGAATGCATTTCCCATTATACAGCCATTCAACAGCAACACAACCAGGAAACATCAGCGCTAGTAAGATAAGTCACAGGTTTAAAAAAATTCATAAAGATCGAACAATTCCGCACATGAGAAAGCAACTTGATTTTAAGGTATACATTTTGTAAAAGCGGAGCATCTTGGTTTCACAAATCCAGGGCAACTACTTTTAACTGTCACAAAAAAATAAAAAATACAACACCACCTTACTAAATAGACAGTAAACCAGACAGTAAAATGTCCCACGTGAATTATTTACCGAGCAGGTTTAGGTACACTGAATACACACACAAAAAGCAATACCTTGATCTGGAGCCGACGAGGGGAGGGAGGGAAAGTGAAAGCGTGCCATGCGCGCGTTGTGCTCAAACGCCGCGAGCCGTACACGTGCACATCGCCTGTCCGGGCGCGTGCACATCTCCTGTCTCCCTTCGGAAGCAAAATCGACAACAATAGATCTCGCAAGCGTGCAGCGCATGCGCTGCGTCGCTAGGCGAGACCTAAAAAGCAGAGGGAAGCAGTCAGGTTGCAGGGGATTGCAATGCAGGTGCCATAAATGCAGCTGAAGCTACCATACAAGTAGAAGCTGCAGCAAGTGACAGCCCTGGTTCTTTCGAGAAGAAGGAACTGGAAAATACCATTGGAACAGGGGTGGGTGAAACAAGAACAGAATTAATAAAGGGCTTACCAGGTCCATGCGGTGCAGGGGGCCCCACATTTCTACTCGGGCCCGATCATGGTGGCTCCTCCACTAAGACGGAGGAGCGTCGCCCCACTGCTCTCAGAGCAGTCGAAAAGGGAAAAATAAAATGATAATAACAAGGTTATTATCATTTTATTTTTCGTTGCTGCGAGGCTGGGTTAGGGCGGGGCTGGTGGCTCAGAGAGGAGTGGACTGTGCACACTAAGTGGGCATGACTGCTTGGCCGGCCCTCTCAGGCCGACCAAACTGACATGCACACTTTACATGTTCCTTATCAGGCTGCATTACACAGCCTGGTGGGGAACATGCCCAGGTCCCCCAGTCCCCATCTGAGCGCTGATCCACGGCACTCAGACCAATCCCAACACTGCATTGCAGTGTTGTGATTGGCCTAGGGGAGCCTGTGTGCTTCCAGACTCTTCTGCAACAACGGAGGAGAGACAGAGGCGGCAGTGGCACAAAGAGGCAAGTGTTTTGTTTTAAAAAATAAATATTTTGTTCCCCCCCACCCTCCTGCCAGCCACTACTGCCTATAATATATGAGAGGTGGCAAACCAAATGGTATTTTAAGGCCCATTAGACAGATTTTGCAGGATGACTAACATTTTGTTATGGCACCAAATAAAAATTAGCAGGGGTTGTTCACAGGGGCAGTGCATCCATTGGGGCGTTGAGGCGTAGCCCCCCCGCAGCTCCTCGGCGTCTTTGAACCTAAGTAAACTGAATCAGTTTACTTAAGTTCAAAGACGCCGAGGAGAACTGATAATCATGTCAGTCAGCATGACGTTGGATCGCCCACCCCCTTCAGAGTCTGAAGGGGGTGGGCGGTCCTGCGATCATGTTGACTGACATGATTGTCAGAGGGACCAGGGGCAGCAGGCAGCACTGCAGCACAAGTGCGCATGAGTGGGGAAGGGCAGCGAATTTTCGTGCCGTGCCCAGTCATGCGCACTTGTGTTTGCACTGGCTTGCGCATGCCCATTAGGAGAGCGAGGGTTGAGCAAAGGCTCAAACCTCGGTCTCCTAATGGGCAGGCGGGCGAGAGGTAACCGTGCCCTAAGCCAATCCTGACGCTGCCAGCAGCGCCAGGATTGGCTGAGAGGGGCTATAGGCGCAAACGGAGTCGGACCCGAGGCGGCGCGGACGGCGGACCTGCTCAGGTAGGATTTTCTAAACTCCCCCGGGCCCCCGGCACCCCCCACCCCCTCCCCCCCCCGCGACTGAAAGATGTGTGTAGTGCGGAGAACGGTCCCGTTCAGCAAGGACTCGGCCTGGTAAGGAAGGGGTATGGAGTGGTTTAGTGAGAATACCTAGGCCGGGGAATCCAAGTACCTCAAGAACCACTCACCCAGTGCTGAGGGATCGGATCAGTTTTCAAATCGTGGTTTTCGGATCTGAAATACGTCCCCAAAAAGCAGTGACTTCTTATAGGGCTGGATAACGGGCATTTGGCAAGCATGGAGCGATCAAGCAAAGCTTGAAAGGGAAAGGTTCGGTGAGGGAGAGAGTCATTAGGGGAAAGGTTCAACAAGAGAGATATTAAATGAGGTAGAGGTTAAGTGAGAGGAGATTTATCATAGTTCATAATAGGTGTCATTTCCGGTCCTGGACAACTCCTAATTCAGCTCCGGACAGCAAATCACCTTGAGGGAGGAAGGCCTGAAAGGATGTTTAATGTGTTAAATCAGGTAGGCCGAATATAAGAAACGACGAGGAAGTGGGGCAGAAAGAAGTAAAAATCAAGCACGCACTGCAGCCGGCTTCATCTTTTTCAAAGGAAAGCCCTGTACTGGATGGCTCGGCTCAGAGCTCTGGGATTCAGTTCCTGCTCCAGCTCTGCTTTGCAGTTGCTTCAATATTTACTATAGTGAACTCATCAAAAGGGGCTGGCTGGCTGTTCCCCCGGGGGGATCGTGCCCCGGGGATCAGTGACTCTCAGCTGCACTCATTCGCTGCCTCTGTTCCTCAGGTCGAAGGACCCATGGGAACATATTTATAAAAAGAGTGGAATTTTCTTATGCAGCTACCTGCATGGCAGCATGTTTTTTTTTTTTTAATTAATAGGCCTCCTGCATGACAATTAGAAAAGTTTGGTACAGTCCTGCTGCGATTCTATCCATATTTAATGCAGCAATAGTGCAGACATAATTCTGCCAGCCTCTGTCAGCTCAACGGGCTAAGCGCCTATTGTGACCTAGGTCAACTGTAAGACACATGCCCGGAGCTGTATAGTCCGTCCAACATTTCATGCTTCTGAAGTTGGTAAAAAGAAATGCCTTTGTGTTTCGAACTCTTTGAAGCTCCAAGCATGCTGTACTCGGCCAGATTCGTTGTGATTTTTCGTTCAATAGATGTGACTTACTCCTGAATTTCCAGGAGTACGGAACGCTTACTCATGAAAGAAAGCTTTAGGATTCGGTTCTGTACAACTAAAAAAATGACATTATATAAAAAATAAAATTCTGAGCCTTTCTGACTGCACTGTGGCTATTCTTGTTCAAGAGGCTCCGGCTCAATATTAATACAGCTGCTTCGAGATAATGTTTGATAATTTGGGAAAATATCAAAATTGAAATATGTTATTCTGTTCCAGACCAGTCCGTGCTTGTTTAAGGGATATACTTATTTTGTACTCAAGAAGAACTAATTTGCCATTTTCAATATATCTCTTTTATTGGAAATTGGAGAGCCGAGGTTATTGGCACATACATCACTCAGCAACCATCTGTTCTGCCTTGCTCTTCCCCTAGAGGAAGCAACTGTGGAGCGCTGCAGATCACTTTGTCAGTGTGAAATATGCCATTATTCCCATTTCTATTACATGTGAATTGGACGCCAGACTCCCCCTCACAGGACTGAAGCTCCAACAGCGACCTCTAAAATCAGAGTAACCCTGTGACCTCTACATGCACGGCTTCCTTGATTCAGGGTACATGATGTGGCTGTTCTTTCTTTCTGGCACCCACTGAAAGCATCTTTATTCGGTGCTTTTCAGATGGTGCCAGCCACTACTGCCTATAATATATGAGAGGTGGCAAGCCAAATGGTATTTTAGGGTCCATTAGACAGATTTTGCAGGATGACTAACATTTTGTTATGGCACCAAATAAAAATTAGCAGGGGTTGTTCACAGGGGCAGTGCATCCATTGGGGCGTTGAGGCGTAGCCCCCCTCGCAGCCCTCGGCGTCTTTGAACCTAAGTAAACTGAATCAGTTTACTTAAGTTCAAAGACGCCGTGGGAGAACTGTATAATCATGTCAGTCAGCATGACGTCGGATCGCCCACCCCCTTCAGAGTCTGAAGGGGGTGGGCGGTCCTACGTCATGTTGACTGACATGATTGTCAGAGGGACCAGGGGCAGCAGGCAGCACTGCAGCACAAGTGCGCATGAGTGGGGAAGGGCAGCGAATTTTCGCGCCGTGCCCAGTCATGCGCACTTGTGTTTGCACTGGCTTGCGCATGCCGATTAGGAGAGCGAGGGTTGAGCAAAGGCTCAAACCTCGGTCTCCTAATGGGCAGGCGGGCAAGAGGTAACCGTGCCCTAAGCCAATCCTGGCGCTGCCAGCAGCGCCCTCATTGGCTGAGAGGGGCTATAGGCGCAAACGGAGTCGGACCTGAGGCGGCGCGGACGGCGGACCTGCTCAGGTAGGATTTTCTAAACTCCCCCGGGCCCCCGGCACCCCCCACCCCCTCCCCCCCGCGACTGAAAGATGTGTGTAGTGCGGAGAACGGTCCCGCTCAGCAAGGACTCGGCCTGGTAAGGAAGGGGTATGGAGTGGTTTAGTGAGAATACCTAGGCCGGGGGAATCCAAGTACCTCAAGAACCACTCACCCAGTGCTGAGGGATCGGATCAGTTTTCAAATCGTGGTTTTCGGATCTGAAATACGTCCCCCAAAAAGCAGTGACTTCTTATAGGGCTGGATAACGGGCATTTGGCAAGCATGGAGCGATCAAGCAAAGCTTGAAAGGGAAAGGTTCGGTGAGGGAGAGAGTCATTAGGGGAAAGGTTCAACAAGAGAGATATTAAATGAGGTAGAGGTTAAGTGAGAGGAGATTTATCATAGTTCATAATAGGTGTCATTTCCGGTCCTGGACAACTCCTAATTCAGCTCCGGACAGCAAATCACCTTGAGGGAGGAAGGCCTGAAAGGATGTTTAATGTGTTAAATCAGGTAGGCCGAATATAAGAAACAGCGAGGAAGTGGGGCAGAAAGAAGTAAAAATCAAGCACGCACTGCAGCTGGCTTCATCTTTTTCGAAGGAAAGCCCTGTACTGGATGGCTCGGCGCAGAGCTCTGGGATTCAGTTCCTGCTCCAGCTCTGCTTTGCAGGTGCTTCAATATTTACTATAGTGAACTCATCAAAAGGGGCTAGCTGGCTGTTCTCCCGGGGATCGTGCCCCGGGGATCAGTGACTCTCAGCTGCACTCATTCGCTGCCTCTGTTCCTCAGGTCGAAGGACCCATGGGAACATATTTATAAAAAGAGTGGAATTTTCTTATGCAGCTACCTGCATGGCAGCATGTTTTTTTTTTAAATTAATAGGCCTCCTGCATGACAATTAGAAAAGTTTGGTACAGTCCTGCTGCGATTCTATCCATATTTAATGCAGCAATAGTGCAGACATAATTTTGCCGGCCTCTGTCAGCTCAGCGGGCTAAGCGCCTATTGTGACCTAGGTCAACTGTAAGACACATGCCCGGAGCTGTATAGTCCGTCCAACATTTCATGCTTCTGAAGTTGGTAAAAAGAAATGCCTTTGTGTTTCGAACTCTTTGAAGTTCCAAGCATGCTGTACTCGGCCAGATTCGTTGTGATTTTTCGTTCAATAGATGTGACTTACTCCTGAATTTCCAGGAGTACGGAACACTTACTCATGAAAGAAAGCTTTAGGATTCGGTTCTGTACAACTAAAAAAATGACATTATATAAAAAATAAAATTCTGAGCCTTTCTGACTGCACTGTGGCTATTCTTGTTCAAGAGGCTCCGGCTCAATATTAATACAGCTGCTTCGAGATAATGTTTGATAATTTGGGAAAATATCAAAATTGAAATATGTTATTCTGTTCCAGACCAGTCCGTGCTTGTTTAAGGGATATACTTATTTTGTACTCAAGAAGAACTAATTTGCCATTTTCAATATATCTCTTTTATTGGAAATTGGAGAGCCGAGGTTATTGGCACATACATCACTCAGCAACCATCTGTTCTGCCTTGCTCTTCCCCTAGAGGAAGCAACTGTGGAGCGTTGCAGATCCCTTTGTCAGTGTGAAATATGCCATTATTCCCATTTCTATTACATGTGAATTGGACGCCAGACTCCCCCTCACAGGACTGAAGCTCCAACAGCGACCTCTAAAATCAGAGCAACCCTGTGACCTCTACATGCACGGCTTCCTTGATTCAGGGTACATGATGTGGCTGTTCTTTCTTTCTGGCACCCACTGAAAGCATCTTTATTCGGTGCTTTTCAGATGGTGCAATGCGTCTCCCCATGCGTTCAGATAATTTTATATGTAGGTTCCCAATTTAGAGTTTGGTGAATGGCATTCGTTCGCAAATGTGACGGAGTGCCAGGAACACCAAACCCCCTGTCCGCCCGTGTCAATTAGAGATGGGCCGACCATGACCTTCCTGGCAGAGACCCTCTGGGCTCAGTCCACAGAAAACTTCCTCCGACATCCCCACAGAGTAGGAAAGGGAGTATGTTGTGCTCTAATGCTAAAGAAATCAGATCTGTTGACTCACCTTCTGGTGTCACATGGGCCTTTTGTGTATCAATGGTTTACATTTTCACTGTCTGCATATGTGTGCAGAGGAAGACATGCATAGACTATTACAGATTGACATGGATGTCGACTAAATAGGCTCTGTGGCAGGTGGCATAGGGACTGAGACTCTGGGCGTGAAAAGGTTACAATTACATTGTGAGGATGTTCATATGAGGCTAAGTACCATTGAGTTGGGTTACCACCCACCAGTTATTGTAATAAGAGTAAGACGCTGGTGGTGCCGATTTAAAGGGGAAGGGTGGAGACTGGAGGCAAAGAGGGAAGATCGATGTAAGGTGGTGGTGGCTGCCGCCTGCTGCTACCTCAGGGCTTTCGTACATCGTACTCCATCCTCCAATCACCCCAACACTATACCTCCGACCTATGGACAGCCCACACCCTACCAGGCACCGTGAGGCACGCATGCATACACCATAATTTACAGAGAGTCGAGATTTCAGTGATAATAATATCTACCAAATGAGCCTTTTATTATGTTAATTTAGATCGCATCTGTGTCATAATCTGAAATTATGTATATTTGTATCATATGTTCTAAAAATGTCAGTTGTGCAGTGCATTCTATATAATCCTGAAATGGTTGCCTGAAATTGTACTGATAACGCTGGACACTGGGCAAGGGACATTTTCGTAGAGGTTTTTTCAGGGCATCTATTGCTATCTATGTATTTAGATAAAACGTTTTTATCTATATACATAGTACATAGATAGCAATAGATGCCCTGACTTAAACTAATGCGTGTGTGTTTCGGGGGCATCTGTGTGCGTCTAGTATATATTGAATATTAATTAATAATGTACAGAAACGTTATTAGTGCCTTATGGTGCGATACAGATTGCAGCCATGAAGCCGGCGATGTGTCTTTTGCAAAACAGCCCTCTGTGCTTCACTGACAGAAAGCAGACAGCCATAACGGTCCACGTTCCGCTCCTCCTCCATGCCGCCTTCAAACCACCGACAAAAGGAAGAGAGGAAATGCAATCGCAGAACGAAAGCCTCAAGGCTTATCGCATATGACATGCAGAGCCATGCTGCTGGTGTATGAAAACACACACAGCAGCCAAATGCATAGACAATGACATCGGAATGTGAGAAAGAACATTGGTGTCTACTTTCACTACACGGAACGATGATTGCACACAGATATGTTTTAACGCCAATTAATTTCTAAAAACGTGACTCTGATACGATTACCATCCCACTAATATCTGACCAGGTGTCCGGAAAAACATGCCTTTTACACTATTGATTTATTATGACACACAAACAAAATTGACACTTGTTTCTTTTTTTAAAGGTGGTATTGTTCACTATTAAAATAATACCCACTTTATTGAGATGGGCAGTGCTTTATTTGTCCCGGTGCCTGAAAGAGGCAAGCACTGCACACAAAAGTCTGTTATGAAGCTCTGTGGTTATACTGAACAAGCAGCTACCATGTTGTTATATGACATTCCTTTATTAATGTAATAACTGCACTTTCACAATTGCTTTATTAGCCTTCTTGCTTCTCAAATTTGCTTGAAAATGCACCATTTGCCCACTCATTTTTCAAAATTTTCTCGGGGGGAGAACCCCCCCGAGCCCTCCTTAAATTGTTCAGGCTCGCTCGCCACGCTCGCTCGCCACGGTGGTCTCCCACGGAAGGTTTACGCCCCCACCACTTTCAAATCTCACCAGCCACCACTGGTTGTTCATATGTGTATCACACAGAAACAGTGAACACTGGGACTAGGATTATAGGAGAACTAAGACCAAACAAGTACTGGGGGAGTAAATACCAGAGCAGGAAAATGCTTCTGTGTGACAATTATTGACATAGGAACTTATGCTGCGCTAAAAAAAAACATTAAAAAAAGTGGGAACACCACAATTTGCGTTATTCCCACATTATAATTTTGCTGCAAAATGCAGTGTAATTAGTGCTGTGGCAAAATGGTCTCATTCCGGGAATTTTGCATAACAAGCCGAGGCTTGAAAAATCCCAAAAATATTTCCAGACCTACAAGTCTAGTGACTTGAATAATCTACTTGACCTAACTGTTATGCGCCTGACCCATAAACTGGTCTCAACTTGCGTGATCCAGGCAGTTGTCTTTTTTTTTTTATTCTCACATATCAAATATGCGGGTTCAACATGTCTGCTGTTCAAAATCTCGTTTGATTTAACTGACTAGACATTTGCTCCATATAGAATAAGAATCTAGCCAATATGTAAGGTACACTTAACACCTGACAAGTCTCTTAGCTCACTAATAGCATTGCCATCAGGATGGGAGTGGGAATATTTCTCAGTTCAGGTTTGAACACTCACTTTTAATAAATATCTTACTAAAGCAAGGTGTTGTAGCACACTCATTTCTACACAGCATACTTTCCATTAAATTGGCCACAAACTTTCCCACTGACATGCAATTTTACTGATAAATCTATTTAGCGTACAAATGATAATGTGTGGAAATCGGGTTTCAGCAAATATTTATAATTTGCACATCAGTAAAAAAAAGTGTTCTGATTTGTTTTGATCCTATTAATATCTTTGCTGCCACACTTCAGAAATACAAAGAAACATGCTTTCCTAACTGCTGCTATATTTAGAAATATATGACAGTTCATTTTCATGCTATTTAAATGTTGTGTGTTAGTAAAAAACGGACATCCTACAGCCTTTCATTTCACACGCCCTGTACCTCAGCAGGATTGTCAGATAGTTCACTCTACAAAATCCTCCAATTTTGCAGTCAGAGATAGAAAAGTAAAACACCAACCTCTGGGATAAAATAAGCAGCAATTTGTGAGAAGACATCAAGCTGACATTTGACCTCTGTCTTTGAACCAGGGCAAATGTGACAAGATGAAATTAAGATTCATATGCATCTTTACTGCTCATTCACTTTATAAATGAGCAAAATACCTGTTCTTTGCCAGCTCACGGTCTCTCGCCAAAATGGGCCAGCAGGCCCAAAAAAAGTAGCTCACCCTGATAAAAATGTGACTCGACATAGAAGTGAGAGTAGATTTTTCAAGACCTTCAAGCGTAACACGAAATTCCCATAATTACAGAGTATTTTTCACCCAGACCTAGTATGTAAGTGAAAACAGAATCTGTAATGGTGAATGGGTGAATACAAACTGGTGAGAGGTAAATTAGAAGCATATTGATACACATGACTAAACTATTACAAAATAGAAAAAGCAAGAGCCAATGGATGTTGGGGTTGGACCAGAACAGAAAGGACAGCAAGTCTGAAAGAATTTGCCAGCAAAACCTTAGTAGAGAATGTATATGGAACAAGCACTGGCATGAGAATAGATCTGGCTTTTTACGTAAAGTACATCTTCAGTCACTTGAATAGTAACTGAATAGGTCAGTATACATGCACCCAGTCACTCACCTTTATGCTCCTGAATGTATTCACTCCCCCACTTAATTCTAGAATTCCACAACGTAACCATCCACAGAAAAACGTACACAGAAATTCAAGAAGCATATGGAAGAAAAAAACAAAGTAAAAAAAAAGAAAATATGGCTAAACATGACGTGTATGCTTGTGATAAAAAATAAAATGAAACATACTAGCCAACAGGCATCTTGTAACAGTATTGTATATCGCTTATTGTTATTTTACATTTCCACCTTTGGCCGCAATGTTTAGAACACACTGGCACCTTGGAACAGCAAAACAGTTATTAAATATGTGAGTGCAGTTCCAAGAAGACAGCTGGTTCAGAAGCAGTGGCAATTCAGATGAATGATCAGTAAGTGAGCGGCTCAGTAGCACCTCCTGGGGAGCTGAAGTACGTTCTTAATTAGATCAAAATACCTAACTATATATATTTTTTTAAAGGAAAGAAGTGAAAACGACTCTATAAAACAAGAAAATGGAAAACTAAAATGCTGTTCTGCCAGCCTGGCACTGAAGTGGACTCATTTTCAGGCGGAAGTGCACATGTAATCAATCCAAATGACTTCACTCACTGGGCAAAAGTCAAAGAGTAAAGTCAAAAGTCAAAGGGTAAAGTAGGCTGATTGATCCATTGCCCCATGTTATATGCTGTCACAGATGAAAGCAGAGAGTGAATGACACTCGAACAGACCAATGGCAGAAGTGCAGAATGATTTTTTTTGTTTACAAGAGACTGGCAGGTAACACCACCTGTCTGACTTGGCAAAGGTGGTAATCAATTCCCAAAATCCTTACCTAGTATGGAAAATTGAAAAATTACTTTGGTGTTCCTCACTCTAGTGCCATCTTCTTTCATTCCATTCCATCATGGAATGTATGATGTCAATAGAATGTTATTTGTTGAATGTGCGAATCAGTTGGCTGTTTATGACTGAGGTGATATAATAAACTGCTCCTTATCTTCTTACCTCGTTTGCGGTGTCCTGGCTTGGCAGTTCGGCTGGACTGTTCCTATTGGAAAAGAGTCAAGACTGATTTACATATAGCTTGGCCTAATCTTAGGTGGCATGGTGGGCAAAAGATCGATGGGCTGGAATGCTACTCCGAGTGATAGCTAGTGGTTAGACTTATTGCAAGCATCCTCCCATTACCGTTTGTGGTCCTGCTGTCACATTCACCACTTTGTTACAATTACAAGCAACACATTTAACATGTAAAAATTATCAACTTTTTTTTTAGTTTAGGTTGGGTATACATCACACAAGGCACAGCATAACATGACCAAGGCATCAATAGGATGACGCACATCTTCTTCTTGCTTTTAAGTCTCAAAGCTCCAACCAAGCTCGATTTTTCAACACCTTTCCCCACTCGCATGTTATCTGTTTAGGGTGTATGTGTTCGCATATATCAGTGTCTCGCTACCAAAGTGTTCAAATCACGCTGTGTACATACTGTTTCATGTACGTGTATTTTTTTTATGAAAACAGTATATTGATTAATTCTTTAAAGCATACATTTGAACTAATAGCAGCCGCATTTACAATTAGCTAATGATATAATAATTAAAGGCCTATTGGCTGTAACATATGCTTTTCATAATAGATAATTGACATTATGCCTTTAATTTAACTTTTCGTATCAGATCAGGCCTATGGCAGCGGACATCACTTTTCTCAGTCAACAAATTAGGTATAATCCATTTAACATTGGCTTATCAACACAACCAACTCTGGCCTGCTCTATTGAGCATAAGCTTTCCTACAAAGAAAACATGAAGCACACAGTCATATAATTAGATCTGTGTACAAAATTAAAATTGACAACAAAAAAAAGTACAACCTCTCCCAAAATAGCCTTACAATGATTATCACATTGCAGATCTCAGCCCCAGCGATCAGAGGGGGTAACAAATACCGAAGCCCTTGCCTACTACAATTACCTGTGAGATTCCATGCAGCAAAATACTTCTGTACAAGCTTTAAAACACATCAATAACAGTCCACCATAAAATGCTTGTTTTTAACATATGCTTTTCACTATAAATATGTTAGGCCTACTCCCTTTGTTATAACGTTTCATAATATAACATCAGCCATTAGCATTGGTCATTGACTTGCTACCATGTTACGTTATTTTATGCTATGTTAATTTAAGATAGTGCACAAATAGCCCCAGGAGGGGTATCTCAGCGCCGCGGTACCCGTCCCTAACTCAGTACTGCTGTACGGAGTAATAGTTTTCCCAGAAGGTAAAAACTGCAATACAACGCGGTGGCAATGGAGCCGTTAGCAGAAATATTAAGGCAGAATTTGATAGGCTAGGAAATACGAGTGGGATCAACAGAACATATTGTGTCTATGTATGCCGACGAAATGTTGATATACATTAGACATTCCGGTGAAGCAGCCTCAATGTTGTTGCAGGAGCTTGACAGATTTGGCAAGACTTCTGGTTTGAGAACCAACTGGAGAAAATCCATTATGTGCTCTCAAGGTGGGTTAGAGGGATGGCCAGCAGATGCTCTTCCCACATTAGGAGTTAGGAGGTAAATTAAGATGTATAGATATTTAAGGATACATGTCATTCACTCACTGGAACAAATAAATAAATTACAACATGGGGTCTGTTAAATTGGGATTGGCATTATCATTCCGATTTTTGAACTCACTCTCAGTCTGCCTTATGGTATGCATCACCCTGGCCAAGATGGCCTTTCGATCCAGATACCTGTACGCGATTCAAAATATCATATACCCTATCCCCAGAGAGACTTTTAATGAATTAGACAGATTATTGATCTCCTTGGTATTAGCAGAGAAAAAAAGTAGGGCTAATCTAGATAATCCCCCTTCTTCCCAATCCAGTTTTAGAGTACCACTCATGGATTATTTGGCTAACCTAGTAAGCATGTAGCTCAATGATGCATACCAGAAGATAACTTGAGAAAAAAAGTTATTTGATGGTTTTAATTGGGGAGGAGTCCCCCTCTAGTGCTCCTTATGAGAAGGAGGGATATGCCTCCACACTACCTATATTTGCCAAGACTGGCCATACTGGCCTGGGATGCAGCAGTTTGAAGGACTTTACAGGGCCCCCCATTCATGAGAAGCCTGGAAGACTCATGGTTGCAGCCTTTTAGACGTACCTAGATGATAGGCCGGTGGCGATTCGGAGGGAGGAAGCGCAACCCGGGGGCCAATACACAGTAGAGATCTTCATTACATTTAATGAAGCAAATTATGTCTCCGGGTGAGGCTTGCTCAATTCCTTCTATATGCAGGTTTGACAGCAACTGCGAGAGAAAGTTGGACAGATTGCCCAAATGTTCCAGAAGTGCCCTAGACGTTGGAGGCCCATGCTAACCATAGGACAGGCCGGGCCGTAGGTTAATTTTGCTTCTAGTTAGACCTTCATGGTCAGACAGGAACAAAACACCCTTAAAAATGAAACACTGGAAAAATGATAGACACGATCAATTGAGTGGGCATTGGCAGTAGAAGTGAGACTAAAGATAGTCAGGGGTATGCCAAGGCAATAGAAGATGCCTCTGAGTGGGCAAACATGATTGGTGAATTAACTACTAATAAAGAGGATAAGAACTTTTAAGATTCGTGACAGTCTTAACTGTTGGAATTTCATGTAGGATGTCGGTGCCAAGTAGATTGGTGTCAGATTAATAGAAATATATATATATATATATATATATATATATATAATCTACTGGCGGTCGCCAGTAGATAGTTATAGTTAGGACCTATTTTCCATAGGAAATCCGCGACATTCTATTTGAAATAACTCTCTTGCCGGTTGACGAATCTTCGCGAAATTTTCAAACTTTATGGCCCGCTCCGGTCCGCTCCTACCCTGAAAGTTTCGGGGTGAATTGTCAAGCGGGGGCCGAGAAAAAAAGGGGGTCCCAAAACGTGTTTTCCCCATTCATTTTCCCATAGGAAACTTTAGACACGGCTACAGCCCGAACTGCTGAACGGAATTACACCAAATTTGGCAAAGAGGTAGTTCTTGGTTCAGAAAGAACCCTTTTTGTTAAATGGTGTAAATCCGTTCAGTAGTTCCAGAGAAAATCAAAAGGAAAATCACATATATATCTATGGCCGCGTCGGATTCGTGCACCCTCCCGATCACGAGCTGCATGCTAATTGGCTTTCAAGTGGCTGTCAACACTCCAAATCAGGAAGTATTGGCAGCCATTTTGTCCCTCGGTAGAACCGAGGGACAGAAACAAGTGCGCAAAGCGCACAAAGGGGGCAGGGTAGAAACACCCTGACCCCCTAGGTCTGCTCGGCAGAAAAAAGCATTTAAAAAAAATAAATAAAAAAAATAAAATTGGCGGGATGTGCTCAGGGTGCGCGGATCCCGCCGAGAAAAAAAAGAAACGAAGCGCGGTCTCCGCGCTCGCTGTTAATGGCCCCGGGTGGGCCAAGTCCCGGGGGCATGCAGGGTTTCTTTTTAATATGTGGGGGCCTCTAAGGCCCCCAAGCCCCGGGGACCGTCACCCCCTGGGGCTTAAAAAAATAATGGTGCGGGAGGGCTCTTTGCCCTCCCGCTGCCCCGAGGACCGCCACCTCCCGGGGCTTCTTTTACATGTTTTGACCTGTGTGGGGGGGCTACAGCCCCCCCCACATGCCCCGGGGACTGCCACCTCCCCAGGGCACTAAAGATTTGAATAGGACCCCCAAAGCCCCGGGGACCACCACCTCCCCGGGGCTGTGCACTGGATGGGAGGGGGGCCGCGCGGCCCCCCTCCTGGAGCCCTTGATGGCCCTGGGGACCGCCACCCCCAGGGCCGGCTCCTGCAGTGTCCCGGGTGCCTACCCCGGGACACTGTAGTTTGCTATGACAGGACGGGAGCCTCGCGGCTCCCGTCCTGTCATAGCAGACTTAGTTTGCATTTTGAAAGAGAGAGCAGGAAACCTGCTCTCTTTCAAAATGCAAACCAATTGCTTTTCCACATGGGGAGCAGCATGTTAGCTGCTCCCCATGTGGAAAGCAATGCCGGCTCCCATAGGACACGGGAGCCGGCGGGACTGTGGGGGATTGGGGACCCCCACAGTCCCCAACCAGAGGCCAGGCCCCGGGGATGGGGTCCCGGGGCCATAGTGACCAGGGAGGGAGCCACGCAGCCCCCTCCCCAAATTATTAAAAAAAAAAAAAAAGAGTAAGGCCGGCCCCTGGGGATGGGGTCCCCGGGGCCTTAAATGGCCTGATGAGGGGGGCCACGCAGCCCCCTCCAAATTAAAAAAATAAAAATTGAGGGCATGCCCCGGGGATGGGGTCCCCGGGGCCAATACAGGCCCAGGGAAGGGGGCCACGCGGCCCCCTTCCCGTTTTTTATTTTTATTTAAAATAATAAATAAAATGCTCAGGCCCCGGGGATGGGGTCCCCGGGGCCAAAAGTGGCCAAGGGAAGGGGGCCACGCAGCCCCCTCCCAATCAAATAAAAAAGACCGGCATCGTGCCGGAGGCCCCGCCCCCTCCCTGCAGCAGTCTGCAAACGCGCCCCTGGCGCGTTTTGAGAAGGGAAGTAATTCCCCTTGAATACTGGGGGTCCCTGGGGCAAACTAGCCCACCAGGAACCTCCAGTATGCGCCAGGGGCTGCGTTGCAGAGAGGTGTATAGAGGCCACGCCCCTTTTACACCTCTCTGCAACGCAGCTCTGTGGCGCTTTTGGAAGTACATGGTGGGCTAGTTGGTCTCCAGGGACCCTCAGGATTCAAGGGGACTTAATCCCCCAACTTAAAACGCGCCACGGGCGCGTTTGCACAGTGGTGAAGGGAGGGGGCGGGGCTTCAGGTGACATGTGTGCAAACAGGCCCCGTGGCGTGTTTTAAGATGGGGAATTAAATCCCGTTCAATCCTGAGGGTCCCTGGGGGCCAACTAGCCCAACAGGTACGTCCAGAAAGCGCCACAGAGCTGCGTTGCAGAGAGGTGTAAAAGGGGTGTGGCCTCTGTACACGTCTCTGCAACTCAGCCCCTGGCGCATACTGGAGGTTCCTGGTGGGCTAGTTGGCCCCCAGGGACCCTCATGATTCAAGGGGACTTAATCCCCCAACTTAAAACGCGCCACGGGGCGCGTTTGCACAGATGTCACCTCAGGCCCCGCCCCTCCCTTCACCATTGTGCAAATATTCCTCTAAAATCAGCCGAACTACGAATTCCGATTTACTCACCTGTTATCAGGAGAGAACCCAGTGCTGCATCTTTTAGCCCAGCACTGATCCTGAAAAGTAATTTTAACCGTACTTACCAGTAACTTGAATTTCCTTCCATAGGATATCATTGACTGGTTTCACTTGGAAATTCTTCTAAGTGTGTAGTTTTGGAACTTTATAATATTCCTCTAAAATCAGCCGAAATACGGATTCCGATTTACTCACCTGTTATCAGGAGAGACCTCAGTGCTGCATCTTTCAGCCCAGTACTGATCCTGTAAAGTAATTTTAACCGTACTTACCAGCAACTTGAATTTCCTTCCATAGGCTAACATTGACTGGTTTCACTTGGAAATTCTTCTAAGTGTGGAGTTTTGGAACTTTATAATATTCCTCTAAAATCAACCGAACTACGAATTCCGATTTACTCACCTGTTATCAGGAGACAACCCAGTGCTGCATCTTTTAGCCCAGCACTGACCCTGAAAAGTAATTTTAACCGTACTTACCAGTAACTTATATTTCCTTCCATAGGAATCCATTGTCTGGTTTTCAGCAGAAAAGTTTCAAAGTGTCGATTTTCACAAATTACAAATATTCCTTAAAAATCGCCTGTATGACTTAAACGCATTCTTTCAAATGTTTACAGGAGATGCACCAGTGCTGGATCCAGGATCCAACACTGAGTAAGAAAAAGTAACGATAACACTACTTACCTGCTAAGTGAATTTCCTCCCATAGGATAACATTGGTGATTCTATGTGAAAAAGTTTCTAAGTGTCAACTTTTAAAATACAATAATATTCCTTAAAAATCACTACTGTAACCAAAACGCTTTTACTCAACTGTTTACAGGAGATGTCCCAGGACTGAATCTAGGATCCAGTCCTGTGGTTAGAAAAGTAATCCATAAAGTAACTAATTGCATTTAACTAGAAATTCACATTCAGCTCAATGTTGCATTGTGTTTGAAATTGTGTTGCCCATTGCAACAACTGTAACTACTGTACTTAAAACTCTATTGCCTATTTGCAAACTATTTAAACTAAAGTAATTCATTCAGAGAAAGTATATTTTGTAATGTATAATGTAATTACAATGTAATTTAATAAATAAAATATCTAAAAATAAATAGTTTTAAAAAATGTAGTAAATCAGTATCAAAAAAATAAATATAACAATTAATACATTTAAAAATTGTCATTTACAAAACCTTTGAAATTCACTGAAAAAACCATAGGTTTTAGGGGCGTTATAGTTAGAAATTAGCATTTAAAAACCTTTGAAATTCACTGAAAAACCATAGGTTTCAGGCACGTTATAGTTAGAAATTAGCATTTAAAAACCTTTGAAATTCACAGAAAAAACCATAGGTTTCAGACACGTTAAAGTTAGAAATTAGCATTTAAAAACCTTTGAAATTCACTGAAAAAACCATAGGTTTTAGGGACAGTTATAGTTAGTTGGACATTTCACTCGTACAAAACCCGTGAAATTCCCCCGTTATAGTTAGTTCAGCTAACTATAACTCGCGCCCCCGCAATGCACTGCTGATGACGTCACATATTACATCACTCATGACAGGGTCAGTGACATCACTGATGACATCACTGATGACATCTCAAATGACATCACTGATGACATCACTGATGACATCATTCACGTGATAATCTGATGCACCTCCTCACACCCTAATATAACCTTTGATACACCCACTCTAAATTACAGACTGCCATTCGCAAAACCATAGACACTCCAACACCAATAACTACATACCCACTCACTGATTCTTAGGTCTACACAGACACATCCACTCACTCACCCGTACAGTCACTCATACTTATGGTCACTCAGTACAGGACTATCATATGCACTCTTACTCCTATATAGACACTCAAACACCGCCACTCATCCATAGAGGTACTCACACACCTAGTCAGTCATGCAAATAATTAAACACACTGCCATTTACTCACCTATACAGTTATACACACACCAGCTCACTTAATCATACAAATACTAGCACATTGTTACGCTCTTATACAATCACTGATACAAGCACACACTCATCCATACAGCCACTATCACAATCACTCACTCTCGCTAATAGCTATTTATATACTCCAACACACATATATACTGCCTTTCACATATGTAGTTACTCACACATGTACCACTGGGACATACATTCACTCACTAACACACTCTTACACACACTTACCCACCCATACAGTCTATCACAGATGCACTCTTGAAACCATCCACCCAGTGAATCACCCACTCACACATCTATGCACAGAGTCGCACACACACCTCCCACACAAACACTCAGGCACCCATACAGATACTCAGCCAACCATTCAATAACTCATATACACACTCATGTAGCTATTCACAAACACATGCAGCCACTTACACAGCAACAGACAGACGGATACAGACATTCACCCAGTTTAGTCACTAACCCATGCATTCAGTAAGATACGTTAAATCACTCACTTATAGAGTCAGTCACGCACCTACTAAATCATCCATACAGACACTTATACACCCACTCATTCTTCAATACGTCTTTTCCTATATATATTAAAAATATTTAAACTTTACAGAAACACACAGTCACTGCATGATGTCAACAGTGATGTCATTTGAGATGTCATCAGTGATGTCACTGACCATGTCATGAGTGATGTAATATGTGACGTCATCAGCAGTGCATTGAGGGGGCGCGAGTTATAGTTAGCTGAACTAACTATAACGGGGAATTTCACGGGTTTTGTACGAGTGAAATGTCCAACTAACTATAACTGTCCCTAAAACCTATGGTTTTTTCAGTGAATTTCAAAGGTTTTTTAAATGCTAATTTCTAACTATAACGTGTCTGAAACCTATGGTTTTTCTGTGAATTTCAAAGGTTTTTTAAATGCTAATTTCTAACTATAACGTGCCTGAAACCTATGGTTTTTTCAGTGAATATATATATATATTATCTACTGGCGGTCGCCAGTAGATAGTTATAGTTAAAACCTATTATCCATAGGAAATCCGCGACATTCTATTTGAAATAACGTTGGCGCCGGTTGACGAATCTTCGCGAAAGTTTCCAACTTGTTGGGGCGCTCCGGTCCGCTCCTATCCTGAAAGTCTCGGGGTGATACGTCAAGCGGGGCCGAGAAAAGGGGGTCCCAAAACGCGTTTTCCCCATTCATTTTTCCATAGGAACCTTTAGTCGCAGCTACAGCCCGAACTGCTGAACGGAATTACACCAAATTTGGCAAAGAGGTAGCCCTTGGTTCAGTGTCGTGCCTTTTGCTTAAATGGTGTAAATCCGTTCAGTAGTTCCTGAGAAAATCAAAAGTAAAGTCACATATATATCTGGGCGGAGCCTAACCACACATGTCATCGTGAGATCTGATTGGCTGTCAGCACTTCATCCTGGAATTGCTGGCAGCCATCTTGGGACCAATATAAATGATAGTACCTCATTGAAATGCATTGTAGTGAATAGAAGATTTTGAGGGTCACCAAAAGGAGAACTATAAAGGGTGATAACAGGCTTTAGTTACATTAGAATTTATTTGTTGATGGTACCATACTAATTTCAGGAATTGTGGTGTGTTCTAAGGTGATTTTACCCTGTGAAAAACCTTCTGCTGGGATATCATGAATCATGTTTGAGAGAACACTATTTTCTCATGCTTGTCCCATGGAGGTTTGGAAGGTGCTCCAGAAGTTAAAATGAGAGCATATTTTCTGTAAATTCACATTATCTTTCTCACTCATGTGAGAATGAAGTCTGACATTCTCAGTAAAACATGTACATCCAACAAGGGCAGAGACTGTCAGTTGATTACTTTGTGTTCTACTGCAGCTTCCCAGAGTGTTCTAAAGAACAACTAGAGTGCTAACAGCCTTACTTATGACAAAAGTATGGCACACCTGAAGCCATCTTGATTGGAATAAACTGGTAACACTTAAAACATTTAATTTAAAAAGGAACAAAATGATGGGGTTCATTTTGTCATAGAAATTATGGTTAGTGCTGTAGAAAGAAAAATTAGGACATATTTCAAGTGTGATCTCAAATATCTTCCTGTTATATTTCAACAGGAGCAGCCTGCCAGTTGATGCCTTTGTGTTCTACTGCAGCTTCCCAGAGTGTTCTAAAGAACAACTAGAGCGCTAACAGCCTTACTTATGACAAAAGTATGGCACACCTGAAGCCATCTTGATTGGAATAAACCGGTAACACTTAAAACATTTAATTTAAAAAGGAACAAAATGAGGGGTTCTTTTTGAAATAGAAATTATGGTTAGTGCTGCAGAAAGAAAAATTAGGGCATGTTTTAAGTGAGATCTCAAATCCTCTTCTATTTCATTAGAAAATTCTGACATGCAGACTGAAACAATCACTTTCAATACCAGCAGCAGACTACCAGTTAACTCCCTGGTGAGCAGCAGCTTTACTCCAGTGATCTAATGAGCAACTAGAGTGCTAACATTCTGAATTTATGGCAGATGTGAGACACATCTGAATGCCTTCTTGATGGAATCAAAGTAAAAACTGAAAGCATTTCCTACTGAGGAGACTGCAGTAAATGAAGAAATTAGGAAACTTCATAACAAAGAAGTCTTCCAAGATGGCCACCAGTGAAAAAAGAGCCCAAATGTAGCACAAATATTACCCAGATGTAGCCCACATATAGCCCAATGACAAAAGTGTGCAAAACACTTTTATTTTTAGTTTTTGCAGTTTTATGTAGTGCAGACTGGTCAGGTATTGGAGCATTGCATCTTAAAACATGACCCCCTACACTACAAAAACACCACTGCACTACCTTAAACCCTAAAACACTACCCCCAGCACGACCCCCTACACTACACAAGCACCACTGCACTATCCTAAACCCTAAAACACTACCCCCAGCACGACCCCTACACTACCCAAACACCACTGCACTAACCTAAATCCTAAAACACTACCACCAGCACGACCCCTACACTACCCAAACACCACTGCACTACCCTAAAACATGACCCCCCTACACTACACAAACACCACTGCACTACCGTAAACCCTAAAACACTACCCCCAGCACGACCCCCTACACTACACAAGCACCACTGCACTACCCTAAACCCTAAAACACTACCCCCAGCACGACCCCTACACTACACAAACACCACTGCACTACCCTAAACCCTAAAACACTACCCCCAGCATGACCCCCTACACTACCCAAACACCACTGCACTACCCTAAAACATGACCCCCTACACTACACAAACACCACTGCACTACCCTAAACCCTAAAACACTACCCCCAGCACGACCCCTACACTGCCCGTACACCACTGCACTGCCCTAAACCCTGAAACACCAGCCCCTGCATGACCCCCTACACTGCCCGAACACCACTGCACTGCCCTAAACCCTGAAACACCACCCCTAGCACGACCCCCTACACTGCCCGAACACCACTGCACTGCCCTAAACCCTGAAACACCACCCCTTCATGACCCCCTACACTGCCCGAACACCACTGCACTGCCCTAAACCCTGAAACACCACCCCCAGCATGACCCCCTACACTGCCCGAACACCACTGCACTGCCCTAAACCCTGAAACACTACCCCCAGCAAGACCCCCTACACTGCACGAACACCACTGCACTGCCCTAAACCCTGAAACATCACCCCCAGCAAGACCCCCTACACTGCCCGAACACCACTGACCTAAACCCTGAAACACCACCCCCAGCACGACCCCCTACACTGCCCGAACATCACTGCACTGCCCTAAACCCTGAAACACTACCCCCAGCATGACCCCCTACACTGCCCGAACACCACTGCTCTGCCCAAAACCCTGAAACACCAGCCCCAGCACGACCCCCTACACTGCCCGAAACCACTGCACTGCCCTAAACCTTGAAACACCAACCCCTGCACGACCCCCTACACTGCCCGAACACCACTGCACTACCCTAAACCATCACCCCCAGCACGACCCCCTACACTGCCCGAGCACCACTGCACTGCCCTAAACCCTGAAACACCAGCCCCAGCACGACCCCCTACACTGCCCAGAACACCACTGCACTGCCCTAAACCCTGAAACATCAGCCACAGCACGACCGGCTGCACTGCCCGAACACCACTGCACTGCCCTAAACCCTGAAACACCAGCCCCAGCACGACCCCCTACACTGCCCGAACACCACTGCACTGCCCTAAACCGTGAAACACCAGCCTCAGCACGACCCCCTACACTGCCTGAACACCACTTCACTGCCCTGAACCCTGAAACACCAGCCCCAGCACAACACCCTACACTGCCCGAACAACACTGCACTGCCCTAAACCCTGAAACACCACCCCGTGCAGGACCCCCTACACTGCCCGAACAACACTGCACTGCCCTAAACCCTGAAACACCACCCCCAGCGCGACCCCCTACACTGCCCGAACACTACTGCACTGCCCTAAACCCTGAAACACCACCCCCTGCACAACCCCCTACACTGCTCGAACACTACTGCACTGCCCTAAACCCAGAAACACCATCCCCAGCACGACCTCCTATACTGCACGAACACCACTGCACTGCCCTAAACCCTGAAACACTACCCCCAGCAAGACCCCCTACACTGCCCGAACACCACTGCACTGCCCTAAACCCTGAAACATCACCCCCAGCAAGACCCCTACACTGCCCGAACACCACTGCCCTAAACCCTGAAACACCACCCCCAGCAAGACCCCCTACACTGCCCGAACACCACTGCACTGCCCTAAACCCTGAAACACCAGCCCCAGCACGACCCCTACACTGCCCGAACACCACTGCACTGCCCTAAACCCTGAAACCCCAGCATGACCACCTACACTGCCAGAACACCACTGCACTGCCCTAAACCCTGAAACACCACCCCTGCATGACCCCCTACACTGCCCGAACACTACTGCACTGCCCTAAACCCTGAAACACCACCCCCAGTACGACCCCCTACACTGCACGAACACCACTGCACCGCCCTAAACCCTGAAACACTACCCCCAGCAAGACCCCCTACACTGCCCGAACACCACTGCACTGCCCTAAACCCTGAAACATCACCCCCAGCAAGACCCCTACACTGCCCGAACACCACTGCCCTAAACCCTGAAACACCACCCCCAGCAAGACCCCCTACACTGCCCGAACACCACTGCACTACCCTAAACCCTGAAACACCACCCCCAGCAAGACCCCCTACACTGCCCGAACACCACTGCACTGCCCTAAACCCTGAAACACCAGCCCCAGCACGACCCCCTACACTGCCCGAACACCACTGCACTGCCCTAAACCGTGAAACACCAGCCTCAGCACGACCCCCTACACTGCCTGAACACCACTGCACTGCCCTGAACCCTGAAACACCAGCCCCAGCACAACACCCTACACTGCCCGAACAACACTGCACTGCCCTAAACCCTGAAACACCACCCCGTGCATGACCCCCTACACTGCCCGAACACCACTGCACTGCCCTAAACCCTGAAACACCACCCCCAGCGCGACCCCCTACACTGCCCGAACACCACTGCACTGCCCTAAACCCTGAAACACCACCCCCTGCACAACCCCCTACACTGCTCGAACACTACTGCACTGCCCTAAACCCAGACCACCATCCCCAGCACGACCCCCTATACTGCACGAACACCACTGCACTGCCCTAAACCCTGAAACACTACCCCCAGCAAGACCCCCTACACTGCCCGAACACCACTGCACTGCCCTAAACCCTGAAACATCACCCCCAGCAAGACCCCCTACACTGCCCGAACACCACTGCCCTAAACCCTGAAACACCACCCCCAGCAAGACCCCCTACACTGCCCGAACACCACTGCACTGCCCTAAACCCTGAAACACCAGCCCCAGCACGACCCCCTACACTGCCCGAACACCACTGCACTGCCCTAAACCCTGAAACACCACCCCTGCACGACCCCCTACACTGCCCGAACACCACTGTACTGCCCTAAACCCTGAAACCCCAACCCCAGCATGACCCCCTACACTGCCAGAACACCACTGCACTGCCCTACACCCTGAAACACCACCCCCTGCACGACCCCCTACACTGCCCGAACACTACTGCACTGCCCTAAACCCTGAAACACCACCCCCAGCACGACCCCCTACACTGCACGAACACCACTGCACCGCCCTAAACCCTGAAACACTACCCCCAGCAAGACCCCCTACACTGCCCGAACACCACTGCACTGCCCTAAACCCTGAAACATCACCCTTAGCAAGACCCCCTACACTGCCCGAACACCACTGCCCTAAACCCTGAAACACCACCCCCAGCAAGACCCCCTACACTGCCCGAACACCACTGCACTGCCCTAAACCCTGAAACACCACCCCCAGCAAGACCCCCTACACTGCCCGAACACCACTGCACTGCCCTAAACCCTGAAACACCACCCCCAGCACGACCCCCTACACTGCCCGAACACCACTGCTCTGCCCAAAACCCTGAAACACCAGCCCCAGCACGACCCCCTACACTGCCCGAACACCACTGCACTGCCCTAAACCCTGAAACACCAGCCCCAGCACGACCCCCTACACTGCCCGAACACCACTGCACTGCCCTAAACCCTGAAACACCACCCCCAGCACGACCCCCTACACTGCCCGAACACCACTGCACAGCCCTAAACCCTGAAACACCAGCCCCAGCACAACCCCGTACACTGCCCGCACACCACTGCACTGCCCTAAACCCTGAAACACCAGCCCCAGCACAACCCCGTACACTGCCCGACCACCACTGCACTGCCCTAAACCCTGAAACACCAGCCCCAGCACGACCGCCTACACTGCCCGAAAACTACTGCACTGTCCTAAACCCTGAAACACCACCCCCAGCAAGACTACCTACACTGGCCGAACACCACTGCACTGCCCTAAACCCTGAAACACCACCCCCTGCACAACCCCCTACACTGCCCAAACACTACTGCACTGCCCTAAACCCTGAAACACCACCCTCAGCACGACACCCTACACTGCCCGAACACCACTGCACTGCCCTAAACCCTGAAACATCACCCCCAGCACAACCCCCTACACTGCCTGAGCACCATTGCTCTGCCCTAAACCCTGAAACACTAGCCCCAGCACGACCCCTACACTGCACGAACACCACTGCACTGCCCTAAACCCTGAAACACCACCCCCAGCACGACCCCCTACACTGCCCTAACACCACTGCACTGCCCTAAACCCTGAAACATCACCCCCAGCACAACCCCCTACACTGCCTGAGCACCATTGCTCTGCCCTAAACCCTGAAACTCTAGCCCCAGCAAGACCCCCTACACTGCCCGAACACCACTGCACTAAACCCTGAAACACTACCCCCTGCACGACCCCCATCACTGCCGGAACACCACTGCACTGCCCTAAACCCTGAAACACCACCCCCAGCACGACCCCCTACACTGCCCTAACACCACTGCCCTAAACCCTGAAACATCACCCCCAGCACAACCCCCTACACTGCCTGAGCACCATTGCTCTGCCCTAAACCCTGAAACACTAGCCCCAGCACGACCCCTACACTGCCCGAACACCACTGCACTGCCCTAAACCCTGAAACACCACCCCCAGCACGACCCCCTACACTGCCCGAACACCACTCCACTGCCCTAAACCCTGAAACACCAGCCCCAGCAAGACCCCCTACACTGCCCGAACACCACTGCACTGCCCTAAACCCTGAAACACCAGCCCCAGCATGACCCCCTACACTGCCCGAACACCACTGCACTGCCCTAAACCCTGAAACACCAGCCCCAGCACGACCCCCTACACTGCCCGAACACCACTGCACTGCCCTAAACCCTGAAACACCAGCCCCAGCACGACCCCTACACTGCCCGAACACCACTGCACTGCCCTAAACCCTGAAACACCAGCCCCAGCACCACCCCCTACAATGCCCGAACACCACTGTACTGCCCTAAACCCTGAAACACCACCCCCTGCACCGCCCCCTACACTGCCCGAACACCACTGCACTGCCCTAAACCCTGAAACACCACCCCCAGCATGACCCCCTTTACTGCTCGAACACCACTGCACTGCCCCAAACCCTGAAACACCACCCCCAGCATGACCCCCTACACTGGCCGAACACCACAGCCCTAAACCCTGAAACACCACCCCTGCACGACCCCCTACACTGCCCGAACACCATTGCACTGCCCTAAACCCTGAAACACCACCCCCTGCACGACCCCCTACACTGCCCGAACACCACTGCACTGCCCTAAACCCTGAAACACCACCCCCAGCATGACCCCCTACACTGCCCGAACACCACTGCACTGCCCTAAACCCTAAAACACCACCCCCAGCACGACCCCCTACACTGCCCGAACACCACTGCACTGCCCTAAACCCTAGAACACTACCCCCAGCATGACCCCCTACACTACCCGAACACCACTGCACTACCCTAAACCCTAAAATACTCCCCCAGCACGACCCCCTACACTACCCGAACATGACTGCACTGCCCTAAACCCTAAAACACTCCCCCAGCACGACTCCCTACACTACCGAACACCACTGCACTGCCCTAAACCCTAAAACACTCCCCCAGCACGACCCCCTACACTACCTAAACACCACTGCACTGCCCTAAACCCTAAAACACTACCCCCGCATGACCCCCTACACTACCCAAATACCAATGCACTACCCTAATCCCTAAAACACTACCCCCGCACAACCCCCTACACTACCCAAAGACCACTGCACTACCCTAAACTCTAAAACAATACCCCCCGCACGACTCCCTACACTACCCAAAGACCACTGCACTACCCTAAACCCTAAAACACGACCTCCTACACTACACAAACACCACTGCACTACCCTAAACCCTAAAAAACTACCCCCAGCACGAACCCCTACACTACCCAAACACCACTGCACTACCCTAAACCATAAAACACTACCCCCAGCAGTACCCCTACGCTACCCAAACACCACTGCACTACCCTAAACCCTAAAACACTACCCCCAGCAGTACCCCTACACTACCCAAACACCATTTCACTACCCTAAACCCTAAAACACTACCCCCAGCAGTATCCCCTACACTACCCAAACACCACTGCACTACCCTAAACCCTAAAACCCTAAAACACTAACCCCAGCACGACTCCCTACACTACCCAAACACCACTGCACTACCCTAAACCCTAAATCTACCCCCAGCATGACCCCCTACACTACTTAAACACCACTGCACTACCCTAAACCCTAAAACACTACCCCCAGCACGACCCTCTTCACTACCTAAACACAACTGCACAATTTGTTACAGGCGTTGCAACGCAGGCCTGTGGTGCTTACTGAAGTACCTGGTGGGCTAGTTGGGTCCCAGGGACTCTCAGGATTCAAGGTGACCTAATCCCCCAACTTAAAATGCGCCACGGGCGCGTTTGCACAGTGGTGAAGGGAGGGGCGGGGCCTCAGGTGACATGTGCGCAAACACGCCCTGTGGTGCGTTTTAAGTTGGGGAGTTAATTCCCTTTGAATCCTGGGGGCCAACTAGCCCACCAGGTACCTTCAGTAAGCACAACAGAGTTGCGTTGCAGAGAGGTGAAAAAGGTGCGTGGCCTCGGAACGCCTCTCTGCAACTCAGCTCTGTGGTCCTAACTGTAGGTACCTGGGGGCTAGTTGGGCCCCAGGGACCCTCAGGATTCAAGGGGACTTAATCCCGCAACTTAAAACGCGCCACGGGGCGCGTTTGCACACATGTCACCTCAGGCCCCCCTCCCTTCACCACTGTGCAAACGCGCTACTGGCTCTGGTTAGTCAGAGTCAGTTACCACCAGTACCCGTCTGAAAAAGTTGTGGGCACAGGATGATTTTGCAACAAGGCCTCTTTCTGCTCCTCTGTTGGTTCTTTCTGCACATCTTTTGCTTCTTTCTGTGCGTTTTTTCTTCTTTCTTCACATGTCCTACCTCTGTTGGCATAGTTAGAAACTAGCATTTAAAAACCTTTGAAATTCACTTAAAAATCATAGGTTTCAGGCACGTTATAGTTAGAAATTAGCATTTAAAAAACCTTTGAAATTCACTGAAAAAACCATAGGTTTCAGGCACATTATAGTTAGAAATTAGCATTTAAAAAACCTTTGAAATTCACTGAAAAAACCATAGGTTTCAGGCACGTTATAGTTAGAAATTAGCATTTAAAAAACCTTTGAAATTCACTGAAAAAACCATAGGTTTCAGACACGTTATAGTTAGAAATTAGCATTTAAAAAACCTTTGAAATTCACTGAAAAAACCATAGGTTTTAGGGACAGTTATAGTTAGTTGGACATTGCACTCGTACAAAACCCGTGAAATTCCCCTGTTCTAGTTAGTTCAGCTAACTATAACTCGCGCCCCCGCAATGCACTGCTGATGACGTCACATATTACATCACTCATGACATGGTCAGTGACATCACTGATGAAATCTCAAATGACATCACTGATGACATCATCCATGTGATAATTTCATGCGTCTTCTCACACCCTAATATAACTTTTGATACACCCACTCTAAATTGCAGACTGCCATTCTCAAAACCATAGACACTCCAACACCAAAAACTACATACCCACTCACTGATTCTTAGGTCTACACACACATCCACTCACTCACCTGTACAGTCACTCATACTTACAGTCACTCAGTACAGGACTATCATATGCACTCATACACCTATATAAACACTCACACACCGCCACTCATCCATAGAGGTACTCACACACCTAGTCAGTCATGCAAAAAATTAATCACACACCCATTTACTCACCTATACAGTTATACACACACCAGCTCACTTACTCATACAAATACTAGCACATTCTTACGCTCTTATACAATAACTGATACAAGCACACACGCATCCATACAGCCACTCTCACAATAACACACTCTCACTTATAGCCATTTAAATACTCTAACACACATATATACTGCCTTTTACATATGTAGTTACTCGCACATGTACCACTGAGATATACATTCACTCACTAACACACCCATACACACACTCACCCACCCAAGCAGTCCATCACAGATGCACTCTTGAAATCATGCACCCAGTGAATCACCCACTCACACATCTATGTATAGAGTCACACACACCCCACCCACACAAACACTCAGGCAGCCATACAGATACTCAGAGAACCAATCAATAACCCATATAGACACTCATGTAGCTATTCGCAAATCCATGCATCCACTTACACACCAACAAACAGACGGATACAGACATTCACACAGTTTAGTCACTAACCCATGCATTCAGTAAGATACGTTTATTCACTCACTTGTAGAGTCAGTCACTCACGTACTAAATCATCCATTCAGACACTTATACACCCACTCATTCTTCAATACGCCTTTCCCTATATATATTAAACATATTTAAACTTTACAGAAACACACAGTCACTGGATGATGTCATCAGTGATGTCATTTGAGATGTCATCAGTGATGTCATCAGTGATGTCACTGACCATGTCATGAGTGATGTAATATGTGACGTCATCAGCAGTGCATTGCGGGGCGCGAGTTATAGTTAGCTGAACTAACTATAACAGGGGAATTTCACGGGTTTTGTACGAGTGCAATGTCCAACTAACTATAACTGTCCCTAAAACCTATGGTTTTTTCAGTGAATATATATATATATATATATATATATATATATATATATATATATAGTGCAAGTAAGGAGTGCTGCAATGTACGGGGCAGAACTATGGGGCTACCGCCCCTCTGGCGGATTGGCCAAAATAGAAAACCAATTTATGAGAAAGCTTTTGGGCTTACCGCCTAGCACTCCCCTCATCCCCCTGCGCCTGGATCTAGGAATTAAACCCATTGCAGAAGAGATTGGACTAAGACCACTGACCTTTTGGCGTAGACTGTGGGCGACCCCTGAACTAGCATCCTACCGAACTGAACTTAAGGGGGTCCTGAGACTACCGCGGGTGGGAAAATTGCCATGGTTCAAGCACATCAAAGAAACATGCGCCAGAATAGGTATGCCCAACCTGTGGAGTAATCCCGAGGAAGTGTCCCCAACAATATCTCGACTACAACTTGTAAACGCTTATAGAGCACTCAAACTAGTCGATCTGCAGGTGAACACCAAACTCGGGCACTTAATGGCTGAATTTTTTAATATGAAAGCCGAGTATCTCTTTGAGTCTTTTCTGGATGATATACAGCCTTCCTTGGCAAGGAAGATGTATATCCAGTTCAGAATAGGGACCCCCTCGGTTAATGCTTTTACGAATAAATGGTCAAAAGATCCCTCTGTTGGGTGTCCCGCCTGCAACAGCCCTGATGAGACCGACATTCATGTTCTTTTTTTCTGCCCTGGCTATAAATCTGCCAGACAGCGTTGGCTCATACCATTTTGTAGAAATATGGGCTGTACACAGTGTTTGGAGGTGTATAGAATTTTAAGATCTGATATACACCCCCCCATAGTTTTTGCTGTGTCCCGATTCCTTAATTCTATGTGGCACAGGCGTAGGGCCTTTTTTAACACATCTCAGAAACTGTAAAAAAATGTCCCCTGCACTCTTGTCGCTTTTAGTTTTAAAATTTTAATATTTTTTATCTGGTTTTAATCATTCTTGTTTTTAACTGGTGCAAAGATATTGGACAAACTAAAATGTTCCTTTGGCTATACTTTGTAATTTGCCATCAATGAATTCTCAAGATTTGTCTTAACAATGCTATACTTGTATGTGAATTTTTACTTTTTATGGCCTTTTTTGACCGAAATAAAGTTTGTTGAAATGGAATGGAAATATTGGGTGTTTTAGTACTATTATTATTATTATTATTATTAATTCTTGATAGAGCGCATGGCTACCCTTAGGCATCCCAGCGCTAGTAGCAACCACAAGAATTTTCCAGTCTGACTGCAGTTTCTGGAAGAGCCACGTTTTTAATTGCTTCCTGAATGCAAAGTGGTGAATAGTTGATCTAAGCTGGATCGGAAGCGTGTTCCATAGAGTGGATGCATTGTATGAGAACATACGCCCGCTCGAACGTACTCTCAAGATTTTTGGAACCTACGCTTGGAATAGGTTGGCCGATCTCAGGCTGCGGGAGGGCCGGTGAAAGGACATGAACTGTGACAAGACAATTGTAGAACTGCTCATTGGCTGTTGCAAGATGTGATAAAAAAAATATTGTATAAATGCAACTCTAGTTGAAAGAGTATATTTATATGATTGCAAAATGAATGATAAACTTAAATTAAAAATGTGCACTGATTTTCAGGGAAAGCACACAGCTTCTGCCCAAACAAAAGATGTACCCAAGAACATCAACATATGGGCAGAGCCCAAGACAGGACTTCTGGGCTTCAGCTGGGCTGCTGAAAGCTATTTTTTGTTATCACAAGGTCAGCAGCACTGTCAAGCCAGACCTAACAGGGCAGTGAAATAGCATACTCAGCAGGTTTCAGGGATTGGGGAGGGAATATTTGCATATCTATGGCATGCAAATGACTTGTAAGGAAACTAGTGGTTAGTAGCATGGATGGGGATTCTCAGTTCGAAAACTAATGAGCAGCATGTAGGAAAGTAGTATCTGCTTCTTATGGTTACCCTCACTTTATGCTGATGCCTCACTGTTTTTGGACTAGTCTGACTGGGATCCTGCTATCCAGGACCCCAGTCTCTCTGCTTTCTCCCTTAAATTGCTATGTATGTACTTTAGGTACCCTCCAGATTGGATACTGGGGTACCCTTATCAGTCCCTGGTATATGGTACGCCATGTACCCAGGGCATAGGTACCCCAGAGGCCTCCCATGGGCTGAAGCATGTATTATGCCACCCATGAGAGGCCATTCAAAATGACACAAACAGGCCTGCTACAGCAGCCTGTGTAAGCTGGTGCTTGCACCACTTACTTAGATATAGGTTCACTATATCTATCTAAATCACTACACTTAAAAACCTATCAGTCACCCCTATGGCAAGCCTTATCAATCCTGAAGGCAGGGTGCTGTGTTTTATGTGAGAGGGTGCCCCTGCATGAGCAGAGCCCCTCTGCAGCCTTCAGAGACCATCCTCCGGGGTTGTCTGTGATGCAGCCAGGCATATAGGTCTAAGTGCATTACAACCTCGCGGTAAATGCTAACTTTAAAACGGCTGCTTAGAAATGTCGTGTTTGGTGTCAAACACCTTGGAATCATACCTCCACACCAGTAACTGATGTGGGAGGTATGATTCCACCCTTCCAAAAGGGACATGGGTGGGTCACCGGTCTACCCGGTACCAGCTTTCTCGACCCGGGCAGCACAAAATGGACGCTGCCAGCCACAGACACGATTCTGCTCTCCTGCTGCTGAGCCAAGCTCGAGCAGAGGAAGGCATGACAATAGGCATCCTGTCACAGGGAGGTGTGACCACCTCCCAGACAGGGTTTAGTGTATTGGGGCTGGGTGGGTGCACTCAGAGTGCCAGAAAGTCTGCACTGGGGGGCACATTTGGTGTCCCTGTGCATAGTCCAGCTCAAAACAGTTCTGGGAGCCATTGGCTCCTGCTCTGGCGCGAAACTGGACAAAGGACATGGGTGTAGCCACCCCTCTGTCCTGCCCCTCCCCTAGGAGGGTCCCCTGAATCTGTCCAACCCTTTCCCGTAGGTATAAAGAGGGTTACCTGGCTACAGGACTTTAGATTTTACCTGGACAAGATTCTGCTAAGAAGAAACCAAGTACTTCGACTGTCTGAACGACGCTGGACGACTGAAGAATCTCCCTTGGAGTAAAGGAGTTACTCCCCTGCAGAAGCAGGCACCTAAGCGCATCTGACCGGTTTGCTTCTCCCGAGCTCCTGAGGACTCGGGACGATTTCAGCAACACAGGAGGTGGGTTTCCGAAGGTCCCCGAGGTTGATCTGACCTCTCAGCAATTCTGAGACCAGTGTCCCTCGTGGGGGGTACGTGTAACCCGAACCCCTGTGCACCGCGTACATTTGCAAATGCATATGCTTGTTGGCGATTCCTGAGCTTGTGCATTTGACTCCGAGTAGTCCTGACCCTGAGTAGTATTTGCACCGAAGATATCCGGCCTCCTCGCACCGAGTGCTCCGTGGGCTGGTGCTTTGCAGACTTGCTTGAGGTCTCCTCGCGATCCCTGGTCCGTTGGCCTGTGGGTCCTGGCGAGGGTCACCTTGTTTGTTCTTGGGCTTCCCTGGTTGCTCCAGACGTGCCCTGACTCCCCATTGCTTGGAGAGTGCCCTGGACCTTGCTGGTCCTCACCGTAACCTGTTTGCTCTGCCCGCGTGGGTTGCATTTGCCAAGGCTTGTTGGTGCTCCAGCCGGACGCCGACCCCTCAGCACTCGACATCCTTCGTGGGACAGCTCTCCTCCGGATCCTGGTCGTCCTCGACGTCTCCTGGTCCCCGTGGCTGCAGAGTCAAGCATCTCTTCTTCGCACCTGAAGAACCAGACATTGGTGGGCATTCGACTACCGAGCCCCTGGTCACCTGAAGTGACCCAGACTCTGTCCCCTCTTCTTTCAGGTTCCTCTCAAAGTCCTCGCAGAAGTGTTCTTAAACTATAACTTTGCAACCACGACTTTCCCATAGAGATGTATGGAGCACGCGGTCGTGTTTCCTCACTGCACCCGTCCTCCGTGGGCTCCCTGTGTCACTGCCTGGGGTGGTTCCTTGGGGTCCCAGCGATTCTACGTGCTCTAGTCACTGTGTCTAGTCAAGTTGTGATTGTTATACCATTTTTTTAGTATATGGTTCGGTCTCCCCCTGGAGCACGCTGTGTATTGTGCTACTTAGGAATGTTCTATTGATTCAGTATTGTGTGCTTTGTGTTCTAATCTCGTGTAGAGACTAGTAGAGAGTGTTCTATTAATAAATACATATTTGTATATAACTACTGTGTGGTTCTCCTTTCATTTAGTCATTCAGGAGGTGATATTCTGGTAAAACAAGCTGCTTTACATTCCTTCAAGATTAAGCCTGAAGGCTGCTCTCCACAGCTACCACTAGGATAGCTTTCTAAAGGTTATCTTTGACCTCATACATCATAAGGGTCGTGTGGACTGGTACAGGGTGCCCACTTTAATTAGTGGACAGCATATACCAGGCCACCTTCTCACACAGCAAATGTAAGACACTGATGAAAAATGAAAACACAGAAAAAAACAAATGCTATGCCACAGTGAAGTACAAACATTTAGATACAGGATTGGCAGCTGGGAGGATAGAGAGCTTTACAAATGTAATGAGCCAGATAATGATACATGGCAAAAGGACACACAGCCTGAGTAAATGCTAGAATGGTGGAACAGCAAAAGGTTATCACATGAGACATCATTGAACCGCATACTTGCCAAGCCATGCATGCTATTTTTCCTTTCTTTTATTTTCTATTTAAATCATGACGTAGTCAGTAGAGGGAGCAAATCCGATGCATGCAGGAGGACTAGAGGTGGTAGGTGGTTGCACCCATAATACCCACTGACAATCCCTCACTTGAGACTTAAAGTTCTTTCTGTTACAATTTGCAACTTAGATCACTGGCATATTGATATAAAGTGCCGGGGCGGCTCCTCCGCAACGGCGGAGGAGCGTCGCCCCACTGCCTGACTCAGAACCAGTAAATGAAAAATAAAAAAAAGTCATTTTATTTTTCATATTACGGCTCTGAGCCAGCTTGCGCAGGGAGGGGCAGGGACTGTGTGAAGTATGAAAGGGCCATTTACCTTGCACAAGGCCCAGCTATGACGCAGCATTGCTGGCAGTTCTGCTGATGAAAGGACTACGTAAAACATACAGGGAGGGGCGTGATCTGCTTCAATTGAAATAACTGCACTACATCCCTCGATACAATAACCTGTTACATAAAAGAAAGAACGAATGAAAATATTGAACCACTGTGTCCGGGAGCGAGGTGACAATCCTACGATTCGGATTAACAGGTTATATAGGAATCGCAATTTTTTATCCCCCAGTCGAAGTGCGGCTAATTTCATTAAGCCTCGTGACCAGACTTGCGAAGTTTCACCTTCCATGCCCAATTCATCCTGTCCATGTTTTTCTTTGGATTGCGGGATTTGCAGCACTGCTGACCACATTATAAAATAATACCTACCAGGCCTAGAATGCAAAGCAAATTCTGGTTCTCATGAGCTCTCAAGTATGGACTTCGGAAATTTGAGAGATCTGCACCGTGCCAGGGCACATCTGATACTACACATTCTTTTGGCAAATCCAAAAATAATCCACTTCAATAGTAAACTAAAACCCAGCTATAATGCAGAGGGCGGTACGTACAGTACATTTTCTTCACTACATTCCCGTTTGGCGTGCATAGCTGCCATTTCTCCCTGTTCCTAACCTTAAGTGGTTTTTCCGGTTCAGGTTGGAGTCCTGACTTTATAATGGAAGAAAGACCGCTATACATGTGGACTTGGACGACTAGCCAGGATTGGACAAGAATGGTTCATGGATCAATGCCTACAATAATTATTTGTGAATGCGATTATTTGGACGAAAACATTTTGATGGTTTAATCGAAATGTTTTCGAGAAGTGGTTAAACTTTATTGAAAAATTAGGGTGGACTCAAAAACTAAAATGCGTTTCTTCTTCCCTCCACCCTCCCCGACGTACAAAGAAACTAACCACAAACAATCGCATGTCTTAAGGCACCGCCTCCTCCCTTTTAACACCGGGTAAATGTTGAAACGCACCCACCTGCTACAACACCAACTAACGTCAGCAGTCCGGAGAGATTCAGACACCCCTCATTTCTGTCATTAGGAAGCATGGTTGTAGTAGGGTCACACTCTTCAATGAGACTCAAAGCGAAGGTCGGCAGCTCCCAAGTATAAAATAATTAAAAACAAGGCCTGCACGTGAAGAAGGAGAGCGTCTGGGGCTGATCGAAACCGAAAGGAGCACGCGCGCAGTTCTCAGAAACTCAGCGGCAACGTGCAGGTGTGAAACGCCCCGCCCTCTTTACCATGGAAGCGTAATTAGAGCGATCTAACGAGGCCCTCTCCCAAGGGTCTCGGGATAACACGTGAAGGCTCAGACTTCCATGCCGCTCATCGTTCCACGCTCCCGCCTCTTGCTGACGAACCAGCGTGAACCTTTAAGACGAAGCTCTCCTGCTGCCCTTGCTTAAAGGGTCGCCATCTTTAATCTGTGACAACTTCAGCCAGCTGCAGTGGTCTTTAAATATTAGAATTACTTATATGATATATAATTTTGCTCCATCTGTAATGAAAGTCTTGGCCACTTACAGAGTGTACTTGAGAAGTGTCCAAGTATTAGACGTTTGTGACTGCTGGAGGGCTAGTTTGACAAAGGACCCGATTGCAGCAGCCAGCCAAGGGACACGGCACGGGTAAAGGGTGACTTGTGCACAAAGGCCAAAGGAGTCTGACATTTTTAGGTCGAGCCTCGAGTAGCGCGCAAGCGCTGCTCTGGCGAGACTTTAAGTAAGGGGGTTTCCGAAGCTGACCACACGCTCGTGCGTCGTGGCCTTTTTCGGGCGGTTATCCGCGAGCAAAAGGCCATGGTGCACGAGCGTGTGGTCACGCCTGCTGCTCGCAAGCCACAAGCGCGCGTGACGTGCACTACAGCGCGTGAATACCCTCCCCCCTCCTCCCACTCCCTCCTCGTCAGCTTCATTTTCCTTTCACTTTCGCGCCGCGCGGCCGTGTCACTTTCACGGCCGCGCGGCTATCAGCTTCATTTTTAAAAATTTTTTTATTTTAACTTTCAGCGCGAGGCGCGCGCACCACTCGCGTCGCCCCCCCCCTCCTCCCCGCGCGTGCCTTCAAATGCTTGTTACATATTGCACAACGCATGGAGTGGCCGTATCTTCTTTTTCTTTACTTTTCCTCCCCCCCCCCCCCGGGTGGGGGCGCAGCTCTGGACACGACCCACAAGTGCACTGGGTGCTTTTTCTGTCACAAGTGGTGGCCGGGCCCAGGCGCTGTGTGCGCTGCGGCCTCTTCCCTCCAGCCCCTTCGCCGTGAATGAATTGTCGTGGTTTATTTTAGCTCCCATGTTCCCTATCTACAGGAAACAGAAAAAATTATGAAAGCCTGGCCCCCGGCCAGCGCCCCCGACAGGCAGCACCGCAGAGCGCTGGAAAGTAAACAGAAGTGAAGCAAGGCGGTCTGTGGAAGACGGGGTTCGTGCTGGAGCGTGGTGGGGTTTGGAGGTCTTGGGGGCCGTGGGGTGTGTGGTTCTCTGCAGAGTAGAGTCCCCGAGGGCTGCCAGGGAGTGCTGCTTGGGCCAGCGGCGGGGAGGGGCTCCGGAGAGGCAGCGCTTGGAGGGAGAGCCGAGGACAGAGGGCTGGGCTGCATGGAGTCGGGGCACCTGGGGCACGCAGGGGAGCCCGCTGGGCGCTAGGTGAGTCCTTCGGTCTATTTACTTTCCGTCTCTCTTCCTTTTACTGCTCCGAAGTTTCCGTGAAAGTAGCTGGGCTCGTAAGAAGTTGTTTCTCTGCTTCCAGCCCCGGTGTGTACGGAGTGCGGCTCCGGCTGCTCCCAGGTCTGCAGAACTTCGGCGACTGCTCTCGTAAAGCTGCGTTTCATCTTTTCATTAAACACTTGCTTGGGTGAAGGATTACCTGTAAGTGTCCCTTATACGCTTTTAGTCTGCATTCTAAGCGCTGTCAACTTATTTAGGGGACGTGGCTAGAAGATTATGGCTTGCAGTCACTGACTAGGCTACGGGATGATGATTTGCCCAGGATCACACAGTGTAGTTAAAAGCGGCCGACTATAACCCCACATATTGTCTTGGTTGTTATGGTTCATTTAATGTCTGCCTGTGATCCATGTAAAAATGTCTGCATTGATGCGTTCCTTTTTTATGACGCCCTGCTCTTAGGCATTCTGCTAACCAAAAACTAATACAAAGAACCTTTAAAACAAGCATTGGCATAGCCAATAGGTCTCGCCTTTGGGATCTTATAAGTATTTAGTTATACAGCACAATATCCTCAGTGCAACAACATTAACTGTTGCATGGCTAAACAGTTATAAGGTCCCAAAGGCGAGACCTATTGGCTATGCCAATGCTTGTTATGACTTCCTACAGCCGGCATTGCGTAGCAATAAAGTGAAGAGGGAGAAGCTGTGCCAAAATCCCAGCCGCCACCAAATACAGACACCTCGTCATGACCTATTTCAAATATATCATGACGAAGTGTCTGTATAGTATACACTATAAAAATCTGATTGTGCACGTTCATCTTTGGGTCTCAATATTAAGCAATACATTTGTATGGCTTAGCCCACGTAAAAATACTAGCGCAGCAGGCGATTCAGACTGTACTGCTATTAGCATTGCAGGCGTGATATTACTTTTGCATGAGAGCAGATTAGCACGCATTGTTGTGTTTTTTGCGCTTCACGTGAACTTGCTAATGCAATGTTTATAAATTTGCATCTTCTTATATATGTCTGCCTGTAGGTACCATTGGACCGACAAGAATGTACTGCCTTTGCATGCCTTAATATTTGTGCATGTCACAGTGAAAAGTTATTCACAGGACGACACCGGGGGAGTATTAGTAAAACAAACCCACCCTGACGAATGCCCTGGACCTTTTGCGGCCATTAGAGTAGGGCAGAAATATGTTGGCACCACAAGGGTCATAGGACCATTATATCCTGTATGCCCCTCACATATTAATTTTTATCTATCATTGCCCATCCACCCTACTAATAAAGGAATACCTTGGGAGTGGATGAGGTATTTTTATTTGCACGTAGCTTCCCTCAAACACCATAATATACAAAGAGCTCCCTGGAATACAGTTGAGCCCACCCTGGCTTTGAGGGGTCAGTGTGAACCCCATGAGGAAGCATGCCACTACTAGAGTGGGTGAGGTTTGTATATAAAAAAGGATTAATTTTCCTTTTCCCTATCTTGTGCAGAGATGGTGTCTATTCGAAAAGCGCACCTTAGCTTTTTGAGGCAAAGGGATACCCTTATTGATTTTGTAACTTGAGTTCTGGAAGAGCTTATCCTTTTTCTTCCTTTGGCTAACATAAAGACCTCCTTTCCCTCCCGATAGGCGGGTCAGCCGACCTTCCTTACCACTGTTTTGAAGGTGTCCGTGTATCCATGACAACCTCTCCTTTTCTCGACCTGGGAGGCTCTGACAGTATACTCATCAGCTGCAGACTCACAGCTGATACTGGGAATTACACTGGTGCGCTGAGAAGCTTTAAGCAATTCCGAGGGGCAGAGAGGGGCTGTAAATGCTTGCCAATGCATTTCAATGCAGTGATGCGGAACCAGCATTGAAATGTGCTAGTGTCACTTGTGATGCGTAGCATGGGCAGGGCTGTTGGTGTTTGGGTTATAATGTTCTCTCAAGCTCTTACAATATGTAATTTTCAAGCCCACAGTTATGATGTTAAAAGTGAAACTAAAATTACCAGAATGCAACATGCTATCAGTTAAAAATCTGTGACTGCCTGACTGTGTCAAGCATGACATTGATCCTCTTACCAGCTGCGTCCATATCATAAATAGTATGTTAAACCATTCCACCCCTGTTTCTTTAGCTCTTGCAGTGATCTCATTTGGTGCTAGAATCCTTCCGAAGGAAGGGAGTAATGACCTGCTTGGCATTAAAACCCCTGAAGAAACTGCAGCCGGACTTAACGCTTGATCCCTTTTTAAAAGTCCTGCGAGCGAAACTGCAGCCAACAATCACCTATGGGAGCAAATCTATGACTGGAAGAGACGCTGCTATCCTCAACTGTATAATTGCAACCTCCTATCGTGCGATATTCCAGCTCCCCAAATATGTTTCACCTGCTCAAATAAGGCTGGAATCTGGTCTCCAAAAACAGGTAATAGAAAGGCAGGGAGCCTTTTTAAAGAGCTGGCACAAAATCAGAGCTGCTGACACAGGGTCTTTGAATAAACAGCTCTGGCTTGAGCTGTCCCGCACTGGAAAGTTGCCAGCTAACGTCTACCTTCAGAATTCCTTGCAGGCTCTCGGTCTGACAGACGCCTGGAACACTCCAATGGGCCACTCGGTTTTCAAAAAGTTAGTAACAAAATCGACAAGGCTCATATCAGCCATAGAGGACAAAAAAGCGGTATCCAAGCGAGCTCATGGTTGGGTTGTGCTCCACAATTACGATGTTCTTAAACCTCAGCCCTACCTCAAGGTCGGAACTAAGCTTGTGACCAAAGAAAAATTCCTAAGACTACGGCTGGGAGTTGGCCCAATCAATCCGTTTTTGCCACCATGGGAAAGAAGAGGGGGCGATCAGTTTTGCCGTCTGTGTGCGAATGACACTGAGAGTTTGATCCATATCATATGCATATGCAAGAAGCTAAAGGACATCCGGAAAACACTGTTAAAACCGTTATTTATCCAGTATGGAGTAAGGTCCTGTAGGCAGGCAGTGATGCTGTGCTTTAATCCAACCTTAGTACAGCTAAACTGTCGCCTCACAAAATTTCTCGATCTGACCGCATTGAGATTGAAAAAACCTGCTGCCAACAGTTAAGATCCACTATAGAGTGTTGTAGATGCTGCACTGGACCACTCTACTGGTTTAAAACTAGAAAGTTTATATAATTGACTTTAAACAGGCTCGTAAATCTGTGCCAGTGGTGCTATCACATTCGAAACAATTTTATGATTTTTAATCACAAAACAAAAGCATTTTAAACTTTGTACTTTATTTTTATTTGTTTTACTAATGTAAAATTTCTGAAATTTAACCTGTAATGTTCTGAATGCAATGGTTTTAATTAATCATGCATAATAAAAATTTACTTACTTACTTACTCATTTGGTGCTATACCAGGTGTGCACAGCTCACTGAGGCCACGATTAGGGTTGGCTCGATTAGTTGTGATATGAGAGGTAACTCTTGTTACAACACACATGGCAATAGTTGCGTCATAGAGTGAAGGGGCATAGAATGGAGTAGAGGGAAGTGGCATAGAGTGGCGTACAGTGGAGTGGTGTAGAGTGGAGTAGTGGTATAGAGTGGGAGGCATAGAGTGGAGTAAAGAGTCATAGAGTGGAGTGGCATAGAGAAGAGTGAAGTTAAGTGGCATTGAGTGGCGTAGAGAGAACTGCATAGAGTGGAGTAGAGTGTCATAAAGTAGAGTGTTGTGGAGTGGAGAGTCAGTGTGAGGTGGAGGGTTGTAGAGTGGCGGGGCATAAAGTGGAGGGGCGTTCAGTGGTGTGGCATAGAGTGAAGTGTCAATAAAGTTTTGTAGAGTGGAGTGCCTTGGAGTGGTGTAAAGTGGAGTGGAGTAAAGTGTCATAGAGTTGAGTGACATAGCGTGGAGTGGCGTAGGGTGGAGTAAAGTGGCGTGCAGTGTCATACAGTGGTATGGAGTGACCTGGAGTGTCGTTGAGTGAAATAGCATAGAGTAAAGTATCAGAAAGTGTTATGGAGTGTCATGGAGTGGATGGCGTAGACTGAAGTAGAGTGGCCTCGAGTAAAGTGGCACAGAGTGGAGTAGAGTGATGTAGAGTGGAGAGTCGTAGAGTGGAGTGGGATAGAGTGAAGTGTCATAGAGTGGTATCATAGAGTGCTGTAGAGTAGAGTGTCATAGAGTGTAGTGGCGTAGAATGGAGTAAAGTGTTGAATGCATGGTGTGGTAGAGCACTGCCATTACAGATAACGCATTTTTAATTGAAATGACAATTACTTTTGCACATATAGTTTTACTGATAAAACTATACAGCACAGAAATAATAATGTGTGGAAATAGCATCACCTAGTGCATTGATTTGTTTTGGTAGTATTAAAATATTTGTTTCCAACACACATTAGAATTAACAAGCATTGGCATAGCCAATAGGTCTCGCCTTTGGGACCTTATAAGTATTTAATTAAGCAGCACAATATCCTTGGTGCAACATCAACTGTTGCATGGCTAAACACTTATAATGTCCCAAAGGCGAGACCTATTGGATATGCCAATGCTTTTTTTTCTTTTGCTGACCTCCCTCTCCCTTTCTCCCTCTCCCTTTTGTTTAAGGCACAGTCCCGCCCTTATCCTCCTTCCTCCAGACACATGGAGGAGAAACAACAAATTAAACCAGGAATGTACCTTAAAAAAATCCGGATAAACAAATATAGGCCTTGACCAAACACTGGGTCACATTTTTCCAATGTGATTCATGCAACCGCAAACGGGTGGACAGCAAACAGTACAACTTGTGCAGTAAGTGCAGCTACACGCAGGCTGCAAAGAGTGCACTAGTTGTACCACAAGTTTAGTGTAGCTAGACACACGGATTGCAGACACTTTACTCTTTGTGCCATGTTCTAGGTACAAGCAAATTGGACTGCTATGAATGATGACTTTGTTCTATTGGGCTATAGTGTCTTCCCATTCCCATACCATTAGGTTTTCGAGAGCTCCAACACTCCTTTTAGCCAGACCTAACAAACTTCCATCACACCCATGATAGCGGCTTGTAAGGAGGGCCCTGGGCTTCAGAAAGATATGTGAGAGGACAGTCTAGCCATTGTAAGGCATGTGGGGGTTCAAGGGATTGGCTACTTTATGGTGTCTAGCAGCATTCATCCTTGCAGCCTTCAGTCACCAGCCCCTTTTTTGCCTAAATTCTCAAGGCAACCGGAAGTAGGGAAGTAAATCAGGCAGGAGCGCCATTTTCTAAAGATTACAGGAAGGAGGAGGGCACTGATAGGCCCATTTACATTGCACCATATTTCAGGGACCATTGTTGGCAACTGCAACTTTCCATCTAAATTGCACCCTTGTTCTACCTACCTAGTCTATTCTTAGATGAACTTCATTATCTTCTTTGATTTAAATTAGCAAATTGCTCACAGTCTTGCAGATACTTTTCAGCAACCTTAGCTTGCATGACTTGCATGACTTGCAGATCGGTACACATTTCACCTGTGCGGTTATTTCTGCTTACCATGTGTAATGTTATGTTGGGATCATTTGCGTAGCACATTTCTACCTTTATATGGCCCGCCTATCATGGCCTATCTTTGTCACAGACTGCAGTTAGCGTGAAATGTGGGCATTGTGTGTGGTTGTTTAGTAATGAAGCCCATTGGATAGTAGCTGGCGGACATGGATTGTTGATCTAAGGGGCGAGAGGCCACAGGCTCAATGTGAGGAGGAACTGGGGCAAAAATCCAGCCCCTAAAAGGTAAACTGGTTTCTGTGAGTGATCCCTTGCTTGCTCTTGGTAGCAATGTGCATCAATGACTTAAACAGCAAAAAGTACCATAGGGCAGATATAGTTTCAAGAAAAATGTGGGTACCAAAAGCGGGGGCGTAACAAGCAGCAGGTGCTGTAGCACCAGTGCCCATGGGTGAGAGGGGTCCACAGCACCCCAATTATTGTTTTTTTTTTTTTAAATTATCAAACAAGCTGATTGGAGTGTTGGGTGCTATTTTCCTTCCTTACCTTATGGCCCATGGCAGCGTTGCTACGGCACTGACCATAAGATTATAATATGTCCAGAGCTGCATCCTTGTCACATTTCCCTTAAGCTCATAGCTTTATATGGTGGAGTCAGCTGGAGAACAAAGTCAGATCGCCTCTAAGCCACGCCTCCTCTCTTGCGGGAGAGAGATGGCTTGGAAACTCCTGTCTGATCCCCTCCGGTGTGGCCAGGGCACCATGAGATCAGATTCAGCGCTCATGCTATTTACTGCATCCTCATTTCACATCAGTTGAAAGAACCACCAAGGCTGCGGCTCTTTTCCACCTCATGCGATTAGCGATTCTCTGTGTAAGTAGTTTTTTCTGATTCATCTGATTACAATGCTAAGAACTTTAATCTGAAAACTGATTAACTGGGAAAATAGCAACACAATGTAGAAGAAGACAGGCATCCTGAAATACAGTGATAATGCGTGGATAATCAAAACTTTGTTAAATGAGGATTTTCAATAATTATATTTTTATACATTGTCAAACCTTGGTGATTCCTTTCTGTTACGTTCAACTAAAATGTGTGCAACAAGATCATTTTGTAAAACATGAGAGGCAGCAGCCGCAGCCGCAGCACCCCACCTGCGTTTAATGAAGCAAGGCTCATTTGGGGGAAGGGGGTGGGGGTAGGGGCGTTCCACCATGAAGGAAATTTAAGGCAAACTAATTGTAGAATATTTGGGGCAGTCCAGTTGCTGGATTAGGGGTGTAGACATTCATTTTACAAGGCAACACTTTTTCAGCTGGTGTGTGCTGTGTGCAATAGCCAGTAGTTCTACTTAAATTTTGGAAAACGAACGTTGGGAGATAGATAGATAGATAGATAGAGAGACAGAGACAGATAGATAGAGAGACAGAGACAGATAGATAGACAGAGACAGATAGATAGATAGATAGATAGACAGAGACAGATAGATAGATAGACAGAGACAGAGACAGATAGATAGATAGACAGAGACAGATAGATAGATAGACAGAGACAGATAGATAGATAGAGAGATAGAGACAGAGACAGATAGATAGATAGATAGATAGATAGAGACAGATAGATAGATAGACAGAGACAGATAGATAGATAGATAGATAGAGAGAGACAGATAGATAGACAGAGATAGATAGAGACAGAGACAGATAGATAGACAAGAGACAGAGACAGATAGATAGACAGAGACAGATAGATAGATAGACAGAGACAGATAGATAGATAGAGACAGACAGATAGATAGACAGAGACAGAGACAGATAGATAGAGACAGATAGATAGATAGAGACAGATAGATAGATAGATAGAGACAGAGACAGACAGATAGAGACAGATAGATAGATAGACTGAGACAGATAGATAGATAGATAGATAGATAGATAGAGACAGATAGATAGATAGATAGACAGAGACAGATAGATAGATAGACAGAGACAGATAGATAGACAGAGACAGATAGATAGATAGACAGAGACAGATAGATAGATAGACAGAGACCGAGACAGATAGATAGATAGACAGAGACAGATAGACAGAGACAGATAGATAGACAGATAGATAGACAGAGACAGAGACCGAGACAGATAGAGAGACAGAGACAGATAGATAGACAGAGACAGAGACAGACGGCGGGACCCGGCCCACTTAAGCCCTGTCTATGGTGGTCATTTGTGCATCATAGCAGCTAATAAACTCTGCTATCTTCACACCTCTTCCCAGGCCTGAAAGTATCCTATGGCAATGGTGTTAATCATTAAATTAAAGATAAGGGACTGCACGCCCTGTGAAACAGAGTGAAAACGGTTGTTTTTCAGTACTGGGTGGCCCTGGGTGGATTCTGGCCCACATTGCCCACCCTCTAGAATCGGGCCAGCACTGCGGCCACCACCAGGCGCTGTAAATCAACTGACGGAAGCAATGCTCTAGTTTTAAATCCCGAGCAAATAAAACAAGGCGAGTAATCTGTCGGAGGGCGAGAGAGGCGGCTAACACATGCCTAGCGCCTTGAAGGGGCGCATTAGCGACAATGGTGTTTTCAGGGCTGAGCCAAAGGCTGTCTTCAAAGGTTATTCCTGCTGTGATCACATGGCTTCAGATCTTAGCGCCTGGTTGGTAAACAGAGAGGACACAGATCTAATCACTCATTCTGTCCCTGGAGCGTGTTCAGTGCATACCAACGACCAGCAGCCGAGGCCCCGGGGGAAGGGATGCGTGGCGTGCCCACTGATGGCGGATGGCTGTCATTTCCTCACTGCTGCTGCTAGAGGGGTGGGGGGCAGAGGGCTGTTCTCACTGTGAAGAGTGTGGGGGCGCACATTTGTTGTCACGAAGGGGGGAGGAGTCAGGTGCCCCCATTCCCCCCACTGGCGACACATGATGCAGCCAGCGAAAACAAACACTGACTTCTGAGCCTGGGTACAAGGATGTCGCTCCTGTTTACATTTCACCTTTTATTTACAGTTGCACTTCCGAAGAGTGTTTGCTTTTTTCAGGCTGTAGTGTTTCTGGTGTTTTCTCAATGCAACATATAATTCGCATGTAGTGTGTACTGTGAAAAGAGTCACCTCTGTATGTGTGTGAGTTCCGGTTGTGGGGGAGGGGGGTGTTTAAAGGGGCCACAATTGTGTGCTGTGGAGCTCAGCAGACTGAAGGCACTAAGAATGTTTTTTACGGTGTCGACCAGTGGGCCTTAAAGATGTTCAGAATACATGCCCAGCCCATGCTTGGCCTCTCTGCAGAGAGCACCGAACAATGGTCAGGTGCACTGATTTTAATTGTGGTTCTATGTGAAAGGAGGCACGCAGCTGTCAAAATACCGGCAGGGAAAAAGTAAATAAGCACAAGCGCGGCCACGCTAATGAGAAGCAGATGGTTCCTGCACGCTGCTGCTCGCTCACTTAGTTACCCTCTGAATGCTAACTGCTAGCGGGAGCGGGAGCAGCAGAAAATTACATCTTTTGTATTTTCTAAGTGCTAACTGCTAGCGGGAGCAGCGGCGCGCGGCCATGCTAATTACATTTTTTTTAAAAAGATGGTCGGCGCGCCGCTGCTGTTTTAAAGCACTTGTGCTTGTGCTAGCTTGCCCCTTGCTGGAGCGGGAGCAGTGGGGGGCGGCCATGCTAATAGATGGTCGGCGCGCGGCTGCTCGCTCCCGCAAGGAGGATGCCACCACAAGCACGAGTGTGCTTGAAAAGGAGATGACCGATTTCTAAAGGTCATCTCCTAGAGCAGCGCATGCGCGCTGCCTAGGCGAGACCTAAAAACACATGTGCTTCATTTGTGTTTTCCTAATTCTGATATATTCTGAAATATTTTTACATTTAATTTACAGACATTTACATTTTTTGTGTGTGCTAGAAAAAAAGCTTTCATTTCCCACCCCTACCAACAAGATTGTCACAAAAATCCTCTCACTTTGAAGACAAAGAAAGAAAAGTAAAACCAAGCTCCCTCAGAAGACAGATATTGACATTTGACCCCCGCCTTCGAATGCACAGCATATGCAACAAGATAACAACAACATTTAAAGGCCTGTTTACAGAAGGCGAGCACTCGTATACAAGGAGTGGGTCAGAGAGGTGGTAAATAGGCTATGCTCCACAGGAGGGACAAAGACATGCCGGACAGCCTAAAACAAATAAAGCCAGCATATAGAAAGCAAGCAAATGTGAGTTACAAACCAAAAAGCCAATGGTAAGCAATGGGTGTAATGCATTCCCAGGGAAAGTTTCAGAATATCCCCTACAAGTCTTTTCACAACCAAACAAGTGCGCTGCCTTTGACTTAAAAATGGGGCATGCGGATTTTGGTGCTCTACATGTTATGTCCCATTTCTAGGGCAGTAATCGTAATTGGGTGAAACTTATCGCACCCAATATATTTCAATCCCAGCGATGTTGGAATATATTGGTTATGATACATATTGCATCCTTTACCGTGCTGACCGCAGTAAGGGCCATAGGCCTGTTTTCCCCTTTACAGTCTCCCTCCCGTATTTTAGTTTTGAAATGACAATATAAAACTTCACAAACCAGAATGCAGCGAAATGACCACAGATAAGCTACTCACGCCTGATGTGACATTGAGGCCTTTGGGGCTCATCAGCTGGATTCAGTCCCTCTCATTTATATGTGGAAACATAAATTTGCAAGTACTGTAATGTTTACTAGTGTGAGTTAAAATGCCATGATAGCTGAGCACCTCACATTTCAAAAGGGATAACATGAGATATATGAGAAATGCAAGAGTGAGTTGCAGTGTGGCTGGATCTATACTGGCCAAAAATCTATGACCAAAAATAGATGGGTCAAAATAAGTTTCATGTTCTTAACCGCTCATTAGTATATTCATAATGTCACCAGGATTGACATCTCACGACCTGTTTCTCAAGGATGACATCACAGCAAATCACATTATACATCTTAGCTGAGCCTCAGGTTGCGGGAGCCTTGATCACATCTGAGAAAAGCTCTCATCAACTGCACTGGCTCTCAGGACAGTGTGATTAGATCATAGTCCAGGCCTGCCAAAGGCCTAGTAAAAGCTGTGGAATTGTATTGGAAAATTGTAGGTGGTATGAATCACTAAAAAGTAGTAGCCTATCACCTAAATCTGTAGGGTTGGCAAGTATGTTGCATCTGTCTGCAATTTTCGTCGAGTCCTGAGATTCTAATCTAGTGCATAGTTTCCAACTGGCCATATGTTGCTTGTGACACTTTCAGTCAGCCCTAGATTTTTAGCTTTAGCTAAGGCTAACACCTCAATGCATGCAGGAACTAGTAACTCCCTTTACACTAGTTAGCAATAGCAAATCTACAAGTTCCAGCAGACAGACCATATGACATTTTCCAGAAACTGTGTAAACACATGCCACCATTGCTCAGTGACACCATGATTACACTTCAGGGATTTCTACAGTTCTGAGAAGATGAAGTGATCTGACCAGTCAAACTGAATCATAGTTTTGTTTCTTAACTAACGCTTTTTTCCAGCAGCGGTCTGTGCAGGTAACAGCGGTGGGGCGGTGGGGCCAGGTAAGGGGGTATTTCGAGGGACGATGCAGAGGGAAAATTAATTATTTATTTAATTTTCCCTCTGCATCTTCCCTCGAAATACCCCCTTAACCGGCCCCACCGCTGTTACCTGCACGGACCGCGGCTGCTTTTTTCACAATGATGAAGTCCAGCTCAGAGCCCTTTGACATGCTTAGATATCACAAGTTGAATGAGGTTATGATTCAGTAAAAATGAGCACAACCCAGGTACCTCTCCTATCACTTGTTGGCTTTATGCTGGTCCCCTGCCTTTTGGCTAGGTTTGCGCTATAGAAATACCACTTGAAAAACAAAGTCCTGTTTTGGTGTTGGTGGCCTGCCACAGTTTTTGGCTTTGGAAATATGCTCAGCCAACCCACGGAGCTCATCCCCATGCTCAAATCTCTTAGCACTTCATGTGCCTCATCTGAATCTTTCAGCCCACAAACGATGAAACCAATGTCTGTCTCTCCCAAGGTGCTCTGCCTTACCTTACACTTCAATTATTCTCCCCTAACTGGAATTTACCCATAGTGTTTCACATCTGCTAATACCAACCATAGTGAAAGGACTCACTGCTGACACACCCTGCCCATCTAACTATACTCCACTGCCCCTTCTTTACCATAATACTGGAAGTCCTGATTGTCAGACAAGTTATTATCGCTCTGCTAACAATATTTGGACTGTATTGAAACAACAGTCTCCCATGTAGCCATCATTATTTCCTCTGCTCACATCAATGAACTATCCTCTATTATCACTTGGGGCCCGGTTACGACTTTTGGCGCAGTGGGAGCGGGCTGTACGCCACTCTCACATTCCCGCTGCGCCAAAGCCATAATCGGGCCGCCCACCAGATTAGGAGTTTCCTCTTGTCTGGTGGGCTTTTTTTTGGCGTTACCACGGCGGTCCCTCTAAAAATGGACACCGCAATGGGAACACCAAAAACAGTTCCTGCACGCCCTGAACTGTTAAGCCCATGCCATGCAGGAAGTGCTGTGCGTGCACACAGGAGGGCACATGTTGTGCCCCCCTGTGTGCATCCACATGGCGTGAGGTACCAGGGGGCCCTGTAGGGCCCCCTTTCTTTCCTCTCTGCCACAGTTTTCATGACAATGGAATTCTGAGCTCCCTACCTCCTTGTACCCCAAAATTGGAAAAATGGTACTCTCTGCCATCCTGAGATATGAGCTTACCACTCACTCGGAATTCAAAACTACCCGTAATGGCACCTCATGCATTCTGAACTAAAGTACCTATTGGTGTACATTGTACCAAATAAGTAAATAGGTCCATTGTTAATATGCCTTGAGGCTTGCCTATATATTTTCCTGTTAACGCCTTGCCATCTCTTCATAAAAAATAATTTTTGGCCAAAACCTCAACCACCCTATCAAACTATGTAACACATTTGCCTTTATAAGGCTTTTTTGTTAGAAGTGACATACCGCCATGCTAAATTAAAAAATACATTCCTTAAAGGCATTTTATGATGGAGAATGACATCACAAAGATGCTTTTCAAGTAAAAAGATGTGTACATCATTTCTCTATCTGCTTGTAAAAACTCCTCAATATATTTAGAAGTTTCCCTATCATATATTGTCAAGTAGGCCATCTCAGCCATAGGACTCCGGTGTGCTCCATGGCACTGAATGCTTTTGAGGAAGTACTGTGCTAGGCGAACTATGCAGCTTTAATTGCTCTGCGTATACCATGGTATCTCCAACAATTTATTCTAGAAAGTAGATTGCGTGAACTGAAAGCTGTGGGTGTTCTGAGGGTCAAGAAGCACTTTCCAGCCAATGTCGCAGACATTGCTTTAGGTTTTGCTCTATTTCAGTAGTCTTCAAGGTGTTTACTTTACAAACCACCCAAGAATGTACCCCACCAGGTAAGCTGTGCAAGACGTAGGATTCTAAATGGGCCATGAAGCAAGAAGCAAGGGTATCCCGTACAGAGCTGTATACCAGCCGCGGCCCGTGCAGGTAAGAGCGGTGGGGCCTGGTTGGGGGGTGGGGGGGGCGGGATTTCGGCAGACGAGGAAGAGGGAACATTTTTTATTTAATTTTCCCCGTGGTCGTCTGTTGAATCCCCCCCAACCCAGCCCCACCGCTCTTACCTCCACGGGCCGTGGCTGCTGTATACAGCTGGTTGTGCTGTGAGAGTGGCATATGTACAAAAGGACTCCCTTGGCATCCCTACCATTAAGGCGACTCATCTCTACTGCTCTCAGTGAGCGATGGGGCCTTTTAGACTGCATTATACAGCTTCTGCAGAACCTGGGTCTTGTCTGGTCTGCTCCAATGAGCACCGTGGACTGTGCTGATTTATATGAGGTGATTAGTCTCTGGGGCTGGTTGGGCTGTGAGAGTGGTATATGTACAAATTACCTCCCTACCATTAAGGTGACTCATCTCCACTGCTCTCAGTGAGTGATGGGGCCTTTAAGGCTGCCTTCTACAGCTTCAGCAGAGCCTGGGTCCAGGGCCGGACTGGCCGTGGCTGGCAATAGGCGTTTTCCCGGTGGGCCGGAGGGGTGGGGGCCGGTTTTGTGGCTGTGGGGGCCGGCTGGAGGCAGTGCTGCAATATCAGCCCTTTGTAACAAAAGCGGGAGCGGTGCTTCTTACTAGCACCCCCCCTAACCCACCTCGCTCCCAGGGCCGGTCGAGCAGTAATCTGCCAGGGCTGGTTGCTGTTCCCAGTCCGGCCCTGCTTGGGTCTGGTCTGCTCCAATGAGCAGCGTAAGGCTGTGCTGGATTATATGAGGTGATTAGTCTCTAGGACCTTGGGTGTGCCAATGGGCAAGCAGCAGTTTGGTTGTTCATTGCCTTTAACCTTCTTCGATGCTAAAGGTCAGATCTCACATGCTATGTGGCGGAAACAGAAAGTTCATAACAGGGAGAATTGCCTCATACTTTGGAGTAGTGCCAGCAGAACATTACTTGCCTCAGGGCAAGCAAAGTCAAACTCGAAGAACGTGTACTGGCACAGAAGCGTGAACGTTGCTAAAAATACAGGAAAAGGCACGTTGTAATGCACCAAGATCTAGTGTCCTTCTGGAAGGTCCTGTTCTCTCAGAATGTTTCCAAGAGGACGCTGGTGCCAATGCTTTGTTCCAAAATGCCGGCACGAGCTATAATTTTGTGGCATAAGAAATTAGCAAACTGTAATAGAAAACCGAAGGGATAGGAAACCAGCATGAACTCTGAAGTGTCTGAGCCACCAGGCAAAGCTTCTGGGAGTCAGGGATTGTATCACCCTGTTCCAGAAATCAGGATCTACGCCATCCAAAGGATGTGTGTCTGAGGATGGTCAGGCCCAACAATTGCTCTGAATCACACATTGACTTCTACATCCCCTTTAATCCTAAACACCAGGCCAGCCACCCTCAGGTACTCCATCCACTCTTTTCCCTTACTGACAAATCTTTGGGCAGGTCACTCTGCACATAGACAAGAAGAAAAAGATAGTCCGGCCTTTAATGAAGAAGCCTGCCCTGGACAACTCTGATCCTGCCAGTTACAGGTAAGTGTTCAAAATACACTACCATGCTAAACTGCTGAAGATGGTAGCCACCAGACAACTGCAGCTTCATCAAAAGTAATCTTCTGAACCTTCTTGAACCACGTTTCAGGACAGATAAAGGAACAGAACAATTGTGGGTTCTGTTCTTGATGACCTCAGGTAAAAGCTGCCCGGGGCAATACGCAGTTCTGCTTGACTTATCAGTCATCCACATCTTTTGATATGGTGGACCTTATGTGTTTAATTAATTTGGGTAACCGGTCTTATGCTTTGCCATGATGCAAGTCTGCATGTGCTATTATTAATATTATGATTATTATTATTAGTAGTAATAGTAGTAGTCGTATTACAGAATAACTGTCATCGTTGCTGAACAACAAAGTACAAACTGAGATAAAAACTATATCAAAAACATTAAGAAAAAGTTTTTCAAAATTGTTGTTTACATCTATCACACAATAGGCAAAAATATTAATAATCTAAGCACCCGATTACAAGAAGCTTGTTAAATTCGGATCCCTTGGCAAACCCCTGTTTGTGCAGGTGTCGGAATTCCAAGTTGTATGAGCGTTTTGCACCCAAATATGAACAAATATGATAATATCTGCACCTCCCAATAAATTTCGAAAGGTCAAACGGAATAAAAAGATCAAGAAAAGACGGAATTTATTGCACCTGAAAAGTTCCAAAACGAGTGGTATCAGATTTGACCAGCTGCGAAAAATTCTGTATACCCTTCCGGGACAGTTGTAATATTTGTGATACACAGGAAGTAGCTGACAATTGTTTCAACCCTCACGGTGTTGTAGCAGGGGCGTCCTCTGAACTGATCTAGTATGGATAAGAAAGGGGTATGAAAATACAAATACATCTTATGATGTTGGTCTAAATAGGTCTGCCTTTTAGCTCAGGAGGGGGGGTGCACGAATACCCCATATTCCTGCAGAGATTGCTCATTATTCAAAAAGGATTTATGAATAGGTTGAGAAAGAGCAATGAAGTCGAAACTGAATCCTGTTGCCCAATATGGCAACATAATCCGCAGGCACGGCCCGTGCAGGTAAGAGCAGTGGGGCGGGGGGACGGGGGAGATGGGATTCGACATACGACGACGAGGAAACTTAAAAAAAAAAAGAAAACCATGGTTTTCTTTTTTTAAATTTAAGTTTGCCTTGTCGTCGTATGGCGAATCCCTCCCACCGCTCTTACCTGCACGGGCCGCGCCTGCATAATCCCTAGTACGAATTATGCATTTCTGCAGCTGCTGCATTTTCCTCTTAATTATGTATCTGCCACCCTGGACACACAATACATTATTTACTGCATAACTTGTAAGTTTGAACAAAAAGAAAGTGTTTCTTGGTCAAATGCATCATTTGTACTGAAAAACACTGCCACATGTACTACCGTAGATGTACTGTACATTTACAGTTGCAGACCCTTTGCTGTGCAGTGGCAGGTCACCTTTCAGTTGCTGATTGCTGTATGAAGGTGTTGGATCAATACCAATGAGGTGAAATATTTGCCCTGAGAGTGTTAACATGGGTTAAAAGGACAAAATAGTAAAGTGGTCCATCCACAAAATGCGCAGCATTACACCACCCAATTCAATTTTTAGCCGCATAATTTTGTTAACCATGTTCCATAATTTGTCCCTATTTTGACGCACAATTCCAGTAGCCCTTCTCACTTTTTAGGTTGAGCCTACTTGACAGTGCATGCACTGTTAGTTGCGAGGCATATTGTGGCTTACCGTGAAACCAGAGGGCCTTGGAGCCAGCCCTTGTTTACCACCGGCTGGCTTTCCTTGTCACTCTCATTTGCCTGCTTCTTATTCGTATGCCAGCTTGCCAATCTTGTGTTTCCTACCCCATGGAGAATTGCCTCTTACCATGTGTGCATTTGGCTGGTGTCTATGCTGGATGTTAGAGCTACTTTTTCTTTTTGCGTCAGCACTCACAGAGTGCATGTGTTTTCGAACTGCCTTCCTCATGTACCTCTCTCCCCCCTTGTGCTGCTGCCAGTCCCAGGGTGCTTTTCCACGCCCCCTCCCGGTTGCACTTGCCCATGTGCTTCTCAATGTTGCATACGCCCCCTGACCTCCACCGCGTTGCTTACGTGTCTTCGGTCCTTCCCTTGTTGTATCTGTGTGCTCCCTACCCTCCCTGAGTTACTTCCGAGTCCCCCTTCCTCCCCTGTGTTGCTTCCATGTCCGCACGGCTTCCCCATGTTGCTTCTTACCCTTCCCGTTGCTTCGCCCTATGTTGTTCTTGAAAATACTTAAAATCTTCTACAATTGAGAACTTTAAAAACTGATGAATCACTTCAAACCTAAATCTGATACCCTTAAGCAGCGGATAAAACGACTCAGAACTTCATTCTAACTTCTGGGGGATACTGGGATCAGGCGTAACAAGTTGTACAGTCAATTTGCATTGATTACAAAAATGTATGTGCACATTTCTATAGGAAATACAATTTGCATGGCGAAAACAGGATGGAAGGAAGAAAAATGTGCGAAATTTGAATGCGGTAACAGAATCTTGCACATTATACCTCAGGCGAGATTTTACTGACTAGTAAATCCATGGGACTCGGAGTGAGTGACCTAATACCTCTACTATAGAGATACTGGGATAACTGGAAGGCCAAAGGTTTGAATCTTACCATTACTGGCCTAGCTTTTGATACATAGTCAATAAAATGATTACCATTAGTTTGGTAATCACATGATCTAGAAATGAGAGTGCCTCGAAGTATGAAAATCTACAAGCACCATAAAAACACGATTTCTTCTTATTATTGTGTGTCTTGCACAGTGCCTATCGTCACATTCCTTGCTTTTAAGTTGCTTTACCCCACAAGCCCAGTATCCTCTGTGAAATTATACTGCAAAACCAGAGGTCAATTTTCACAGGATCATGAGCTACTCATGTAGTTCATGATTGTTTTTTGCATTCTGGTACATGTATTTCATATTTAAAATAAGATTAAAAGAAAAGTAATACACTGTCAGAATGCAAAAAAAAGACTTGAGTAGATCAGCCATTCAAGAATGAATGTTGGAAACATGAGAGTTCTGTTACATTGACAGATACATTTATACATCCCCAAGACCTTTCTCACAGTTGTCTCTCCTTAGTTGGGTGTGCAAAAATGCTCTCACAATAAAATAACAGATAGCGCACACATGCAATGCCGGAGATATCCTAAAGGGGCATTCCCCCATTTTCATGGTGGCTTGGTCTCATGCAAATGAGGGAAACACTTTGCCTCTGCGCCCAATCCATATTATGGACACGGATGTAGAGGCAAAGAGGCCGTCAGGGGGGCACACTGACTGTGCGCCACAAAGACCTCAGTGCGCAACCCGAGAGTGCCCTTCTGGAAGGGGTAAAAGGAGTCCCATTGACCATACTGCATGTCCCTATGCAGGTGGGTTCCGTCCCTCACTGCACCTGACTGTTGGGAGATCCCTTGAAAGTGGAGGCCTGATGCCTCTTGCATTGAGCAACGCTGAATGGCTGCTTCCACCAGCTTGTCCATCTTTCATTAATGTGCTTCCCCCAGGTCAGTGTATGTTCCCATTTGCTCTGGGGGCAGTGCATTATTAGTAATGGGGCGCTCTGTCCCTGTTTGCAATCAGTGCATCTATTTAAAGGTGCACCACAGCGCAAACAGAAACAGCGTGCCTTTACTGATATGCGGCCCAAACTTTGCTTCCTTTTACAAATCTTTTCTTTCAGCTGTGTTAGTTCAGTTGTATCAACTGACATGAACCAGAATGACAACTCCCAGAATGCATTAGATTGTTAAACATCCAGGATTAGAGCACAGACTCCTTAGCGATAGAGAGTCATCTGATAAATATAACTTCAAAACAACAGTGGACAAAAATACTTTCTAGTCATATACAACATTCAAAATATAATTGAAACAATTCTTTAGAATTCAGATCTCCACCATGTGATGAAGTCTAATGTCTACCGTACTAATCTTTTCTATTCTATTCCCAGCTAAACTTCTTAAAGTTGAAGATTAGTTAGCTAGTCTCTAGAATTGGCTTCAGGAGTTTATTGAGGTCTATGTGAGCGATAATGAGAGGGGCAGGAACCACAACGCATTATTCAGAGTTGACTTGTACCAACTTACTCCACAGAAATCCCTCCTCCTGAAAACAGGAGGATTTTTTGTGAAGAAAAGTGTCCCTCAATCGGAACAAAACCTACAGAAAATGGTCCGGTAATTGGAGACGAGGCATGTTACCATGACCTGATGTTGTATGTAACTAGGGCGACCATCTCCTTCCAGGTCATTAGGGACAGCTTAATGCATTCTGAGTGTTGTGGTCTAGTGTGCTCACTCTTGCAGTGAGGGTGGGGTCAACCTGTCAACCACCTTTACAAACTGCGTGGTCCTATCATCCCCCACAAAGGCAACAGACCCAAGGCCTTGGGTTAGGACAAAGCAAATTTACTTCACATATAACAAAGTGGTACAACACCCACAGCAACCAATAACATTATACAGCAAATATAGCAAAATCCACAACAAACCGGAACACAAAATTGCACATATCCAATTTACATCCCTATTTGGGGACAGCATAGTACAAAAGACCAGGTGAGATAAAGTGACACTAACAAAAACCAACCCTCGGGAGAAGGGAGGAAGGTGTCAACTGCCAAAATATATGAATAGGACGTAACTACGTCTCTAGCTAATAAAGGGGATATTAAATTTGTCCAGGGGAGAGCAGAAGCAATAACTGAGGTCCTGACAACAGTGAATGCACAAAAATAAAGCTAACTGTTTGTTTGAAAATAAGAACGTGATTCAAAAATGTAATATACAAAGAATATTTATTATACTTATTAATCTTATTTATTATTCTTTTTTCTTCTCATAATTAAGTACGGAGCCAAAGGAGAAAATCATGAACTATATACAATAATCATATAGATCAATAGAACACAAAATAATCAGATACATAAACATAAAAATCTATAGGTCAATAGAACACAAAATAATCAGATGCATAAACATAAGAATCTCCCACCCCACGAACATAGAGCTCGGTTAAAATCGTGGACATAGAAACATATACATATACTTCCAACAATCAAACCATCTCATACATTCCACATTCTCACATATCCAATGAAACAAATAACACACAAAGGTAATAAAAGTAAGTCAGAAACCCAATCAGGATAATATAGTAATGGTGGTAAGTTGGTAAAAATACATCCAGTTGGTACTTTCAGGTATATACCACCTTGCGGTTTCTGTCTTGCACGGTGCCTAAAAGTGACACATCAACATTTCTTACAGTTCCAGAGACGTGACTAATGACGCCCACCGGCAGATGGCTATGGACTCTTAGCCATTGTTTTTCTTCAATTGAACTAATTAGGCTAACACACCTGAAATCACTGATTTGTTGTTGAGAAGTCCAGGATCGAAGTGTCCGTATTGATCTGGAGGTAGGTGGTCACCCTATATTAAATTTGCAAATACTATAATGACCAGGTCAAAAAAGAGACAACAAAGGGCGCCCAGCAGTATATATGGGGAAAGTGAAACCAAAAATTATCTATAAGTGGTGCTCCAAGGAAAAGAGGGTCGGTTACCAAAAACAACCCCAAGGAGGAAGGACAAAATATGTAAGCATGCAAATCCAAGCATCTAAAAAAATAAGAAACCAGTCTCAAAATCAGTAGTAATGGATATACAGTCCACTTTAATCCAATTCCTCTGTTCGAGCCCAGGAGGTATAATCCAAAATCTTCACACAGGGCTAGTAGAAATTCTCACAGCCAGTCTACATTCCAAACAGAAATAGGTAATATAGCCAGTATAGAACATTTTAGCTTCCAAACAGAAACAGGTAATATAGTCAGCATAGAACTTTTCAGCCAACACGTGTTTTGTCAATAGGTCGGTAACACCTCGATTTATTCAGGGCTGTGGACATTTAAATAAAGAATATATATCAAACACCTATTCTGAGTATGCAGAGCTAACACTGACCTTCACCCACCTTTGGTGTCCGGTAAGAAAAAGTGAAGGGCAGAAGACTTTGAAAAAGAATAGAGAAAAAGTGACCAAAATGTCCAGTAGGCAGTGGTAGTGTTATCCAATATGCAAAAGAACAATGTTGGATTTAACCCAGATCTGTGACTGGGGGTGAGTGTCTGAAAAGTTTCAGCGCTCCGTCCATCATCTTCTTGTTTTTGCTTTGTTCACCCTAAGTTGGCAGGGTATGCCCAGACGTGGGTCCCTTGCTCACTTTGCCACTGGATTCAAGCTAGCCTGGCTGATGAGGGCTGTTGACCCGAAACCGGTCCCAGGATGCTTGTTTCCAGTCCAGGGAAGACATGGCTTGGCAGTTCGGGCTGGACTGTTCCCATGAGGCACAGGGGCAAGACTGATTTGCATATAGCTGTGTCTGAACTGGGGTGGCGAAGTGATCTAAAGAACGATGATGGATTCAACCCAGATCTGTGACTGGAGGTGTGTGTCTGAAAAGTTTCAGCGCTCTGTCCATCATCTCCTTGTGTTTGCTTGGTTCTCAGGGACAGCCTCACAAACTTAGTTACCATGGCATTGACCATGTAAAAAATGACATCCGAGGTGGAAATATGGAATTAACACTTAGACGTGTGAAGCATCCTGGATAATGAAATTCCGTGCTGCAGAACTGGGACTGAACATTGATAATGAAATGCAATACTTCTTAGGGGACTGAGTGTCTCACACCTCCCATGTCCTGTCCTGTTCTATGATGGATTTAGTATTTTTGTTAGTTGTGCCAGACTACTGTATCCTTAAACATATGATGTTTTTGAGTATATACAATGAAATCTGTATTTTGGATATATATTATGCTCTCTTGAGGTTGTTCTGATACACATACCACTGTTTGGGTATTATCGACAAGCTCGAGTAAATGTAATAGAGGCTGATTTGATCTGGATGGTGCCCTGCACCGCCGACATGGGGGTGGTTTGGACCCTTGTTGCTGGACTTTACACCATACACTATAGGTTTTTTGCTTCTTCTCGATATTTAATTTTGATTTTCTCTTCTCCATATGGTTGGATTAGTCACCTTGTGCTCTCACTCTTACACTATTCTCAGAACAGTCTGGAATATTCACTGACTGCTTGGTCTAGTGTTCTTTTAGTTATCTATTTATTTTTGATAATCAAATGTATGGTTATCTGCCTGTTAATGCACCCCATTATATTGGTTTTTTGATTTATTAAATGTAGTTCCTTTCTGAGCATTTTCTTTAGACTTTTATTTGTACATTTCTTATACCCTTCGTTAGTCCTTTACTTAATTTATTTAATATTGTCTTTTATCATATTCCCCTTTTTTGACTGTAGTATAGTTATCGTCATTAACACAGAGCCTTTTCCACTGATGTAATGACTCGTTTTTAGGTCTCGCCTAGGCAGCGTGCATGCGCTGCTCTAGGAGGGCCTTTAGCCATCGGTCTTCACTTTTGAAGCACTGCACTCGTGCTTGTGGCGGCATCCACCTTGCGGGAGCGAGCAGCGGCGCGGCCACGTTAATTACAAACATATGGCCGCTGCTCGCTCCCGCAAGGTGGAGGCGTGTGGCATCACTTGTTTTTCTCTTACCAGCATCTGCTGCCGGTCTGGGTCGAATAACCGTGCCTCTCTCCTGATAACCTCTCTGCAACTTTCTTTCCAGTTTTACCCCACTCCGCAAGTCTCTCTTCTGTCCCTTCTTTAAACTCTCTGCAACTTTCTTGCCAGTAAGCCCTTCTCTCCATGTCCCTCTTCGCTCATCCTCTGCGTACTCGACCTCGCTCACCTCTCGGTCTCTCCTATCTATCAGTCCTTAGTAAGCCAACCTCTCCCCTCATAATCTCCTGCGGTCTGTGCTTCTTATACGTCTCTAACCTGTTGCCATCTCCGACCAGCCCCCTTCACAGCCTTTCTCTTCTCTCAAATCTCAAACCCGCTAGTCAGGTTGTCTCCCTCTCCCCCGCCTCTCTTACCTCGGATGCCCCTTGCCTTTCGTGAGCCTGTCTCTCTCCTATAGGCACCTCCTGGCAGCTTCTCCCTACTTGGCTGGTCCTCTTCTGCCTGTCTCTCTCCTGCCGCCCACTACTCAGTATGTCCATCTCGCCTCACCCTCTCTCTTGATGGTCTCCATCTTGACCACTCTCTCCCCTAAGGCCTCTGTTGTGGGTGTCTTATGTTCCACTCCCTGTACCTTTATTGATCGGTCTCCTTCTCCCACCCATGTCTTGTGTCCCTTTTCGAACTCTTTCCATCCACTACGTCTTTCTCTTTTCTCAGTCTCTTTCCCTGCTCGTGTCTCACTCTTTTCGGTATTTGCTTCCCCTCTTCTCTTTTGTGTCCCTCGTGCTCTCTTTTATCCGGCTACCTGCGCCAGTCTCTCCTCCGAACCTTTCTTTGTGGCTGTCCGTTGCCATGGAAGCCCGGTGCGGCCACGGTACAAAAGAGGCGGGGAGTGTCAAAGCTCACAGTCCGGACCCTCTTCGCTACACCGGTCCATGGTCCGCTGAGGATTCCATTCCCCGCGCGCACAACCTGCTTGGGATAATACCCGTCTATCCACAAAAGGGCAGGGATTTGTGGTGTGTTTAAATCTATCATGTATTTTCCGCCCTCACCACACAGACACTTTGTGTTATGATTTGCAGAGGGGATTAGGGCTACATCACTTATACACTGTGTTATATTTGTAGTATGTCCCGTATGAAGATACTTCGTATTTACATAAACCATATCCAAGCTCTTATTTGTGCATGGCGCACTTTTCTGCTGCGTGGTGAAATACGAGTCCAGTATGGATGAATGGTTTATTAAAGTTTATTAAAGTGTAACGCATCTCTGGACTCTTTGAGCGTTCGTCTTTTATGAGTCAAACAGGATAAAGGTATTTGCTCAGGGTCACACACGTTGGTTCAGTGAGTAAGCTGGTGTTGAAATTAAGAGTGAGGTCTGTTTTCTTGGACATCTCTCTGTGTGGACTGCAAGGGTGTGTGTCGTGAACAATCCAGTAATATGCAGCATTTTGTGTGCAGTGCTGGCTGCGGGGATAGTCCACTTCTAAGCACTCTATTCATTGTTAGCCCGGGCTGGTTCTCATTTGGAAAACTCGCTTTGCAGTTGACAATAAGAGCCAGTTCCTCCATTTCCTAAAAATAAAATGTCAGGTTTAGATTGTGCAGACATCGGTTTTATCCGTAGGAGGCGCAGGCGGAGGGAATACACGTTCTGAAAGAAACAGTAATGCGTCTCTTGGGACACTGCTCTACAACATAGCTTAAACATATTGGCAAAGCCAATAGGTCTGGCAAAACACTTATAAGGTCCCAAAGGCGAGACCTATTGGCTATGCCAATGCTTGTTTACTTTTAGCCCTGATTCTGGTTCAGATGGATAGTGGTTGTGCTGGCCTTTATAGGTATGACGCTTGTTTACTATGGCCGCCACAGTTACACTTGAGATTAACACACGCGAACAGATCTCACGAACGTATTGATCAATATGACATGCACGTTTATCATAGTATTTCATCTAGATCATTTTCCTTTATTTCTTACCAGATCCTTTGATAATAGATCCTAGTAGGTGGTTATTAGTGTTTTAAGCAATCTTATTTGGATATGACCATTAGATATTTACCATTTGCTTTTTTATTATTGAATCTGTGCGTACACATTATAAGATGGCCGCTGCCATTTTCAACACGATCAGACTACATGCTGGGACCTCTAGAATATAAATTCTAGACTCAAAATGGCGCTAGGGGTCCACACTGCTACGAGGAGTACTCTCCTTGGCACGACACTCTGTCGGAATACTGTACATTATTTTCACTTGAATTTGATATCTTTTGATGTACTGATGATGTGAAAACATAGGGTACATAGTAATACCTTTACTTTTTGTGCATTACGACTGTATTAAGTATACATTTTGTTTCTTGAAGCGCCTGTCAGTTAGACGAATATAGTACTCGTGGTACATGGTTAAAGTGGTTGTATGACGTTACAACGCATGCTTTTACCCCGCATGCCGTTACAACGCAAGTTTTTACGACTTGCTGTCGGGGGTGCGCTGGAGTTTGGAATAGTATAATTTACTATTCCAACTCCAGTCTGTGTTGGGGGTTGTTGTTTCACATGTTATCTTTTCAATGACAAATATTAGCATATCTGAGCATATGCTCACTCTACTTCGCTCGTATTAGGATTATTCTCATTACGAGAGAGCACGTCTGACATTTTATCACAGAGTTTTACCAAGTAATGGTACGGACATAGTAAATTCTGTAGAGTATATGTGTACAGTTTTTTTTATATATGTTCGGGATTGTACACACAAGTAGTTAGGGTGCGTCACTATTATTATTATTATTTTTTCAGCTTTAAGCATAACGAATTAGCGTCCTAATAGGGCTTTCCGGTGCTTGCTATTACGCCATTGGGCCGCAAATGTCTTGGAGACTCTATCTACAGTGTCTTGCATACTATTGACATCTGCTCTTTATCGTGCAAATAAATAGCCGGTTTCTTCCTTTTTATATGTCCCTTTTTTCCCTTTTATTTAGGCAAAAAATATTTTATACTACTGACTGGATTCCGGCACCATTGTGCCAATTATCCTGATATTCACTGAATGGATGAACAGAAACTTATCTGCGTATATTATAGCTACGCTTGTTTTCGACATCTCTCCCACTATACTTTCTCTCCTCATTGTGGGGTCTGGCACTTGTGGTTAGAACTCCATGCATGTTGGGGAGTATGGTTCTAGCCTGTGTCAAATTTTCACGGGCATGAGTATATATTAAGAACAAAGTCCTGGGCACACGTATTGAAAGTGTAATAGAACCAGAAGTCTTATATGAGTTTCAAATTGTCGAGTCAACACCAGAGAAATTGTTGAAAGTTATTTAATGAGGCAACGACCAAAAGAAAGCAACCAGCCGACACGTGTTTCGTCATACGGGGATCCGTATCCGGTTCTACCAACGAGACCTCCTCAGTTTGGCATCCACCACGCTGCCATACGATCGGCGCACCCGCCTTCACGTCTCGACCACCGAGTCACTTTGGCTCCAGAATTTTCTTAAGGGCTCATCCGCCTCCCCTTTCCGACCACCAGGACACGGTTGGTCTTTTGGAGCTGACATTCTGGGCGCTTCCGCCCTTGTTCGTTCTACTGAATTTACACCTCTGGGTCATATCCCTGCCCAGGGCTTGACCTCCCCTCATGATTTTTCGCACCGGCTTCTCCGGTCTACTGGCTCTGCGGAACCCCATTCCCTGTTCCTCATCCTACTGACTCTCGATCCGCTACTGTCAATACAGCCCTGATGAGTCACGGGAGCATTCCCGTATGACGAAGCTACGTGTCGACTGGTTGCTTTCTTTTGGTCGTTGCCTCATTAAATAACTTTCAACAATTTCTCTGGTGTTGACTCGACAATTTGAAACTCATATAAGACTTCTGGTTCTATTACACTTTCAATACGTGTGCCCAGGACTTTGTTCTCAATTCTAGTGTGGGTCTCCTACTCATACATCCACGGGGGTTACAGGGTAGTTCCCCCGACCTGGTAACACCGTCAACATTGTGATACAGTTACACTACGCGTTTTGTCTGTGCGCCATTTTTCCCTGATTTACTAAAAACCCTGCTTCTAGATATGAGTATATATTACATATATGCTGTGTACATATTTTCTATGTGTATCTGTACTCACTTTTAATTTATATATTGTTTGGTTACAATTGCATGTTATTATTTTTATATGGGATGTGATAGAGCGTGGTGGTGCTCTAAAATTTGTAGGGGTGCATCATAATCACAGATAGTCCGCATCCGCATATATATATTTTGTGTCGGATTAATTTTGATCAGTAGAATTGTGTTGTATTTATATAAATGTGCAAGTGAATTACTAGAAAATGATTTCGTGTTATGCAAAAAAGTAACGAAAAGCTGTTTATGTTTGAAGTTGTAACCCTTAGTACAATGCTGTTGCCTAATGAGAAATTCATGTGTAGAGAAATGCATTTGATTTAAACGTGCACCATGATGAAGATTGCACGAAGAAGTATTGAGCTATGCTTAACATGTAATAATATTAGACGTTTGTAGCAGAAGCATTATTAATGTGTGTAAGCCCTGATGTGTAAAGGCCTAAATGAATGTTCACGTTTTGCTATGAAAGGCCTGTTCGTTTATTCTTATGTTAGCTGAGTTGTGTAGGCCTAAAATGCATTTTCCCTGGTAAGCTCTCATTTTAGAAGTAGTCAGCGAATTTTATGTGTGCGCAAGGATGTTCGATTCTTACGTTTCAGTTGCAGGTGTAAGAAGCTGCCTTTGTTAGATAGAATTAATGCCTTTTTGTTTTAGGAGCTAGGCATGGAGGAGAGATGAAACATTGTATAAGGAATGCCGATAATTGGGAGCCGATGTTCTTTCTCACTGAGGAGGCCTGGGAACCAAGGTCAACGGACTGTACATGGAGAAGACGGTGGAAAATTACCTAGGAGAGGTGTCCGTTAGCATGAGGTGATCTGTGGGCGTGTTTACGTCTTTGTGATTCTGTATTAGGGAAAGAGCCCTGAGGGAGGAGAGGAGAAGGAGTGTTAAAGAGAGAAGGAGACAGGATGAGTTAGGAGAAGGAATAAGGGGATTCATCTGGGAAGAGTATCCTAGAACGAACTTTGTAGCTTTAATCATCTGACTTACACTGTGAATGTGCTTCTTAGGAAGACTTCACAAGCTGACACCTTTTGTTGGTTGTGTCTGGGAAAGCTAAGTAGGGATGTCATTTTAGAGATAGTGTAGGGATAGTTTAATGCTTTTATTTTTCAGCCGCAGATGAAGTCTGACTTAAATGTTGGAGCAGTCCTTGCTTGTGTTTTATTCTTGGAGTTGTTAATTCTTTTCATGATCCACAGGAGTAGATTAATCCGCAGGTTTGGCTTTGTATTAGTTCCTATGTATTTTTATAACCTCGTCTTGAGGTGCTTGTATATCCAGTTGTTCTTGGCTTTGTAATAAATTCCCTAAACTGAAGTTGGAGTCTGTCATCTCTGAGTCCGGGTTATTATTGGAAATTCGAAAAATCTAAAATGAATTGTTTCTCCCCTTTACACTTTTCAGCAGGTCAAAAAAGAGACATCGACCGAGGGTTCCATGTAAACCCTTTAGTAAGGAACCCGGCTTCATCAGTTGGTAGCGAGAGGACGGTTGCCTCTGTAGTAAGGGGAGAAATTAGGGAAAGGTTAAGGAAAGCCCCATAGAGCCCAAGAGATGGTTACCCCGAAGATCGTGAGAGGAGAACGACGGTGTGTGGCGGAGACCGACGGAGAGTGACTGTGCGGCGGAAGCAGCAGTTTGCGGAGGAGTGAGTATGAATAGCGATATTGTTAGATTGCGGTGATGATTTGATTGTGTGATGTCTTGCGGAGTTGTAATGAGAGTTGAGTGATTGTGGTTTCGGGCTGTGAGCGCGCGCGGTCCATGTGATTTTTGATGTCAGGCTCGACGAGTAGCCTAAGATCCCGGGATAGATAGATTGTGGTGTAGAAGACACCCAGAGCAGTAATTGTCGACCATTGATTGTGGGAGTCGTGAGACGTCATCAACAACCCCACCGGAGATAGGGAACTAGAGAGCAAGTGTTTGAGTGACCAACGCAGGTCGTGGGTTACTGTGTGTGTAAAATTGAGCGATTGGATCCTATCACCTATTTATGTGACTGTTAGACTTGGCATCTTTTGGCGTGTTTCCCCTGACTTTTTGCTTTCTGACCTCCTGGTTTTTGACTCTGTTTTTGCTGGTGTAATGATTCTGCGCACTTTCCTCACTGCTGTCCAGTGGGAAAGTGCAAGTGCTCCTGTCTAAAATGTGTTATGGATTGGTATTTCCATGATTGGCCTATTTGATCTATGTGTCAGTCCCTAGTAAAGTGCACTGCGAGTGCCAGGGCCGATAGATCAAATGCTGTTGGTGGGCTGCAGCACTGGATTGTGCCACCCACGCAAACAGCCCGTAAAGTGTAACTCTGGCCTGCCATCGCAGAGCCTGTGTGCAGCCTGGGGCTGCCATGTCGACTTGGCAAGTGCATATACTTGCAAGTCCCTAAACCTTCCCTTTTCTACATGTTAGTCACCCCTAAGGTAGGCCCAAGGTACCCCTGTGGGCAGGGTGCATTGTATGTGAAAGGTAGGACATGCCCTGGTGTGTGTGGCATGTCCTGATAGTGAATTACAGCCTATTTCGTTTTTCACTATTGCAAGGCTACCTGTTCCCCATAGGCCAGAATGGGCAGTTCTGATTATTACAGCTTATAATCCTAACTGACCCAGGGAACATGGTAGAAATTCGAGTTTAGTATGCCTGGACTCAGAATGATAAAATGCATCTTTTAGTAAAGTTGGTTTTAACATTCTGTGTTTGAAAATACCACTTTTAGAAAGTGGGTATTTTCTTGTCTAACCATCCAAGCCTGCCTCTGCTAGGTTGTGTATTCCTTGTCTGGAGTGTGAGTGACAGGGGCTGGGGGATGCCAGGAGACAGGGCTGAATAGCAAGATCTACATGTAGATGGGTGGGAGGAGATGCACCTGGGACCTGAATAGGGCTGGGCCTTCCCTCCACAATGCTGGCTCCACCTCCTGTGGTGCGTCTGATGTCCCTGGCCTGCACTGTGAAAGGAAAGAAGGAGACTTGTCAACAAAGTGCTCCAGGACTGACCAGAACTGGTTTGGACTAGGCAAAGGCCTCTCTGCCTTCAGAGGACAAAGAGAAATTGAGGATAAAAAGGGGGACCCAAACCCCAGAAGATTAGATCTCGCTGGAATCAAGGAACCTGCCAAGACGAAGAGCTGGAAGAGCTGCCAGGAGGAGTACTGCCCCTTTGCTGTGTTGTTGCTTTGTTGGGTTGGCCTGCAGTTGCTGCTTCTGCCTTGGGCAGTGAAAGGACTGGACTGAACTTTCTATTACTTGTGCTGAGAATCTCCAAGGGCCTGAAACCGAGCTGGCCTCCTGTTAAGAAGTCTCAGGGACTGCAAATACTTCACCACCCTCTGGGTACCGCTTCTGGAACCGCTGTTTCAATTGCCACAGAGGAAAGGGAACCGCAACCGACTCCGTCAACCGACTCCATCGCTGGCCCGGTGTCCTGTTTGCACCGCAGACCGCACCGTCCGCATCTCGCACCGCAACCCTGGTCTCACCGACGACGACGTCCGACGCCATCAATACCGAGCCGCTGCTTGCACCGTGACCTGTGGGCACCGCAGTTCGCATCGCATCGCTTCACTGTGCCAGCCAGACCAGACCGACGCTGTCGCTGCAACTGGCTCAACAATCGGGACCGCATCGCAGTTGGGGCACCGCTCGCACGCTTCGCGACGCACCGCTCCGACTCGCTCCGCTGTCCGACGCCAGCTCCGGCACTCCGGCTTGGTCGCCTGCATCGCAACCTGCCAGCACCGCATCGAGCACCGTCTCACCCTGTCCCGCACGCCTTGGACTCACCGACTCCGTCTGCACAATTGTCACCGAGCCGCTGCCTGCACCGCATCGAGAGGACACTGCGCCCTGCACCGCTTCCATCTTGCACCGCAACCGCGACGTACGCCGACCGGCTCGCACACTCCGTGCCCGCCACAACGAGAAAAGGTACTGTGACCGAGTCTGTTCACGACTCTGCTGGCCCGTATCGACGCGGTCGGCTGGAACTGTTAGACTCTGTGGTTTTCAGCATCGCGGTAGACTCGGACGGAGCTACCGACTCGTACGATCTTTGTTTTTGAACTATTCCTGCAAAGAAGAAGTTATCTTGCAACATAATCACTTTTAAAGTACTGTACTGTGGATTTTTATCGTATTTGGTCTTGTTTAAAGTATATAAAAATATTGGATATTTTTCTAAACTGGTGTGGTGTCAGTTTGTAGTGCTTACACTGTATTACTGTTGGTTATGTGCAAATGCTTTACACACTGCCTCTAGAATAAGCCTGACTGCTCGTGCCAAGCTACCAAGGGGGTGAGCAGGGGTTATTTTAGGAGTGTAACTCCCTTACCCTGACTAGGAAGAAGGGTCCCTACTTGGACAAAGGTGCAAGCCCTTGCCAACTAGAGATCCCATTTCTAACAGTGACCGTCCGGCCGTTCGTGGGCAGATGGTTGAGGGCATTTGTCCGGTCGTTTCGCGGACAGACAATTGTCAGATTGAGGTAGACAATTACGAGTGACTGTCCGGTCGTTTGGTGGACAGACAGTCGATCAGGTGATTGTCCGGTCGTATGGTGGACAGACAGTTGCCTGTTGTATGAGTCAGACGTGTGAGAGTGTTCGAGACGAATTGTGAAGGAGGGGAACTGCTGAGAGAGGAGGAAGAGTGACGTCGAAGTGTGCCACGCTGTGGTAGGTCGGTTAGAGTAAAGTCACGCTGGTATTGGTGGATTGACATCAGGAAGTAAAATGAAAACACTGTGTGTAAAAGAGTTGAGTTCATCATGAAATGTTTTAAGGTATTGCGAGATCTTTGTAGGGGAGACAGAGGAGTGGAAACTCTAGTGGGGGAAGAAGCACCGCCCGAGGATACCCCAGCCCATTATATGGCTATGAATGTAGGGCTCCATACTATACTTTGGCTTCAGAATTGGCAAAAGATGACTGAAAAAGAGAAAGATTTGGCCTTCCCATGTTATGGTTCATTTAGACTTGATGTGTTGTATCAATTGAGAGCAGTGATGAATGCGTTGCCACCTCTACCCAGACCAACACAGTTTGAGGCATTGGATGCATGGATAAGAGCAGCATATGCGAGGAGAAGAGAACGAAGTCAGGAAAGAATGAAAAGGTCGCTCAGGGCGTTCCAAGATGCACGGTGGGATGCACTGACGAAAAGGTGGAGGGTAGACACCATCGGGAGATAGATTGTTTCCTTTATTAGTGAAAGTGGGAGATACACAGCAGAGGAAAGAAGAGGAAGACAACAGTGATACAGATGACAGCTTATTGGAGAGGCTGTTGGCAGAGCGTCCGCCTTCATATAACCCAAGTTCGGAAGAGGGAATGAGAGAACTTACAGAGGAGCATGGGGAGCCACAGACAAACCCCAGTGTTCCCACACTGAGAGGGAGGATTTCAGCGGGAACAGAGAGAATAGGGATGCAACCGTTGAGGGGAATGGAAGCAAATGAAACTAACGCAGTTACCAGATTACCGGAAGCTCTTACAGTACTGGTTACCATTGGTCCCATAGTGTCAGTATACGATCCAGATCAGGCAGGAAGTGGAAGTCTAGTACGGTCAGTGATGGGAGAAAGTACTGGTTTCGGAGGGGAAGGGACAGCGAGTGGAAGTGGTCACCCTTCGAGACCTGTAGAATCGAGCACGCCATTGCCAGCCACAGCAGATTCCTCGAGGGGACAGGTGGAACAGAGGGCAGTGAGGACAGGGTCATTGGCTGATTCGCATTCTGACCTGAGGATGTGGGAACCCCCAGTGAGAGGCCCTCGTGGAGTGATGATGGAAAGCGCTAATAGTCAGGGAGTTTTGGGGAACCGATCTGTTCAACGGAACTTAATGGAAGAGAATCAGCGGGAAGACCAGAGCAGTGAGAGTGGAGAGTCGAATAGTGGGTCAAGTCGAGGGACGATTAAAGCAGATTTGAGGGTCAAAGTGTTGGATGTGGTGAGATTAAAGGCAGAAGTGGAGGAGATAATCAGTGGGAATTTGCCTCTAGAAAGGATCGAACTCTATGAGCCAAATGAATTGCTGTTTGTGGCGAAGGATGTGACTCGCAAGGCGAGGAGAGCACACGAGAAATTAACAGATTTGGCACAGAGATATGATGTGGATTTGACCAAGACGAAGATGTTGCAGGGAAATCACAGATTAAACTACAGTGATCAGGAACTGGAAGAGAAGAGAATCATAGGGTTGAAAACGCACATTCGAGAACTGATTATAGGGATACGTGCGTGGAGCATGCTTGACAAGTGGGAGGAAAGGTGGTCAAAGAAGAAGAGTGCTAGAAAGAGCATAGGGGAAACGCCACCCCCAGGAGGAGGAACAGTGAGAATTGAGGCCTTTCCGTTGCAAGAGGTACCGAGTGGAGGGTATGTGCATGTGCCTTGGAGTAGAGGTGATTTGGCAGCATTTACTAATGATTTTCCTCGGCTGAGGGAAAAACCTGTGGAGTGGTACAAACAAGTTGATCGATTTGTAAAAATTTCAAAGGTGCTGTGGATTGATTTGAATACATTGTTTGATATTGTAGTACCAAGCGATTTGTGGTCAGCTTGTAAGATCGCTGCTGATTGACCGTCTTCAGAACCTGAGCGAGATTCTGTTACACATGGTCCTTCACCTATGGTTATGAAAAAGTATGAGCAGGTAATAACGTGGCTGCAATCCAAGATTTCGCCACAAGATATTGATTGGGTTAAGATAGACAGAACTGTTCAGGAGCCAAAGGAAACTGTACATGCCTACTATGAGAGGCTCTTGCAGGCTTTCAAGTAGTACAGTGGGTTGGTCACCCTCGACCCAAAGGATATGGGACAGTTTGTCTCCAAATTCGTGTTAGGATTGAGACCAGAAGTTAGCCTTATGATTCAACAGCATCTGATTTGCTGGCAGAACAAGTCCGTGGACGAAATCCTACGGTATGCCAGATACTGCAGTGACGAAGTAGACTCGAAGCATAAGAAGCTTAAGGATAAGCTGATGCTGGTCCAAATGCAGAATGCAGAAAAGGAAGATCAGACACAGTCAGATGGAGGGACTTTAGGAAGAAGACAGGGAAATAGTCAAGGAGGGACTCAGAATACATCAGGTCAGGGAAAGGGGAAACCCATAGATCCTAAGACAGGAATAGACGTTGCTACCCTAAAGAAGACCACTGCATGTCATAACTGTCACAAGATCGGGCATTGGAAGCGCGAGTGTAGATCGAATCCAGCTAATCAGATTCAGCAGGAGGAAGTGGTGCAGACACCTGAGGTCGCCAATCCAGTGATGAGACCCAGATCTGTACATGGGGGGGACAATCGCTCCGCAGGTACAAGTTCCCCAGCCACCGAGAATCCCACAGGGAAAACGAACATACCAGCAGATGCCCTTGATCGAGACCTTTGATGAAATTGATTCAGACTCATGGCAACGACAGTACCTGAGGGGGGAGGAGGACTGTACTCTTGGGGCAGTTTTGGAGATAGACCAGAGAGGACCGTATGTAGAGGCAGATATTGACGGTCACCCAACAACCTTTTTGGTTGACACTGGTGCTACCTGTTCTACTGTGAGATCTGCAGTAGTTCCCAACTTGCCCCTTTCGGGACAATCGATACAAGTCGTAGGAGTAGCCAATAAGAGAATGAACAACCCATTGACTGAACCGATACCTGTGAGAATAGGAACCTTTCAGGATAGACACCAATTTGTGGTATGTGATTCGAGTCCAGTCTGTTTGTTAGGTCGTGATCTTTTGTGTAAACTGAATTGCACCATCTATTGCACACCCAAGGGAGTGGAGTTACAGACCAATGATGATGACGCTGCGTTCAAGGTAGTGAATCAGAATTTATATGCAGAGGAATATCGTCTGTTGACAGTTGAAGAACTCCCCCTCGACCTGAGGGACTCTGTCTCTCTGCACGTATGGGATTTCACAGGAGAAGAGATAGGACTGATCAAGGGGGTTGAGCCAGTTAAGATCCAAGTTAAACCCAATGTTGAATTTCCGAGAATACCCCAATATAATCTGTCACCGGAGACTATTGCAGGTATCAAGCCTGTGATTGAATCTATGATCGAACAGGGAATTCTGAAGGAAGGAATGGGAAGTCCATGTAACTCGCCAATCATGGGATTGCAGAAACCAAGTGGGAAGTATAGGATTGTGCAAGACCTGCGCAAGGTCAATACGATTGTGGTTTCATGTTGTCCAGTGGTACCGAATCCATCAGTGATACTGTTCCAGATCCCATGTGAAGCTGAATGGTTCACAGTGATTGATTTGTGTCAAGCATTTTTTTCAGTACCCTTACATGAGGAGAGCCAGGTTTTGTTTGCCTTCCGGATGGAAGACCGTGTGTTAACGTGGTGTTGCATTCCTCAAGGGTATACAGAGAGTCCATCGATTTTTAATCAGATTTTGAAGAAGAATCTTGAGAGTCTCGTGTTGCCGCAGAATTCGGTTCTTGTGCAGTACATCGACGACCTCTTAATTGCGTCCGAGACGGAGGATGCTTGCAGGATCGATACTGTAGCGTTACTGAACCATCTAGCGGAGAATGGACACAAGGTGTCACCGAGCAAGTTACAGTATTGCTTGAGCGAGGTTCAGTATTTGGGTCATCGAATAGAGAAAGGCAGAAGGAAAGTGTCACCAGATCGAATTGAGGCAATCATGAACATGAACGTGCCTACCACACAAAAGGAAGTCAGAATGTTCTTGGGGATGGTTGGGTACTGTCGCCAATGGATCCCCAATTTCTCCTTGAAGGCAAAGCCTCTGCAGAGGCTGACGCACAAGGATGTGAGTGATCCAGTGCCTTGGGATCATGACTGCCTGATTGCATTTTTGGAGCTGAGAGACAGCCTATGTCGTGCTCCAGCTCTGGGGATGCCACACTATGACAAGTCCTTTTCACTGTTCTGTTATGAGCGAGAAGGCTGTGATTTGTCAGTCCTAGTTCAGAGTCATGGAGGAGTCCGTAGACCAGTTGCTTACTTCTCAGCTACTTTAGATCCAGTAGCTTCAGCGTTGCCCGGATGTCTCAAATCCGTTCCTGCAACCGGTGTCAGCATTGAGAGATGTGAGAGTATCGTTATGGGTCATCCACTTACGGTTTATGTTCCACATTCAGTAGAGCTCCTGATGACGAGAACCAAGGCTCAGCATATGACGAACAATAGACTCACCCGCTATGAGCAGATTATACTTGCCTCAGAAAATGTGACTTTGAAACGATGTACTGTTTTGAATCCTGCTACTTTAATGCCTGTGTCAAATATTGCTGATGAAGAATGTGAGGACCATGACTGTCTCGATGTGACTGAATTTTGCACCAAACCGAGGCCTGAAATTGTTGACGAACCTCTATCTGAGCCTGATGAAATATTTTTCGTAGATGGTTCGTGCTTAAGAGACAATGTGAAATGAAATGAATGAAATGAAAACAATATTTATAAAGCGCCTGGTTACCGGAAGGCATCCCCGCGCTACTAACGGCTCAATCACAGACTCCGAGCAGAATCAAGGGAAGAGAAATGTTTTAATTTGTTTACGAAAAGTAAGATAGTTAGGTTGAGCATGGATCTGTACAGGCAGCCGGTTCCAGAGTTTAGCCACATTATAGGAGAAGAGGCGACCGCCACTTCGTGCTCTTCTGATTCTCGGTACTACCACCAGGTGTTTGCTCTCTGAACTCAAAGCCCTATTCGGACGGTACGGCAGAATAAGGGACCGAATAACCGACGATCTCTTGCCTGAAAGTGCCTTATGTGCCATGCACAGAGCCTTAAACTGGATCCTCTCATGAATAGGGAGCCAATGAAGTGTCCGCAAGGCAGGTTTAGCCGAAAGACGCTATGGAATGTTCATAAGCATGCGAGCCGCCCAATTTTGCACAGTTTGTAGCTTCCTTATCGAGGAGCAAGGTGCTCCCAGATATAGTGCATTTGCGTAGTCAAGCCGGGACAGGATGAGTGCTTGGACCATGAGTCTTCTTGCAAGAAAGGGAAGTAAAGGGAGGACTTTGCGTATCATCCGTAAAATCCCGTAGCAGCTCGCTGCCACTTTCTGCCCTTGCTCTTTAAAATCAAGATTTTGATCGAGCCAGACACCTAAACTCTTGATGTGATCTTTAGGAGGGGGGACTGGGCCGAGAGAACTGGGCCAGAGAAGTCCAACATTTACCGTCTTGTGGTTTCCTAGGAACATTAACTCTGTTTTTGACCCATTAAGTTTCAAATAAGATTCTTCCATCCACCTTGAGACTTTTTCCAGGCATAAGGCAAGACCAGGCCCGGTACGCTCCAGCTGGTTGAGGGAAACAACCAGCTGGGTATCGTCAGCATAAGTGACGATCTGGACCCCAAAGGGTAAGACCACGTCTGCCAGGGACCTCAGATAAACATTAAAGAGAGTGGGGCTCAGGGAAGACCCCTGGGGGACCCCACAATTAAGAGGTGTGGGTTTTGAGGAAATTCCGTCTTCAAAAACTTCAAAAAATCGGTCTTCCAGAAAGGAGTGCAGCCATTTTAGCATTGTCCCGGCCACTCCCGCCTCACCTAGCCTTTTGATCAGCAGCTGATGGTTAACTGTGTCGAAGGCTGCGCTAAGATCTAAAAGAATAATAGCAGCGCAGCCTCCGGCGTCTAAGATTTTTCTAGACTCCTCCACCACTGCCAAAAGTGCCGTCTCCGTACCCTGTTGGGGTCTGAAACCCATCTGCGAAGGGTGGAGACAGTTATTATTTTCCAGGAAGGCAGAGAGTATAGAATTCACATGTTTCTCAGCTATCGTGCTGATACCTGGCAATAAAGAAATGGGACGATAATTGCTCCACACTTCCGGGTCCAAGGTAGGTTTTTTCAAGAGAGCTTTAACCATTGCCCGCTTCCACAGAGGGGGGACAATTCCTAAAGAGAATGAGACATTAATCAGGTAAAGGATGACTGGAGACAGAGTCTCTGAGACCAGGTTTAAAATGCTGGGAGGGGCTGGGTCATTTGAGAGCAGCATTTGCTGTATGTACTATTTCTGGAGTTGTGGAAGCTGCTTATTTACAGGGAGTCTACTCCGCACAGGTAGCTGAAATCATTGCTCTGACTCATGCCTGTTTGGCTGCTGATCAAATTCGAATCACCATTTACACCGACAGTCAATACGGGTTCGGTGTGGTTCATGACTTCGGACAGCTATGGTCACAGAGAGGGTTCCTAACGTCATCAGGATCTCCTATTAGAAATGGAGAATATGTGAGACAATTGTTGGAAGCTTTACAGCGTCCAAAGGAAATTGCTGTGGTAAAATGTGCAGCCCATGGGAGAGGAAATGACTTTGTTTCTCTCGGAAATAGGTATGCAGACGAAGTTGCACGTTTTTGCGCTGAACAAGGGTGCATTTTTACTGGAGATTATACAGGAGAGAGCCCAGAAGGAACCGAGCTCAGCATGATGTTAGCCATGGCAGACACTTGGGATGAGCTCAAGCACCTGCAGGGAGAGGTTTCAGATGAGGAAAAAGCTGTGTGGGTTAGAGCAGGATGTGAGGAAGGAGATGAAGGGATCTGGACTTCAAATGATGGTCGAGCAGTGTTACCAGATGATTTATTAAGTCCTATGGCAAGACAGATTCATGGAGCTGTGCACCTTGGAAGGGATGCTATGGTGCGAGTGTTCAGACAGACGTGGTATAATCCACGGTTTTGTGCGTTTGCTGAAGCAGTGTGTCATCTGTGTGTTACGTGTCAGCAAATGAATGCTGGAAAGAAAACTGTGGTTGCATTGAGTCATATTGGGAGGTCTGGAGGGCCTTTCAATAGGATACAGCTTGATTTTATCAAGATGCCTAGGTGCAATGGTTTGAGATATGTTTTGGTTGTGGTGTGTTTTCTCAAGGTGGGTGGAAGCGTACCCGACAAGAAGGTGTGATAGCCTTACAGTAGCAAATCTGTTACTTAGGGAATTAATCTCAAGGCTCGGTTTTCCAACTTCATTGGAGTCGGATAGAGGAACGCATTTCCACAGTGAAATCATGAAACTACTTTGTGCTGCTTTAAATGTTGACCAGAGACTGCATTGTAGCTATCGGCCAGAGGCTTCTGGTATGGTGGAGCAGATTAATGGGACATTAAAAATGAGGATGGCAAAAGTTTGTTCTTCTACGTCTCTGAATTGGCCGGATGCATTGCTGCTGGTGTTGATGAGTGTTCGTAGTACCCCTGATAGACGGACTGGTCTTTCACCCCATGAGATCCTGATGGGGAGGGCTATGAGATTACCAGCAGTGCCATCCACTGCCTTGATAAACATCACAGATGATTTGATCCTTGACTATTGCAAAGAACTGACTGATGTGGTCCGTTCTGTGTCTCACCAGGAGGAAGCTGCAACTGCCCCGACCTCGAGAGATCTCTGTCATGACCTGTGTCCGGGCGACTGGGTGCTAGTCCGCAAGCACATGAGGAAAAGTTGTCTTGATGCCCGTTGGAGAGGTCCTTACCAGGTGATTCTGGTGACGAATACAGCGGTGAAGTGCAGAGGTTTACCGAACTGGATACACGCCTCCCATACTCGCAGAGTTCCAGAACCCCTGGAAGAAACAGCCCCTCTCATAGATGAAAATCCAGCCGTGGCAGCAGGGCCACTCGGGAGGGCAAGCCAAGCTGTGGGGGTTGCTGACGAAGCTGGTTCACCAGATCAAGCTGAGGAGGGTTACGATACACAAGACCCAGGTATTGACTCTGAGGGAGAAGGTGACGTTGCGAATGGTATAGAGTCAGACTCAGCTGAAGTGACTGGTGTGCAAGGTGGTCGGGGGCAGAGAAGAAAGGCTGACGCTTCAGAGGAGTCGTGGCCTGGGAGACAAAGAAGGCTAAATTTGCGACTAGCTCCTTAGAGAGACCTTGCTCCTGTGTCAGAGACTTCTGAATCCGAGTTGAGTGAAGAAGAGCAAGCTCAGGAGGGTCCAAGAAGGTCAAGGAGAGTAAGAGTGCCTTGTCAGAAGTACGCTGCCCCGGAGTGGACTTATCTGGTAACAGATGCCAGGAGTAGTGGGGACCGGAAGACTGAGGTCTTCGCGAGTGTTCAGCAGAACACCGAAGCTGAAAATCGAGGTGGGATTGATAGTTCCTGGATTGGAAGTAGAGGGGGTGCTGACAATCATTGTCCCGAGACCTCCAGTATTGAGCAAGGTGCGGATTCTGATCCTTCAGGAATTATCCTTTCCGACTTTTGGGCATCAGCCACCAGCCCAAGAGATCACAGCTGTTCGCCATGAAATTTTGCAGCGTGTGTTGATTGAAATTGGTTCTGAAATTATAAGAGACTGTGAATGAACTGTGAACTGTAAATAAAGGTTTCAAAGAAGATAACCTAGGCCAGAGTGGAAGAAGAATAAATTTAGGGTTTGTCCGGTAGAAGAAGAAAGAGGGCTAGGGAAATCTGTTGGACTGTGTAAATAAATTAGAGGAACTGAACTGTGAAACGAATTTCTAGGATTTCAAGGAACTGTGTTGAACTGTTTGAACAGCAATCCGATGTTTGTGTATCCTCTCGTTGAGCTGAATCGACAAGCTAAAGATGGAGTCTGAAAATTCGAACCGTAGGTCTAAGTGTGTAATAGGCACATTTATTGTAGGAGCAAAAGAGGGCGGAGTCTGTAAAATGTTGAAAGTCCAAGAGTGTTGTACTTATATACCTGATAATAGTAAAGATCTGAAGAGTTATATAAGCAACATTACTGAGATACACCACGAGGTGCATGATTTGGCCACTGAAGGAGTTTGGGATAAGGTTGGAAAAGGATTTGGTAAGGTAGGGAGTTGGTTTGCTTCCCTAGGACAGGGAATTCTTGGATACATTTTGAAACCTAACATTATAGTGGTGGTTTGTGTGATTCTGTTGTGGGGATTAGTGAGACTCTATAAGTGGCATTGGGCAAATAGAGTTGAGAGATCCCTTAAAGAGCAAGCGAAAAGGATGGAAAGACTGCAGGACAGTCATTATGAAAATATCAAGAGCCTAGAGAAGTTCCGACAGGGAAGAATGGCTACAAGCTCTGTTTAGGTCGGTTCTTTCTCCAGGGAGTGTGATTTGTTGTGATGACACTAGTCATCAGAGGGGGGAACTGATAGAGCTTGATGGTGCTCTAAAATTTGTAGGGGTGCATCATAATCACAGATAGTCCACATCCACATATATATATTTTGTGTCGTATTAATTTTGTTCATTAGAATTGTGTTGTATTTATAAAAATGTGCAAGTGAATTACTAGAAAATGATTTCGTGTTATGCAAAGAAGTAACGAAAAGCTGTTTATGTTTGAAGTTGTAACCCTTAGCATAATGCTGTTGCCTAATGAGAAATTCATGTGTAGAGAAATGCATTTGACTTAAACGTGCACCATGATGAAGATTGCACGAAGAAGTAATGAGCTATGCTTAACATGTAATAATATTAGATGTTTGTAGCAGAAGCATTATTAATGTGTGTAAGCCCTGATGTGTAAAGGCCTAAATGAATGTTCACGTTTTGCTATGAATGGCCTGTTCGTTTAGTCTTATGTTAGCTGAATTGTGTAGGCCTAAAATGCATTTTCCCTGGTAAGCTCTCATTTTAGAAGTAGTCAGCGAATTTTATGTGTGCGCAAGGATGTTCGATTCTTACGTTTCAGTTGCAGGTGTAAGAATCTGCCTTTGTTAGATAGAATTAATGGCTTTTTGTTTTAGGAGCTAGGCATGGAGGAGAGATGAAACATTGTATAAGGAATGCCGATAATTGGGAGCCGATGTTCTTTCTCACTGAGGAGGCCTGGGAACCAAGGTCAACGGACTGTACATGGAGAAGACGGTGGAAAATTACCTAGGAGAGGTGTCCGTTAGCATAAGGTGATCTGTGGGCGTGTTTACGTCTTTGTGATTCTGTATTAGGGAAAGAGCCCTGAGGGAGGAGAGGAGAAGGAGTGTTAGAGAGAGAAGGAGACAGGATGAGTTAGGAGAAGGAATAAGGGGATTCATCTGGGAAGAATATCATAGAACGAACTCTGTAGCTTTAATCATCTGACTTACACTGTGAATGTGCTTTTTAGGAAGACTTCACAAGCTGACACCTTTTGTTGGTTGTGTCTGGGAAAGCTAAGTAGGGATGTCATTTTAGAGATAGTGTAGGGATAGTTTAATGCTTTTATTTTTCAGCCGCAGATGAAGTCTGACTTAAATGTTAGAGCAGTCCTTGCTTGTGTTTTATTCTTGGAGTTGTTTATTCTTTTCATGATCCACAGGAGTAGATTAATCTGCAGGTTTGGCTTTGTATTAGTTCCTATGTATTTTTATAACCTCGTCTTGAGGTGCTTGTATATCCAGTTGTTCTTGGCTTTGTAATAAATTCCCTAAACTGAAGTTGGAGTTTGTCATCTCTGAGTCCGGGTTATTATTGGAAATTCGAAAAGTCTAAAATGAATTGTTTCTCCCCTTTACACTTTTCAGCAGATAAAAAAGAGACATCAACCGAGGGTTCCAAGTAAACCCTTTAGTAAGGAACCCGGCTTCATCAGATGTGTTCATCTAGTTATTCATTCATACGTTTTTATATCCTCTGTGCAACTGCATGATCGTTTACGGTGGTCAATTTTGCATATTGGATAACACTACCACTGCCTACGGGATGTTTTGGTCACTTTTTCTCTATTCTTTTTCCAAGTCCCTTCACTTTTTCCTACCGGACACCAATGGTGCATGAAGGTCAGTGTTAGCCATGCATACTCAGAATAGGTGTTTGATCTTCTTTATTTAAATGCCCACAGCCCTGAAGAAGTCGAGGTGTTACCGACCTATCGACGAAACACGTGTTGGCTGAAAAGTTCTATGCTGACTATATTACCTGTTTCTGTTTGGAGGCTGAAATGTTCTATGCTGGCTGTATTACCTATTTCTGTTTGGAATGTAGACTGGCTGTGAGAATTTCTACTAGCCCTGTGTGAAGATTTTGGATTACACCTCGTGGGCTCGAACAGAGGAATTGGATTAAAGTGGACTGTATATCCATTACCACTGATTTTGAGACTGATTTCTTATTTTTTGAGTGCTCGGATTTGCGTGCCTACCCTATATTAAATACCCTCGTCCAGTTTTGGCATTTGAGCTAACAGAATGCTGCATTGTAGAAGTTATAATTTTGATTTCTACATTTTAAGTCTGGGATAGAAAATCCTGTTGTGCAGACAGTTGTTGACAAAGAGCTGGGACTGGTTGAAGTAGTCATGCCTGCCATAAACTTTAATAATTTCTCTAGGCAATTTTTTGTGCATTCTGGTACCTACGGTCCTGCATTAGTCCATTATAATTCCAGGACTACAAGTGCCAGAATGCAAAGAAAAACCTGGCATGCATAAGCTACTCACACACGGCTCAGTATACGTGAGAGTTATTCATTAACAGGCCTTGCTTGTAACCTTCTCAAATCTCCAATGACGGTGGATTCACATATTTCATATATTGATTTTGTTAAAGGCAAACAAGGCAATTCATTTAGAGGAGTACGGTGCAGGTTTCTTAATCCAGGCCAGGTCATTCTGGCCATTGAACTAGGGGTTCTTTTTACAAGTTTTCCAGACAGTTTTAGAAGCTCTGTGCTGAAAAGCAGCCAAATCTTGGTTCCATCAACTACATAGCTGCCAAGTTTTCCATGTCCATGCATGAGGCTCTGCACTGCTCCGGTCCAGGTTTTTTTTAATTCTGTGACTTATACTCTTGATTTTATAATGGCACAGACAAGACTACAAGTCCCAAAATTGAAAGAAAATACATGAACTGAAGCTCCTCATCATGCATGAACCTGGGAAACTTGCCAGGGCTGCTACTAAGAAACAGCAGCAGTCTTGAGAATATCCTCCCCCACAGGCAGCTACTGTCAGGGTGAAGGCGAGGTTGGGGAATGACCATCACCTGCCTAGGACTAAATGGCAATGGTCATTACACTGGGTGTTACTGATTTTTATCAGTGATTATTGTATCAAGTTCAGTTTTTCACGTATAAGATCTGCTTTGGTGTCGACTCCTAGGCCCAGAAATTTGGTCAGGCACAAAATCCTTAAGGAGGAGATTCTGGACTTGGTGAAGATGTGGATTCTGCCCCTGCCAGCAGAGTAGTACTCCCATTTCTTTTCTATAACCCTCGAGGCAGAGAAAGCATCAGGAGGGCGGTGCTCTTTGTGAAGAACTTGAATGGATTCCAAATCTGGTGTTCAAGATGGAAACCCTTCATCATGTGATCACAATGGTACAGCCTCAGGACCTCTCGGTGTCGCTGGATCTCCAGGATAAGTACCACCATATACCCCTTTGAAGGAATCACCAGAAGTGTCCCTGAGTCACCGTGTGCTGATGACACTTTCATGTCACTGTGTTAACATTGCATTTGATGATGCCAGCCATGGAGTTCCCCAAGGTGTTGGCCCCCTTGTTGGGTGTGTTGGATAGAGGAGGCAGAATAATCAGCCCATACCTGGATGAATGGCAAACCCAGCTCTGATACGACATGTTTGGTATAAATCTAACCAGCTGATCTGTTGCGCTCTCAGGACTTACTGGCCTCCTTCCACACAGATGTGGCAAAGGTGTTTCTAACCTTGGGGCAGCTGCAAGCACTACAGTCTTTTCTGACCCCATGGTTGGAGAGTGTGCAGGCCCTAGTCTGGTATTGTTATTGGTTTTTCGGTTGCCACATGCTTTGACTGTCTTCCCTCATGAACTGGTAAGGAATGTAACGAGGAGTGAGCGGTGTAGCAAAATGGTTAAATTGCGTGAGTTAATCCTCACAACACCATTCCTTACATCTCTCCCTCCCATGAGCAGCCATTGTGGGACACACTGAATTGGGATGTTACAAGAAGGACTCTGGGTATGAGTAGCAAAGAGAGGGCAGAGCCACGGCCAGGAAGGTTGGACTGGGATCGAAGAAGAGAAGAAAGAAGACTTTGCTAAGACCAAATGCCTCATTAGGTAATCAATGTAACGAGATAGAGAGGAGACTACATGTAATGAGGATTACCCAAAGTAAAGCACACATTTAGGTTTTTGGTTGCAGAAGAAAGCCTATACGATGTAGCTAATAGGTTCACTCACAATGAAACTTGCTTCTATTTGTACACAGATACCTATAATAGGCCAACCAGTCTTAATACATGTTGGCTATAAAGCTGAAAATCACCCTCATGACACGGGGAAAGCTGCCCCGTATGCCTTTATGAGGTGTCATATGAGGACGTGCAGGGCACCGGCCAATAAAAAGTCAGTGTGGGAAGAGAATATGGCCCATGGACATGTGTTTCCCGGCTGCAGCAAAATACATGGTTGCAGCCTAGCTCCATTTATTCAGGGCACTATGTCTCAGTCCTAGGCTCCTATCTAACAACATAAGGCATTCTGGGAGTTGCAGTCTTGGCTTGCTTCTCTCGAACCAATTCGACTAAAGCACCAAATAACGAAGATTGGAAACTGTGTTTATCTTTTCCCGATGAGGTAGCCCGAGATGCAGCCCTGGCGCCAATGCCCTCCGAATCTGACTCTGGAAATGCCTGTGTTGTGGCCGTGTGCAACAAGTAAAAGTCCTCAGGACGACAACAGGGGATTTCGTCCCCCTCCCAAGCTGAATACCTGCCTCGGAATGCTGATGAGGCGACACATAATTTTCAGGCCCTGTCGGTCCATTTTTAAACCGCCAACTGCCTGGAGTACACTGGGCCACGCCTGTCATGTGCCTTATTTGAACGCTACCTGCTGTTAACTGGCAGACAAGAATGCTTCCTGGAAAAGCAAACACTCTCGAATGTTTGCTGTTCAATAGGTGGCCCTGATGCGCTTTTTTTCAGACAGGTCACGGCAAGTTCGCCGGGCAAGACTTTCCTGAAAAATAGACAGGGTCGGACTGGCCTTAGCCTAAGGGCAGTTTGGCAGTGTCAGAAGGACTGTTCCGATAGGTCAGTGTGTGTGTGTGTGTTTTTTTTTTTTTACTGTTTATGGGTTTGTTTTATGGTCTGATGTGCCGGTTTCCCTTGATATTACCACAAACACTGACTGAAAGTAGATAGCTTTTAAGATTAGCTTTATAATAGGTGAGAATAGGTTAACCCGTCCGCAAACATCCCATGGACACTGTCCTGTGAGATCAAGCTGTAACTCCCAGCTGATTTCATCAGTTTGTAATGCACTGGTATTTATATACCGCTGTCCTACTATTTTGGAGGCCAAACGTGCTTTTGAGAGTCCAATAATGAATGCTGCATTGTGTTTTTCTGCCGCAGTCCACACCAACTGAGCGTGGTCAGATGTCACCTGATCTCGTCCCGTCTCGACTGCAGTTATTTTTAACGAGTCTTTCAAGTAATTTTAGTGGGCATCTGAATTTTTTTTTACAGTTTTTTTATAGCATGAACCTTGCCCAAGTGTTACAATTCTTAACAGCGGAACTAAACGTTCAACTTTTTTTTTGTTACAGCAGAACTAGATGTTCCACTTTTAAAAGGCACAGGGAGGTTAGGTAAGTTACCCAGAATCAGACGATATTAAGCCAAGACAGGGATTTGTGCCTGGTTGCACAGTTGCAAAGTCAGCAGCTCCAACCATTAGGCCACATTCCCTCCCCTGAAAGGTATTAAGAAACCAGTTCTGTCCATGTGTCTGGCTTTGGCTATTTACGTCTCACCAAACTTCAGGCGATTGGATTGGCTGTCATTTTGCAACAAATGTTGTGCAGAGATACGACCTTAGTTACTATCCAACAACTTTCTCCCCTGGTGTTCTAGCACTTCGGCTGTAGCCGGGCCACAAATTAAGGATCCTTTTCTTTGATAGGTCCTTCTATAAATTTACCTACTGTGACAATTAGATCTGTACGGGACCTTCTGAAGTTTCAAAATGCTATTAAGACTGCGATTTGCCCACAATAATTTGCAGTTGTGTTGATGTTAACATTTTCCATCCTATACAACGCCAAGAATCCTTTAAATATTCAAATATTCCTCAGAACCAACTTATACATACAAGCTCACACGCTCCCTGACCTTGATGGCAGGTCCTGCCGGTCAGTGATGTCATCTGCCAGCGCTCTGTTGCTTTCAAGCTGGGTAGGTACTCAACAGTTATCCCATAACAGCTGCAGAAGTTGAACGAGGCAAGGCTGGTTGCCTGCAGCAGGGGATAATACAAGGGGTGTGTGTCTATGTGTGTATGTGCGTGCTTGTGTGAGTGTGTGGTCAAATCAAACCAGCAGGGAGAAACTGCATCTCACACAAACAAAACACTCAGCCAAATGAGCTATTTATCAACACAAGATCAGGCAGTGGCAACCAACCGAAGCAGAAACTTGGCATGCATGTTGGATTTTCCAGTGGTTAAGCAACTTTTGGGAGGGAGGTGTCGCAATATCAAAGCATTAATATCAACCAGCACTTATACTAACTTCACAATATCTACTATTACTATATTGTCGAGGGGCATATTTGTGGCATTAAGAATTGTAAATCTATACTTCCCAGTGTATACTTATCTTGACCAAATAGGGGTGGTTAATATAGGGTCAGGTCAAAATTATTGACCTCAATATTGTGTTATACAACCCCTGTGGGTGCTGTTTGTCATCACTTAGGTACTTGGTTAGAGCGGTGTGGCGTTCTACTTACTGCAAGTATCCGGGGGTGGGGGCATTTGTGAGCGTGGTGTGCTGGTAAAACAGTCTTCCTCTATAACGTTATACTTTTCCACATGTAAAAAAAGCAAAACAAAGTCCCCCAGGGAAAACACTCTGTTGGTCCTAATAAGCAAAACCAAAAGTCAGGTATGGCCTGTGTCAATTAATCACCTTCTGGTTCTACAAATAAATAAAATTTTCTATTTAAAGGACAAAAATCTGATTGGTAAAGCACCGCTCGCACACAGCTTCTGTGGACCAGATTTAAAAGTAAAATATTCCAACACGCACCCTTGTGAAAAGAAACTAAACTAGGGGCCAGATGTACCACCCTTTTTAGCGGTCGCAAATGGGAAATCGGCCCGTTTGTGACAGCTCAAAAGGGTTTTTGTGGTATGTACAAACCCTCTTTTGCGATTCGGTAACCTATTACCGACTTGCAACATAAGGTTTGCGAGTTGCTATGAGGAAGGGGCGTGCCGAGCGAGACCCTTCTTAATAGCGAGTCACACTGGTATGTACGATTGTTTTGCAACCGCAAATGCGGTCGCAAAACGCGGTTGCAAAACAATCGCTGTTACCACCTACTTCAAGTAGGTGGTAAGCCAGTCGCAAACGAGAAGGGGTCGCCAGGGACCCCTTCCCCTTTGTGAATATATGCAAAAATATTTTGTAAGAGCAGGCAGTGGCCCCACGCACCACTGCCTGCCCTTAAAAAATGAAAAGAAAACTTTTCTTTTTTTTTCTTGTAAACGCTTCTCATTTTCCTTTATGGCCGCAAAATGGAATGGTCGTACATCTGGCCCCAGATTCTTAATGATCAAAAACATTTAAATGTATTCAATAGGGAGAATATCTTTTTTAACAAAAACATTAAAACCAACTTTTAAAAGCCTCCCTCCATTACAGACAATCAGAATGACCTGAAGTTAGCCCAAATTGACCTATAAATAGAAAGGTACAGTCTATTCTCCAATTAAAGATGATGTCCAGCAGAGCTCCCTGATGGTTTCAGCAAGTGCGTCTAAATTGGTGCTGTGAATTGGTTCTGAAGGTCACAACGTGCTCATAGGTCTTATCTGTAGATAGCCGTGAAAAACGAACAGGTCGATGCGTTTCAGCTAATGCCTTCCTCAGGACCCATGAAGAGGAGGCTAATCCAGCATGCCTCCTCATCATCATAATCATCATAATATCCTTTCAGGAAGAACAATAAATCGGAGGTGCCAAGCTCAGAGTAGGTTACAAGGGCCCCGGGGCACCTTCCAGTAATTGGCAGCAGCTGCCGAAGGCCCATCGGAAAGACAGTATGGACAGCGAGAAGCTAGGCAGGTTCCCTCTAGGGCCATCCGAGGATCAACCTAGCCAGCAATGTAGTAACAAAGAAATGTATTACGAGGGCAAGCTGGAATAGCTAAAATGGGTCACACTATTCCAAAGCGTGGCACATTGTGTGTCTAAATTAAGGTGCATTAGGGGTTTTAAATTAAGCTTGTACTCCAGCACAAGGAGTGCTGCAGGACAGTGTAGGTGAATGTAGTGGTTCCAGTGTGACTGTAGTAACCTTTGGTTACTTACTGGACCAGCACATCCACTATGGCAATCTAACTTTGGCATCTTAGTCACAAGGTTTGACTCATGCCAGATCCACTCAGTGTTCCAGCTGTCTTAAGGTGATTAAATGAATATCATTGATTTGGGAGTATGGCAACAGAATATTGTGGCCTAAATGCAGTTTGACAAAAATATTACTTCCTTTGGCTTCTCTGAGATGAGGAGGTGGACATTTTTGAGCCGCAATTATGGCTGCCCTAGGACCTCTTGTCAAACTGAAACTTCAGAAGAAAAGACCCAAGAAGTGAATTCGTCACCTGTCTGATCGTTATGTCAAGATTAAGCGTAAATGGGGCAAACCAAGAGGTATTGATAACGGAGTGCGCAGAAGGTTTAAGAGCCAGCTCCTGATGCCAAACTTTGGTTATGGTAGTGATGAAAGGGCCACGCACATGCTATCTTCAGGATTCCAAAAGTTTCTGGTACACAATGTGAAGGAGCTGGAGGTGCTAATGATGAGTAACATGTCCTTCTGTGCTGAGATCACCCACAATGTTTCATCCAAAAATTGCAAGACCATTCACAAATCAAATCAAATTCACAAATCCAAACACCAGGTTGTGCAGTGAGGAGAAGTAGACTGCCCTTTCCTTGCAGCTGTTATTTGCACATTTGAAACTTGACAAAAATATTGTGTCCTAAATGTCACTTGCAACAATTTCACCCTATTGGAGTTAATAAGTGATAATCTACTCCCAATGGAGCAATATTTTTGTAAACGATATTTAGACCACAAAAGTTATGATTGGCAATATTTTTTATTATCAATAGTCATATATATAACAGAGTTGGCTAACAGTGAATCTCTGTTATTCAGCATCAATGTGGACTTTACAATCAGGATGGTGGGTTTGCATGTGGGCCGCATACTGTGGTGGTCCTGGTGTCCTCAGATATCTTGCACTGAGGTTCAGTTTGGAGCAGGCACTGTCCCCACGATGGGCTCAGATATGGAAGTCTGGTAGGACAAAGGCGGGGTCCTTGCAGCCGGGGAGGGGATGCACGGGGATTGTCTTTGCGTCCTGTTCTCTCCATTTCATTCGTGCCTCAAGTGTTGCATGTAGCTCAGCAGGCCTGTGGTGCAGGATTTTATGCTGTGCTGTTACAAGGAGGCCCACAGCCTCACTTAGATGGTCAGTAGTCTATGTATTTAGATATTCAAAGACTGGCTGGTGAATGAAGGGCTACCTGTGCTAGCAAAGAACCCTCTCCAGTGCACCATGGTCTTTCTGCGTAACCTGGGCTTTTCCATCAACACAAAGTCGTCCACCATGTTACTAGAAGCTAATCTTCATAGATGTGTTTTTGGACATGACCTGCATGAAGGCCTTTCCTCATTGTCTTCCTCCTCAGAGCTTTGTGGATATTCAGGGTTTGATTCTGATGTTTCCCAATCTGTCTCCCATCCCAGTTCTGCAAGACCCGTGCCTGCTGTGCTTTCTGTTGGGTACCACATACCCAGTGGCATATGACGACCTTCAGTGGTGCTTGTGACTCCAAGGAGCCTCTCTACACAGGTGTGCATTTTTTACCCACCTTGGTCCCCTCCAACAAGTTGGTTGTCCCTTTAGCTTTCCATAATTGTAGGCCACTGTCATTGCAGACAGCTTGTCGTTGAGCTGTGACACTCATTTAGGTAAGATGAAGGCATGAAGTTTTTTGTCTGTCTCAGGCCTTCATAAAAACTAGAATGTGCTGGAGTTGTCTGAAGTATTTCTTTCTTTGAAGACGTTTCTCCCTTTTCTTTTTTAGTTATCACTGTCAAACAACACACCCAGCATTCATTCTATCAATTGACAGGGTGCTGTGGGGTCTTGAACACTGTTTGGAAGACTTACAGCTGTGCAGGGGGGCACTACAGCAGGGTATTTTCTCAGTAGTTGCCTGCTTTATGGGTACCGTCATTTTGATGGTGGATGGCCTAAATCTCCTCTCACTGGAGGATGATGAGTAGGATCTTCACAACAAAGTGGCAGACTTTCTTCTCCAGATTTAGAAGTCTTTGCTTGGATCTCTTTATCACAGCCCAAAACAAGGTGTCCTCAGTTTGTACCACACACTTTTATCTTGATGGTTCCCTAAAGAATTCCTTTAGGTTTAACTGGTCAAGAGGTCTGCTTTACACTTTGCAGCCAATCCCACTTTTTAGAGGGTTCCTCAGAAGGTGCAAGAGAATCAAGCTTGCTCGCCCCAGATTGGGTAAAGAGATGCCGATCTTTTGCAGTTCGGCGTTCAGCTCCCGTCTCTTATCCCAGAGAGTGGATCCCCTCTTCACATCAGGATGGGTGGGTTCTCCACCCCAGTCTTCTGATGCCTTTGCTGCACGTATGGAAATGGAGCTATGCCAACTGGAGCCCTGTTTACCACCACAAGCAGCAGATGTCCTCTTAGATGCCGAAAAAGGCGCTACAAAGTTAATCTATGTGGGCTGCTGGAAACAGTCTCTTGTGTGGTGAGTGTGAGAGATTGAATGCCTTTCGGTCTTCTCCCTTCTAAATTATGCGGTTTGCGTTCTCACTGACCCCAGCAGGTCACGGCCACTATGAAGGGATATTTGTCTGCCTTTGTGTCTCTCTAATCAGCCCTCTTTTTTCAGGACCCTCTTACTATTGTGTTTCCTAAAAACAGCGTTCTGTTGGTATCCTGCCGCTCACAGAGGCCCTCAACATTTTAAACAGGTGCAGCACCACTGTCAGGGTTGGAATGGTGGGCGCATGCACTTCTAAAATCTTTTTACGGTTATAGGATAGTTGCTTCATAAGCAACATGTCAAATGTCATAGAAGCTAATGAATTGACACAAATACCAATCCACCCTTAGAGGCCTACTGGCTTTGACATATGCTGTTTGCAAGAAATAACGCAGGCCTACTTTTCATCCTAAATACATCGGATATATGGTGCCTGAAATAACGTTTTCTAATAAACAAACAAAAAGGCTATAGCCATCATCGGTTCATTTGAGAAAATTATTTGACACCACACAGCAGCAATTAGGCATAGAGTCAAAAAATTGCAAATACGTACACAATTACATTTGAAAAACCACTCTACAACCCTATTTACAAAGACTTAACAAGGATTATCACAGTGAAAATCTTCTGTCTCCTGGGTTTGTCAGGAGAGGTAACCAACACCAAAACCTGCGCCTAAAATGGTATTCTGTGAGAAAATTTCAAGTACTAAATGCCTTTTATGTAGCTTTCCCCCCCGCGTAATAACAACACGCCCTTAAAAATCAATTCTCTATATATGTATTACTCAATATAGATATACCAGTCTTATTGCCTTTGTCATAACCTTTCACAATAGAGACTCATGACATCTAAAATAACTTTCCCTAAGGAACAAATGAGACCAATATGCTTATTCATCGGCTTGCCACTATAACCAGCTCATGCCTACTATACTGACGATACGTTTTTCTTCAAAACAGCTAACTGGCCTCCCACCATAAATTTGCAACTATACAGAAAATAACTTCTTGCAAAACAATATAAAATTCCTTTTTTGAGGTGTGAAAAAGGCTTAGCATAGTAAAAATCTGATACCTCCTGTGTTTGTTAGGAGGATAACCAACACTGAAATCTTTGCCTACTACGGTGATCTGCCAATTTACTTGTAAAAAATATCTGTCCAAAAGCATAAACACAGTGTAATCTTAAAAAAAAAAATTATTTATCATTTTTGCATAATAAGAAAATGAAAAACATACAGCAAACCCCACGCAGGGGAAAACCAAATAGCAATTGGTCAGTATGTGAGAAGAGACCAAAAAGAGTGTGTAGAGACCACCCAAATGGGGTCTTAGCAAGCACATATTACAACAGAATAAAGGGCAATCTATGTCTGCTCCTCAGTGTCCAGCTTTAGCAGGTACTCCCGTAGTGGTTGCCAAATGTCTTTCGGTCTGACAGTAGGAGGTTGTAACATAGTGTATATCTCACTGGCCGTGTCACAGTAAATCATACTGACCTACCAGGCAGCATCAGAAGTATGAACGTTACCATTCTAGTACAATGCTATCTCCCTCTTAGCCAGCAATAAAGCCGCAGCAGCAAGTCTTTGTATCCCCTTTGGCACCTCTGCCACATATCCCAGTAGTGCCAGGAGGGGGTCTGGCGCAAGGGTAACCTCTGTCATGTTTTTATTCAATACTGCACAGGAATCACATTACATAGCGACCCATCAGGCCGTGAAACAACGAAGAAGGATAAAGAGCCACAAATAAGCATACAGTCCGGACAAGTAGTGCAGGGTATCACAGCTATCTAAATGTTTGCCCATGTGCTTCGCTCATAAGTGTCCTAGCTGGGCATACGTTGTCCTGCGCGACATACAGAACAACTCTCATAGAGAGAAATTATGCACAGTAGAAGCCAACATAACAATAAACAAGCATTGGCATAGCCAATAGGTCTCGCTTTTGGGACCTTATAAGTATTTAGTAATGCAGCACTACCAGCTCCAAGGTTGCTTATAAATAACCAGCAAAGGGATGAGGCATAGTAAGGGAAGGTGTTGTACTCGAATCCTTTCCTGCACTGTTGAATGTTTTTAGTACTGACTAATCTGGTCAAAAACACTGCACACAGGCTCTTGGTGCCACAACCACAGGACCTAAACCTTAGCAGGTTAAGGAGCATGTTTTTAAAAAAAATAGTTTTGAAGTGCCATAGTCTCATAACAAAAATCTTGGACATTTAGCTCCTATAAGTGTTTAGCCATGCAACAGTTGATGTTGTTGCACCAAGGATATTGTGCTGCATAACTAAATACTTATAAGGTCCCAAAAGCGAGACCTATTGGCTATGCCAATGCTTGTTTACGCAGTTAAAATGCTGCTTGTAAATGAAGACCGCCTAGACATGTGACAAATAAGCAAGGTCGCACTTCCAGGCAATCTTCATTTACAAGTCTTTGGAAGGGCATTTACGCCCCCGTCGGGATATATAACCAGGGACGCCTAGGGGGAAGCACCCCACACCTTAAAGACCTACGCTATAACCAATGCAGACCTACTGTAATGAGCATAAGGTTTCAAACTAGGCATAGTGTGTAACAGAACCACTCTTTCAGTGGAGGCACACAACTTCTGCCCAATCCTATGCTGTATTTAAGAGAATCAACATGCAGGATTACCCATAGCCCCTCTAGTAGCGCTTCCTAAATCTTTTTTTCTGTTAACCACAAAGTCATCAACACCTGCTGATCTAAAAAGCACAGTATTGCCCACTGTGCCAGTCAGATTGTGCTTATTTTTAACAGGAAGGTAAGGGTGCTTAATAGCAGGCAGGTGTACTTGGAATGGGTGTAAAACTCCTCTTCACTTTTAATTCACTATAGGAAAATAAGCTTTTTATTTGTGCAAAGAAAGCGTGTCTGTTGCCTTTACATTACTGGAACAATAAAACATGGCTTAGAATTTACTGCCTGTACTTCAGAACAGCAGTGTCCATGTGTATTGTATTTTCCTTTTCTATAAACGGTTCCATTTATAAGCATAGGCAGCCCAAAAATTATTTCAACGTTCTCGACCTCTTAAGGTGGTTACAATCTGACCACTCTATACACTCCAAATTCATAGGGCAATGATAGCCAAAAACAAGTTTAAAATCATATGTAATAAACATCTCTTTCCTAACCCTGAGCAGAGCTGTTTTCACTTTAAATTTCTTCTGTCAAACGCTTCTGGGAATATCAATCCCCCAAACAATGGAAGCTCTTTTCTGGATTTACATAAAGAGGCCAATTGACTTTTCTGCACACAATTTCCCTAGCAATAAAGAAAGTGGCAGCGAACAGCAAAGCCTCAACATTTATATTATTCAGTTAGCAAATTCATTCTGGATCACAGATGCCCAAAATATCCGTTTTATAAAGCACAGCCATGCAGGCCACGTTGATTTCCCAACTTAGAATGTTTGTGTTTTTTGGACACGACTTAGTTTGAAAGGTCGGGAGCCCTTGCTCAATGACTGACATTAAGGCTTATTGACTGTTGTACAAATTTGGAAGAAGGTTGGATTGTGAGTACTCTTTGGAAAACATCAGCATTTCTCAGGAGGATCACACTAGGACTTAAAAGGCAATACATAAAAAAACAGCACATCATTCAAACAAAAGATACAAAAAGTACAGACAAACTCAGCACACAACAAAACATTTAGAAATGTACCCGCGGACATTAAATTGCAAATTCATTATGCAAAACAACTTTCACCAACACTATGATAGGGACGACAACTAGACCTTGTTGTTGTCAAAGACTTGTTCTACAGTTAGGATTAAATACAAAAAATAGACAGTCTCGGAGACCGAATACTCCGCCCTTAGAAACTCTGAACTGGTAAAAGATTTATACAGGTCAACTGAGCTATGTATTAAACATTCAGTGTAAGCCTAGTTCACAATCTACGCAGACCTCTTCTAGAAAACGTAGTTTAAAGTATTTTAAAACGCGTTACCTTGACATGGACTCATGCAAACCGTTTGCATTTCTAAATAGGGATATGCTTCCACACAGGAATAAATCTTATTCAAGAATGAGAGCAAAAAATATTTTTGCGCACAGTTACAGAACACTAATTTCTTCTATACTGTCGCTGTCCATGGTCAATGTCTTTTTGGGGCGGGGTGGCAAGAATCCTTTTGATTAGGTCTGTGGTTCGTGCAACGACCTGCTCATATAGAATCTTTGACAGGCGTCATAATGGACCAATGTCCGGGGATAAAGATTCATTCTGTTTGCAATTATCTCAAGCCAACCACCTGACTTAATTTGTCGTGGTAAAGACTATTCTTAAAGAACCTTTAACATGTAGGGTCATAATGCCTTACAGGGAGACAACATTTTTCAAATCTTGCCACCAATACAGCACACCAAAAAAGGAATAACGCAAAAATAATAAAGCGTCCGCTAGCATCAGGATCAATAACATACATCGCCTAAATTAGCTACACCCATAATAAAAATAAATAAAAAATGTAAATCAAGATATATAACTTAGCAGCATTAACACGCGGGCTCAAGCGAGGATTAAAACATGCAATGTAAATCACCCACTAACTCGGGTTTCCCAATACCAAAATGTAACACGCTAATTTGGAAAAGATAGTATTAAAACAGGAATCAACTAATTAACCTGCCCTTAAAGTCTGTAATACCCTGTCCTTCGTTCGTACCATTTGAAACACGTGGACTTTCAGAAGAAAACACAATATCTCACTGGGGCAATCAAGGCTGGTATGAAAAACGTGAAGTCGCGTAACGATGTGAAGCGATTAAACCAGAATTGGAGTCGAAGAAACAATTGCTACAGAATTTTCTGTTTTGGTAATATGCAAGTTGTGCAATGAAGTTACTAACGTGATAGGCTACTGGAATAGGACACAGCAGACTACCATCGAGTTCAAACTCTTCGTGTTGAATCGCTTAAAGATATATAGCCACTGAGCAGTTAGTGAGACGTCACGAGCGTCAGGTCAGGTGACAAACAGCATGGAGTATCTAACAAATGAAAACAAACCGTTTGCTTTTGGTTTGGAGATGAATCTATTATGGTATGTGATTTTTATTCATTTTATATGCACTTAAAACGTATGACTGGACGTTACTAACAGCAACTGAACTACTACAACACACTGGCTGGAACTTTTAAAATTCTATGAAATATTAATCGGATAATCACAGCACAATCCCCTCACGATCGAACACCTTCTAGAAAGAAGTGTGTCTGGTCTGTTGTAATGACCAACAAACTACGGAAAAGTAAGTGAATAAGTCACAGCTTCACGTCAAAACAAGAGACATGAGGCATACAAAAGCAGCTTAACTCCGAAAAAGAACTACGTCGTTTGTGTTCGGGCACCACAGCTTAAATTTACGCATCTCACTAACCCACTGGCGACAAGTTGTCAACGGGACATCATCTAAAACCACACAGAACGCACATATGAGCCATGCAACCAAGTTAGTAAAGAGTATTTAATTAACAGGCCCAGTGTCCCCCTCGAAAAACAAACCCATTAAACAGTCGTGATCACGACAGTTCCAGCAAATACAAGGGCAGGACAGGTACGATGGTAACGTACAGAGAGAATAAAAGGTCAGCTGTCACTGGCTCTGTGATGGCAAAGGACGAGCAAACACAATTAAAAGACCCCTTTCCCAAAGGGCAACACCTCAGCCGTCAAGCCTGGTTGGGGGGCTGCGCATGAGTGTCGCCAACCTCTGTAGAAGGCAACACCACACAGAAGGCCTGAAGCCCAACCGGTGAAGGCCTGGACCCACACCCTCTCCATTCCCATGACAGGTTCCCAGGGGCGCGCACAAAAGCTGCGCAAGGGGCCAATCCGCGCTCTGGACAGCGACGCCACTGAAAGAGCGCTGAGGCCACTGCCCGTCCCTTCCCACCTCCCGGGTCACAGACACAAAAGACCAAGACACTATGTGCTTCACCTGACAGAAGCGCTGGCAGTACTCGCTGGCCGCTTTCTCTGCAGGCTCCTCGCTCCGCCGCAACGCCTCTTCTAGCGCTCTCAGCCGCTCACCGAGCACCGGCGGCTCCCCGGGGCGGCCGCCGCCACTCTCCTGCTCGGCCTCCTTGTCCGCCATCTTCACACCGTGCTCCGTCGCGTACGCACTCTCCGGCGGGTCACGTGCGAGGACAATGCCACGTCGGGGGAGGGGGCGACTGGGGCACCGGGGAAGGAGTGAGGCGAGACGGATCACGTGACGTACAGCGGCGGAGAGCACAACTTGGCGCGCGGGGGGAGAAGGCGGTTTAGAATGGCCTGAGACTGGCACAAGGCCCGCCCCCGACAGAAAAGACTGCCGAGTCACGTGACTAAGAAACGCCTGGGTACATTTCAGCTGCTTCTGTTCATGAAGGGTCACTTGCTGGTCTCGCTGCCAGAAAAGGTTGGTGGGCTACCCCATTGTCCAAAAGGTGACACTTCATGGCAGCATATGAAGACATTTGCCAAAGCCTTCCTTCATCTTTAACTGTCCCAGGAATGACGTACTGTGTGTTTTCTCACTCCCGCAAGTTCACTGGCTAACTATGTAGGAGTTCAAGCATAGGAGGAAACGAGCGAGCGCGGCAGCCTGCTCAGCTGACCAGACGCTCGTGCGTCATGGCCTTTTCCACGCACGGCAGGCATGTGTTTCCAATTATCGCGCCCGCGTCTGGGCACGATAATGGGAAACAGATGTCGGCCCTGCGCGCGTAACCGCCCGAAAAAGGCCATGACGCTTTTGAAACTCCCTAACTATAAGTCTCGCAGTGCAGCGCTTGCGCGCTACTCGAGGCTCGACCTAAAAAGTATAATAAAAAACTTGGCAGCGACAGGTGGCGGGCGATAGCCTCTAATAGGAGAGAAAAGGAGAACTAAAAAGGATCATCAAACAGCAGGCAGAGTAACAGGCATGGACGGGTGTAAAGCACCTCAGTTCCCTGGGGTAGCTGCAACAGTGCATCTGAGCAGGGGCAAGTGAAAAACGTACCCAGGGTAGCAATCTAGAGCAACACAGTCTGTTGAAATAAAAGCATATTGTTTCGGCTGTGTCATGATACCAATTAGGGGCGTGTGTAAGGAACCGGCTCTCTTTCATCCCCCTGAACTCACACTCTGAGTCAGTGCCCCCCCCGCCGTCTGCCCAGTCTCCAGCATTCCTACCCACTCATCACACACAGCCATAGGTTGTGCATCAGCTCAGTCAGCCCAGCAAGAGTTCATCCTCCAAAGTCAGTGCGGGGGTAGCAAGGTCCATTTTCTGTGGAGAAGCCTCAGCCCCCTGAGCCTCAGCCGTCTGTAGGCTTTCCAGCATACCTTTCCACATTTCCAAGTCATGTTTGGCGTTCTCTCCGGTGCGTACGGATCGTAAATGACACTTCTTGGCCACGCCCCATTCACGCAAATGTGAACCTCCATCACTAAGGAAAGTTGGGCGAAAACCATGCGCCAGTATGTAGCTATATGCGTACATGGCAATGTTAAATGTGCAAAGTCTGCCTCGTTTGCTTGGCACTTAGGGCACAGGGAGGAGCTCACAGGGTCCAGCTTGGACAAAGCGCACTGATCAATCAATTTCACCTCACATGCTATAACAATGCAGATGACACACAAATACTCGTTAAATGGAAAGTTCCCAAGAACATTGGAAACTCAACAATTTTCATTTGTCTCAGAGCCATGGATCAACGGATGACATGAAGCCATCTCAAATTGAATGCTTCCAAAATGGAAATACTCATGTGTGGCGTTCGGAAAAATGATGACCCACTCGCCGCATGGCCTGATGATCTGGGAACACCACCTAAAGTATCAAAGGAAGTAAGAAGTCTCTGAATTACTATAGACTCCGAGCTATCAATGAATGCCCAAGTGAACAAACTAGCAAGATCAAGCTTCGTTACTATAAAAACTCTGCGACTCATCTTCCCCCACCTGGGATTTCCACACAAGGTCCAAGCTACCATCTCTCTTGTTCTGTCTAAACTTGATTACATCAATAGCCTCTACCATGGATAACCTTTAATAACTATGAAAATACTACAATGGATTCAGAACTCTGCTGCCAGACTACTCTTAGATATAAGGCCACAAGCTCACATCTCCCCTGTCTTGAAAGCCCTACATTGGTTACCAGTTTCCAGATGATCCACATTCAAGCTGCTTTGTATCACCCACAAAGCGATACAGGGAACAGGACTGCTCTTCATCAGGAATAAAATCACCCAATGCATTCAACAAAGGAACCTCCGCTCTAGATTGGCATCTCGCCTCAAAATCCCACAGTAGAAGAAAAAAAACATAGGTTGTACATCCTTATCTGTTCAAGCAGCCAAATTATGGAACTCTTTACCCCCCAAAATAAGATCCACCTTATCTTCAGAAGACTACTCAAGAGTTGGCTCTTCCCCACATAACCACCATATTCAAACATACATATACAGCATATCCCTCTGTATATAAGCATTTATTTGGACTATAGATGTGTACCTACATATGTGTATTGCTTAGCATAAACATGTATAATAATTATATTTTAAAGATATAGATATTCGTTAGTTCCTCTACCTCCACTCTGACTCATCTCAAACCTCATTCTACTACTCTCTCCAATGCACTACCCTATTTACCACCCTATACCTCTCTCAATATATCTTTTACCTCACCTCTCTGACTCATCTCAAACCTCATTCTACTACTCTTTCAAATGCACTACCCTATTTCTCACCCTATATCTCTCCCAATATATCCTCTATCTCCACTCTCTCACTCATCCCAACCCCCATACCACTACTATGATCCACTGTTGGACTTGGCCCTTTTTGCAGGGTCATCCCGGGACTTTTTGCTTCCTCCTAGTATTTTTTATGACCTGGTGTTGGTGGCTTTAGGACTCTGGGTACTTTATCACTGTTGTCCAGTGTAAAGTGCATGTGCTCTCTATGGTAAAACGTGGTGAGATTGGTCTACACCTGTTTGGCTAATTTAATTTGCCTGTCAGTCCCTTGTAAAGCGGTATTCCCAGATACCCAGGGCCAGTAAATTAAATGCTACTGGTGGGCTTGCAGCGCTGCTTGCGCCATCCACCAAAGAAGCCTTTCAAACCTGTCTCAGGCCTCTGCCATTGCAGGGCCTGCGCGCGGTTTACTGCCGCTGTGACGTGGCACATAAAGTGGTTGCCACGTCTGTGACTCCCCTTTTACTACATGTCAGTCACCCCTAAGGTAAGCCCTAGCTAGCCCTATGGGCAGGGTGCATTGTAGGTAAAAGGTAGGACATGTGCCTTAACTGTGTGGCATGTCCTGGTAGTGACAAACAGCCATTTTGGTTTCTCACTACTGTGAGGCTGCCCTCTCATAGGAATGCATTGGGGATTCCCTGATATATGTCAGTGGTAATTCCTGATATGAGAGGAGTAGCGTGATCAAGTTTGGTATGTTTGGAATAGTGGTAATAAATGCTGCGTAATGGTGTGCGCAGATTTATTATCACTATTTTAGAAATGCCACTTTTAGAAGTAGGCATTTCTGTGTGCTCTGTGTCTTTGTGCCTACCTGATGTGTATTGCATGTCTGGCTCTGGAGTGACAGGGGCTGGTGAGGTGCAGTGGCTCCAGAGGGGCTGGGTGAGTCAGCACTAGGCTGAATAGGCAGATCTGCATTTGGAGTAGTGGGAGGAGTAGTCCCTGACCCTGAATAGGTCTGTGCCTGCCTTGTACAATGCTGGCTCCGCTCCCCTGTGGTGTGTCTGGGGTCAGGACCTACTCTGTCAATGGGGACTGTTGTGCACTGTATACAAATGTTGGAGTGCCCCCCAGAACTGGTTTGGACCGGGTGCAAAGCCCTAAGAACCAAGACAAATATGGTATAAATATTGGGGCTGTGACCCCATGTAGGCTGTTGGAGCTTGCTTGGGACTGAAACTGCACCTGGCCAGAGGACTGCCAGGAGGAACCGCCATCTGGACTTTGCCTGGTGTGCTGATCTGGAGCCTGCCACCTTCACTGAGGGTCCCTGATGTGCTGGTCTGCCTGCCTGCTATCCCTGTGCAGGTGTCTCCAGTACCCCTGAAGAGAGGGGGCCCTGCTGCTCGAAGCGCATCGTGAGCGCTTCACCTTTTTTTTGTTGTGTGCTCTTTGCCCCCTTGGAATTTGAGGAAGGGAGGCTCCTGCTTCCAGCGCATTGTGAGCGCTTCAGGGAAACCGGAAGTCAGGCGGCTGCTGCGGCTGTGAGAGCCCCATGTGTGTCCTCACAGCTGAGAGTGAGGGGCAGAAAGTTGCTACCGGAGGGAGGAGCTGTGACAGAGGAGTGCTCCCCCCTCCCTAACCCCCAGTGAGTGTGTGCGCTTGGGGACGAAGAAGCCACAGGAAGTCAGGCGTCTGGCCTGGTTGTGGGAGGAGCTATGTCCCAGGAAGCCTGATTGCGGGCGGGGCTGCTGATCGCGATGCCAGCGCGAGGGAATCCCGAAGTGTTGCTGGGCAACCAGTGAGCCGGCCGGAAGTCGGGCAAGTCCATGCCTGATTGTGGGCGGGGCCCACACCGCCGAGAGGAGAAAAGGTTGACGGAGACTTCGCTCTGAGTGTGTGGCTGACGGCAACCTCCACATTCCAGACCCGCCGGGGCGGTACCGACTGGAACTGCTGAGCCAGGTGAGACCGGGGCTGGCGAGGCCCCGTTACGCCACAGCCTCAATGGGAGAGGAGGGCCCAGAGAGGCCTTCCCGTGTGTCGGCCCCCACACTGTTTTCTGGGCATGGAGGAGGAGGGGTGGAAAGAGGAAGAAGACGGCTGCTACTTGAATCGCTCAGCCCCCAAGGAATGGTGAGTGGGGCTGAGCCTCTTTCGTTTGCTTCCACCTGGTCCGTGGTGTGGTGACGTCAGGGGGCCCGGCCGAAGGAGAGGTTGAGCAGCCGGAAGCCAGGCGAGCCATGGTTGTGGGCGGAGCCGCGACGAGTGCGGGTTCGACTGAGACCCCGCTCCGTGTTCCACAAGCAGTTGAGCTGTTACCGGCCACAAGAGAAGCCCGGTGAGTGGGGCTAAGAAGGCACACTGTTGGTGCCGATTTTTGGCAGTACAGCTGCACCGCCAGATCACGGGCAGCTGCAAGGTGGGGCACATGGTTAGGGAGGACAAGGGTGAATTGCACCCCCTCCCGCCCTGTGAGGATTGTGCCCAAAGTGAGTGCTGCAGCGGCAGCCAAGAGAGCCCTGACGTTTTGGGACATAGGGCATTGCAGGGAAGCCCAAGCTGGGCCCCCGAGGATAAGGCCAGTGGGGCTGGGGGATCACCTTGTGTTCCGGTGGGGCGTAAGGCCCTAAGGAGATGTGTGCACCCGACCAGTGTTACTGTGGTGCACTGCCAGGGCCGGACTGGGAAATGAAACCGGCCCTGGCAAACAGCTCGGCCGGCCCCCCTGGGGGTGAGAAGGGGGGTGCGGTCGAGCTGTTTGATACGGCTGATTTCGGACGTTTTTGTTACAGGGGGCCGATATTGCCGGCCGCTGGTAACAAAAACGGCCCCCCAGGGCCTAAAACCGGCCCCCTCCCTGGCGGCCTACCGGGGAAACACCCGGTGCCCGCAACGGCCAGTCCGGCCCTGTGCACTGCTAATTTAGGCTGTATGCCTAATGTGATGATGCATAATGTGTTTATGCCCAGTGTTTATGCATAATGTGTTTATGCCTAATATGTATGCCTAATGTGATGATGCATAATGTGTTTATGCCTAAGTGCTTATACCAGTAGTTGCTGGTTGTTTTATTTTCACTACTTGCATTCTAATGGTTATGACAGTGGCCCGATTGGCCCTGTCATGTATATAATCCCCTGTAAAGTTATATCTAGTGCCAGGTGGCACAGTGTACATATGTGATGACATTCTAATGTGTTGATGAGCAATACAAAGGCTATTTTTTTCATAACCTTGTGTGGAGTTTCTTTTGTGGTGTGCCTAGTGTGTCGCTGCTGTGCTAGTGTGTTGCGCAAACGCTTTACACATTGCCTCTGGGATAAGCCTGACTGCTCGTGCCAAGCTACCAAGGGGGTGAGCAGGGGTTATCTTCAGTGTGTAACTCCCTTGCCCTGACTAGAGTGGTGGTTTCTGCCTGGCTTAGGCGCTTGCCTAGCCAACCAGAAATTCCATTTCTAACATCCACAAAATAACCCTTTCCAGACTCTTCTCTCCTCTACCCCTCCTTGCATCATCTCATACCTCTTTTGCTATTCAGATCTCCCAAACAAACCTTGCTAAACCCTTCCTTCTGACTCTTCCCCCTCCACCTCCCCTTTACTCATCGTAAACCCCCTCCTACTGCTATAAACACCATAGAAAAACGTTCTCGCCTCTTCCCTCTTCTGTCCCTCCACTATTCCTTTTCAATCCAAATAACAGACTAACATGTCTACCGCTCAAGTTAATTTCATATTTCCCTATACTAATTCCCCATTAATCTTGTTTGGGTTCCGGAGTAGCGTGCTACCCGCCAAAACCGCTTCAACACCTCATCAGGGGTAGCAAGCGCTAGATAAATGCAAACCCTTCACTCTTCTATCCCTCCACTGTCCTTTTTCAATACAAACAACACACTAACATGTCTACTGCTCAGATTAATTTCATATTCACTTATTCTAATTCCCCATTAATCTTGTTTGGGTTCCGGAGTAGCGTGCTACCCGCCAAAACCGCTTCAACACCTCATCAGGGGTAGCAAGCGCTATATAAATGCAAACACTTCCCTCTTCTATCCCTCCACAATCCTTTTTCAATTAAAATAACAGACTAACATGTCCACCGCCCAAAGCAAATGAACTTCATATTTCCCTATACTAATTCACCACAGATCTGTTTTCGGTTCCGAAGTAGCGTGCTACTCGCCAAAAAGTGCTTCAACACCTCATCAGGGGTAGCAAGCGCTATATAAATGTAAACTCTTCCCTCTTCCATCCCTCCACTATCCTATTCAATCCAAATAACAGACTAACATATCCACCGCTCAAATTAATTTCATATTTCACTATACTAATTCACCACTAATCCTTTTTGGGCTCCAGAGTAGTGTGCTACTCGCTGAAAAAGCACTTTGATCCCTCGTCAGGGGTAGTAGGCGCTAAATAAAAGCAATTACAATGTTACAATGGATGTTATGTTATTTTACTGCTAAACAAGACAGCAGTACATCAGCAAAGGAGTGTGGCCCTTGCAAGAGGTTTAGGTATACTAGAAAAGCCCTGCCCCCCCTCTGGATTTCCAGTCCTGGATTATCACAAGGTTTAAGATTCTTAATTGTTGCTAAATAAGGAAATCAGAACTACAACTTGTTTCTTTTCCCTTTCAACTCAAATCCCCTCCACTAGCTGCTGCTCGGTCAGCGATTAATAGTCGCTGGAATGTTGACAGCAGAACAGCCAGTGCTCTCAAAATGATGTGTGCTTTGCCAAAGCATGTGATAGCAGCATTGTTGACCTTGGATCCGGTCATTAATCCTGGTTACTGCTCCTTCCCTTGCTTATGTAACTCAGGCGCATAAATCACTGGAGGAAATATCACTGGCTGACTTTGCTGATAAGGATGGACAAGTATTCCCATCAGAGACCCTGGTGAAACCCATGGCAAGTTCCCATCATCGCTGTCTTCAGTGGTAGTATAATTAGTTATCTAGGCTGTACATAGCTGTAATGATGAGAGTTAACCAGTTAATAAGTTTATTATTTATTACGCATAAATAATAACAAAACACTAAGCTTAAATAATAACAAAACACTTAGCTTCATGACACAAAAATCAAAAACAAGTAAGATAAACACATTATTTACCGATAAAAGGCAGTAAAAGCAAAACAGTTTCCTAAAAGCTAGAAAATTAGCCATAAAAAAATTCAAAGTACAGCATACACATGAATATATAATTCGTACAAAAGCACTCCAAACTTTTGGTAATATAAAACATTTTGCAACCCTAACCAAATTGATATTTTGCAGGTATTCTCATTTCAATGAATGGTTACTTGTGGGGCAGCCTAGCCTCCTCTCTTCCTTTGAGGCGTAAACAACCGACTTGCCTAGGAAGCAAGCCTAAGCAGAGAAAGCCGGATAAAAACACCGGCCTTCAGATGACACCTCCAACAAAGCCAGTGCTTAATTTGAGCTGGTGGTTTTCGGTGCTTGGCACCAGCACTTAATTGTCAACACCAGCGCTTGTGACAGTGTGCCACAAGGTGGCGCTGTTTGAGATGACCACAACAACAGTCAATTATTAATTTAGTATATATTAAAAATGACTATCACCTGCCGCCCAAGCCATTCTTATAGCTTTAGGGGCCTGGAATAGTCGAAAATGTCACACTTTTAGGAGTGTGATGGCTAGTAGTTGTGTAGGTACTGTCATTGGCAGCACAGGCTGGGGCAATATGTGGTGCAAGCTGCAGTGCCCTCCTGATGAGAGCCCTGGCACTTGTTTTTTTTACAAATTAAGCACTGAACAAAGCTACTTCAAAATCACACATGTTTTGTATATTACCATTTCCATGTGTTGGGCTCCCTGTATGGTCAGCTATCTCTGGCAAGTCATGCTGAACATTAATGGTTTAGTGGGCTAAATCACTATCAATGCCATGCAGATTTCTCGCAAAAAATGCTACTTATGACCTAACTGACTTAGAACTGCAAATAAATAGGTAGTGGAAAACAGTTAAAACGCCATGCAGATTTCTTGCTGTTTGCCGTGCCATATAATACATTGGATTGGTGTCTTCTGGCGCTTGCTCCAGGCTTGCCAGAAGCCTTTGCGACGGCTGGTGCAAAAACTTAATGGGGATATGTTAGAAATGGGGGTCTCTAGTTGGCAAGGGTTTGCACCTTTGTCCAAGTAGGGACCCTTCTTCCTAGTCAGGGTAAGGGGGATACACTTCTAAAATATCCCCTGCTCACCCCGTTGGTAGCTTGGCACAAGCAGACAGGCTTATTTCAGAGGCAGTGTGTAAAGCATTTGTGCACACATACAGTAATAGAGTGAAAACACTACAAATGGGCACCACACCAGTATATAAAAATAAGTAATCTTTGTCTAAACAAAACAAGACCAATACGACAAAAATCCACAATACAATAATCAAAATATGACTTTTAAACGGTAGAAACAGTTCTGTCCATATCAAACAATAGATGCGACACTTTCAACACAAAGTACTTTGGATGCATCAAAATCATAAACAAAAACAGACGCAGGGAAGGTGATGCGTCAGTTCCTTACATCCAGGAAGGTGATGCGAAATCCTTACTCCAGGGGAGGTGATGCGTCGGTTCCTTACTGCCACACAGAGGAGGTGATGCGTCGGTTCCTTACTGAAGGGGAGGTGATGCGTCGATTTCTTACTGTGTGGGGAGGTGATGTGCTGGTTTCTTACTGCGGCCCGATGCCCTTGTAGACTTGACCCCTCAGTGCGATGCGTGGGGATCGGGCATGTGTCGGTTCTCAATGTGGCGGCGGCAATGGCACTGCGTTGGTTTCTGCAGCCGTGGTCCCACGATGCGTTGGTTCTTGCAGCTGCACAGCAGGGCCTGCGTCGGAATCGGTGCTGTGATCTTGGACTTTGGAGATCAGTGCCTGGGATTCGGCGTGCAGCAATTTCTCCAGCCGCGGGCAGGCACTGCGTCAGTTTCTTCGGCGATGCGTTGGAAACTGGTGTGGATGAGTCGCGTTTCACATAGTTGCGTCGCTTTTCCAGCTCACAACAGCAGGAACAACCTCCAGAGGCCCAACACAGTCAAAGGGACCTCTTAGCAGGTCAGAACTCCCAGCAAGGAAGGTCAGGGTAGCTGGTGGTGAAGTCTTTGTGTCCCTGAGACTTCAGAACAGGAGGCAAGCTCTACTTCAAGCCCTTGGAGATCTTCCTCAAGCAGGGGACACAGCACACAGCAAAGTCCTTGTCTTTTCCGTAGCAGAAACAGCCACTGCAGGCCAACCCCAGACAGCACACAGCAAAGGGGCAGTACAGCTCCTTCAGTTTCTCCAGCTCTTCTCCTTGGCAAAGGTTCCTCTTGAATTCCAGAAGTGATCTAAAGTTCTGGGGTCTGGGCCCCAATATTTATATTCTATTTCTCTTTGTTCTCTGGTGTCAGAAAGGCTCTGTAGTTAGTCAAAACCAGTTCTGTCCTCTCTGGTGCAGCTTCCCGGCAGGAGGTGGAGACAGCATTGTGTAAGGCAGACCAGGCCCATTCAGGTGAAAGGAAATCTCCTCCCACTACTCTAAATGCAGCCCAGGTCTATGTAGCCCAGACCTGACTCATCCAGGAAAGGCAGGACACACCTCAACCCCCCAGTGGCTGTCTACAGTGAATGCACATCCCCAGCCCCTGTCACTCCAAAGCCAGACAGTCAATCCACAAACCAGCAGAGGCACACAGGATGGATAAGCAAGAAAATACCTACTTTCTAAAAGTGGTATTTTCAACCACAGAATGTAAAAATCATCCAATCATCCTTACTAAAAGATGCATCTTTAGATTCTGAGTTCAGGCATACTAAACTTCACCTTCCAATCTTGTCCCCATGGGAAGTTATATTTATAAGATGTTATAAATAAACTCCCATTCTATCCTATGGGACAGATAGCCTTTCAATAGTGAAAAACGAAATTCCCTGCAATTCACTATCAGGACATGTTACACACATCAAAACATGTCATACCTTTCACAGACACTGCACCCTGCTACACAGGGATACCTTGGGCCTACCTTAGGGGTGACTCACATGTAAGAAAAGGGAAGGTTAGCGCCTAGCAAGTGGGTGCACTTGCCAAGTCGACATGGCAGTACCAATCTGCGCACAGACACTGCAGTGGCAGGTCTGAGAACCTTTTGCAAGGCTGCTTATGTGGGTGGCACAATCAGTGCTGCAGGCCCACTAGCAGCATTTGACTTACTGGCCCTGGGCACACACAGTGCACTGTACCAGGGACTTAGTAGTAAGTCAAACAAGCCAATCATGGAAACGTCAATCCATAGTCACAATTTACAGAGGGAGCACTTGCACTTTGACACTGATCAGCAGTGGCAAAGTGCCCAAAGCATCTAGACCAGCAAAAACGAAGTCCAGCACCCAGCAAAAACACAGGAGACGGAGGCAAAAATACAGGGGAAAACCACGCCAAGGATGCCAGGTCTAACACGATCCCTGGATGATGTTTCTGTTTTTGACAGGTGCCAGAAAGCACCAGTTTCTTGGAAATAAAAAATGTATTCCAGGGAAAGAGAAAACATGGCATCTTGTGCCATCTAGTGGTCGATCCACTCAAATAACCTCTGTACTAATGAAGATGCTATATATACTTCCTTCATTTAATAAAATCTATAAAAATAATTGCTGAAGCATTTAAGGACCCTGAAAACCACAGAGCCTGGAGCGTAATGCCCCCTCTACCATTCGCTCCTGGCCCGTTATGATCACCATCGCTCAGTTTATGTACTAGACCCTTTCGTTTCATGTGCCTTCAGGCAATGCTTTAAGTGGGCCCGGCCTACGGCGCTGACCCCCGCTAAAGAAAACAAGCATTGCAAATGCAATAGGTCTCGCATTTGTTGAAGTTATTGGCATTAGCAATGCCAATGTATTTTTACCGAGCCATGTTGCAGGGTGCCGTACCATAACAGACTGGCGAGCCACGCCAAAGAAAAGAAAGGCGTGGCTCACCAAAGTCTATTTTTTCAATATTGTAAGCTTTTGTAAAGCAGCGCAGCACGCCGCCTGTACCATGATGCAAAGGTGAAAGTTGGGCGAGCCGCAATCAAGAGTGGCTGCTGTTACTAATAATAAAAAAAATATAAAAGTGGGCGCCCTGCTGAAACCTACAGCATAGCGCCCGGAGGCAGGACGGCGATTTTGAGAAAATAGTGCTCACAGACTGTAATTGAACCATAGTGAGTAACAACACAAGTAAAAGGGCCAGTCCTCATGGGAGGTTACAAAAGCAGAAAAGGTGGTACTAAGGAGGGACTACTAAGGCCATTCACGAATCAAAAGCAACCATTTAGAATGAACAGTAACAGGAGCCAATTGAAAAGATTGGTGGAAAATGGACGGAGCTTCAACTCCATACATGAATACAGTATGTCTCGAGGAGACAGCGCAAACTCTGCCTAGGCGAGACCTAAAAAAAAAAAAAGACAGACAGACATTGAAACAAGTCCATACGACATCTTCCATTTCTGTCTTAATATAAATTGTACTTGCCTGCTTGTCACACTTGGAGATGCATGGACTTTTTGACATGGGGCCAAAGCAACACAGTGGGTACCGCTGCTCACTTTTGGTATTCATAGGCAGGGCCACTGGAGATATGCGGCTCGAGAGGGCCACATTATGCGGCAGGGTGGAGTAAATTATGTGGCAAGAAAAGGCAAATTATGTGGCTTAATGTGGAACACTCTGTCATAGTATTACTTCATTATTTTGTCATTTTTAAACTTGGTAACACTGTCTGGGCATTGGTTGCACCTCATCAGTACCAGATTAATACCCAAATATAGCAATAAGCATCAGAAAGGTGATCACTCCAGATCTGCAAAGGACTTTTTACCTGTCAGCAACATGTGTCACTTCATTTTTGGTAACTTTTGCACCGTGTGAGCTAGAAACAAAACATTTTTTCTGTTCAAATCTGCAGATTATGTGGCTGATGTTAGATTATGTGGCAAATGTGACAAATCTAAAGTTATGCGAAAATCGCCACAGCCTTACCATTGCATAATTCCAGTGGCCCTCTCCATAGGATACTATTTCATTCCACTTGAACAGTATGGTTATTCCCTTTGTACACTTGACTGTACAAGAATAGTGATAACAAGAAGTCAAGGTGTGGCATATTTTTAAATCTAAGTGTTTATTTCTTATGGCCCATGATAATGGTAGTGTATATACTGTTAAATATCTTATTTCTTGCTGATATTGGTTCTTCTTTGTCTAGTAAGACTATAGTTATGAATTTGTCATGTACAGAATTCTATTGACAAGTATTAGGACATATCCTCATTTACACAACAACATCTATTTAGGTTTATGGAATGTTTTTTAGGCCACACCTCTTTTAGAGTTCCTCACTTTTTCAATCCCACTTACAATACTGTTTCAAAGTTTTCATTCAACCCCTCCCTATGTAGTGGCATTTTCGTTATGACCCCCTTATATGGACTGCTTTATACCGATGCATTGCAATGGAAAGCTCAGACTGGAGCAATATGTTCAGGTCAAAGTAGAGACCAGCTGGTCTAGATGGAAATAAAAATAAAAATCAAGGCAGTGGCTCTGGAAGAGGAGTTAGACATATGTCAGGCTCAAGTGGCTGTTTCCTCCCCAGTAATGCAAGCCTTTCATGGTTACTTGGCTCTTGAGAGATCTGATTTCCATAGAGACCAGAGCACCACATTCACATGATCCTCATCAAATCTCTTACCAGCTTAGACCTATGCCGTGGCCTATAGGTCTTCCTATGCAGTGAACAGTGCCATTCCTGAAAGGACCCTAGCGATGACCTTCTCAGCGCAAAGTTTCTTTTACCAGTACAGGAAGTCTTGAAGTATAGTTATTCCTTCCTATGACCCTGAGGTCACTGTACCACTTCCTTCCATTTCCAGAGTGTTTGTCCCCTGAGAAAGCCCCTTAACCCTCTGACTGGACTATGCCCCCTCTCCTTCTGCCTTCTTAGCGCTCACTGTGCCCTTCCCCTGAGCACTCTGAGCTTCTACTGAATCCTTCCCTTAAGCCCTGGGGCGATCAATGTGGCATTCACCCGAGCTCTGTGAGTGCTCACTATGCCCTTTTCCTGATCCTACTGAGCATTCACTATTGCCCTCTGAGCGCTCACTGTGGACTTCACTTGAGCCCTCAGTATGCTCACCGTGCCATTCACCTGAGCTCTCTGAGGGCTCACTGCACCTTTTTCCCTAAGTCCTCAGAACGTTCACTGTGTCTTTCTCCTAAGCCCACTGCATTCTCGCCGCAACCTTCTCCTCGGCCATCCAAGTGCTCCCTTCGGCCTTCAATGTAGCCCTCTGAGTGTTCACCGTGTCCTTACCCTGAGAAGGTTGGAGTGGGCAGGATCTATTTGAAACCACATTCCTAGGCTTTTTTAATCTTACCAAAACAACCCCCATACTTTTTGTAATAAAAAGTAATAGTTCCTACATATTAATGCCACCTAGAGTTGTCTTAGGCTGAAAGGGAAATAAAGGGTCCCTGCACTGTGAATTGGGAGAAGGAGGCAGAGATTGCTAGAAAAGAAACAAACCTTCTCTCCCGGGAGCCTGCTATTCAAAAGCAATGTAAATGTGTCCAATTAGTTCATCAGCAAATCTAAACTTGTCTGGGTGTCAGACTAGGCTTTAATTGATAGAATCATCTGAGGATTCAAGGTGGCAAAGAGCTATTCTTTAGAGGATTACTGTGAGGGAATTACCAGTTCTGGAATGGGTTCTTTAAATGGAAACCTAAAAAAAGGTTTTTCCCATACTTCTTGTTTACACCGAGGGTCTCCAACCTTTTCTGTAATAAGAGCTGCCCATGGTCAATTAAACTCATCCCCAGCTACTAATATTATTATTATAATAGTTACACCATCATAGCAAGATTATGTTCATGGCCACCATATGCAAGATTACGAGCAGTGATCACCCCAGTTCAGCAGTAATGTAAAAAAAGCTGTGTCAATGTGGAATATCTCTACATGAGTAATACATAACAACTATAGCTGCAGTGCCCTTGGAACCAAGGTATTAATATTAGAAATAAGTCTCCCCAGCATCACATGATTGACCTTTCAAATATCAACAACAGAAGTCCTTTCCGTGCACACATTAGAGTATTAAAAGTGTCAATAATAGTTTTGAGTTCACAAGTGTAACTTAGTCCACTTTTAATCCATTGACACCAGTTCAGGATCAAGGTTCAATCCAGGTTCTTATTACAGCAAGTAATCCATATGATACAATCCACACAATAACTGCAGATTTCTTTTACAATGCATCTTGATACAGCCTTCAACAATGCATCTCGATACAGCCAACACGTGTTTCGGCGTATGGTATTAAATACTTCCACTTCTTCAGGGCTGTAATTTCAAATACATAGTATCATAAAAATATCTAACAAAAATCAAAACAGAACCGTCACCCACCAATGTGTCAGGCAGGAAGTAGTTCTAAGCGGTGTCTACAGTAGTCCAAAACGGAAACATCACCTATCATAGTGGAAGCCAAAGAAACATTTTTGGAATCCGAAGGCATCGGAAAACCATATTAATCAAAACAAATCGTACAAGAACAGAATATTTCATTAAGTGGTGATGAAACTCATGAGAGGAGTGCCACCGAGTAGTTAAGAGGAAGAACAATTACGAGGACAGGTAGTGTAATTGCGACAGGAGAGGGAACCATTAGAGAAAAGAAATCAAGCCACAAGGCTACATGCAACCCATTAGAAATGTAGGGTCAGGGCCACAAGAGAGTGGAGACAAAGAAGACAACACTTCAAGTAGGTAATAACCTGCGACAATATCGGAATCGCGGTTGTATGCTGTCTGTCATTAGCGTCCTGATCGATCCATCTGAGAGTGTAACACTGATCTATAATCTAAAATAAGTAAACAATTAGTAACTCAAATGAGTTCTACTCCACATATCTCCGAAAAACATAGGAAAAGCAATGACCTAAAGCCAACTCGTAATTGGGCCAAGGAGTGGTTCCACCCGTATCAAAAGGTCCAGAGTGTAAAACGCGGCGAGAGTGTAAATCTGTAGTAAGGAGACAAATAAAGGATGGCAAAAGCAGACATAAATAGTCCAACCCTGTAAACATGACTATCTACCCCAATCATTAGTTCCTATTATAGGAAGACAGTGGGGGAAAAAACACAAAAAACAGTGGCAATCAGGGAACATATTCTCTCTCTCTCACCAAATCACCAAGTCATAGGTCAATGTACTAGTTATGTGTCAATCTAAAATTAGTAAACGCAAATAGTGCCAAAAATTAAAACATATACAAAAACAAACTCATTCATTGCCCTTGCATTTAAGTTCAAATATCCAAATACGATTGGAGTCTGTAAGGGATAAACTCTACCCTCTCTCTATTATGCTGCTGGTATCTCAAAAAATAAGGAGATAGACCCACAAACACGAGTGAGTACTGTAATGATGTGTCCCTGAGGTAGACTACATAACCGCTGTTGATGTATAATGCTAACAATTCTTATTATTTCATACAAGTGCCCAACAAAGAAACTATTCCAACTTGTATGTGTAAATCGCTAACGCCCATCTAAGCGGTGCCAGTATTAATAATGTCCGGAAAACCGAAGTAGCAGGACATGGAAAAGCGGCTTCGACGTGTACTCATGAAAACGTAGCGTGCAGTGCCCGGATAGTATTCCAAGGCGTGGAAGATCAGCGCCATCTTTCCGACTTACTATATACAACTCAAACAGTCACATGACAAATGCGCTCTCAAAAGCTCAGCGCCATCTTAGCACTATACTTATAGATCTGTAACCCGAAAATCATTTGCACCAGCAATCCAGTGTCATCCCAACCTACATGAATAAAATATCGAGTACACATCCAAACGAAAAAAGGCAGTGGGGGTGGGTGGAGGGACATCAGGTAATCTTCCATCGTTAAATGTGCTGGCGTCTCCAAGGATAAAGTATTCGGCACTAGTCAGCAAACTAGGTCAAAGTCCGGCACCATCTTGGTACAGTATGTCTGCAATAGAGATAATTATAAATCCCTAACAAAGCCAGAAAAGGTCCACAATACAATGTACTCTTATATTGGAAACAGTGTTACACCTGAATGGGGAGGCATAGTAATTGAGTGAAACCCTAACAGGGCAGAATAAAGAAAATAGAGCTCTAGTATTACACCACAGGAAGGCAAGACATAGTGCCTCCTATAGGAGGTTCAGCGATCATTAAAGTGCCAAGTACACTATCTATGCAAGCAATAAAGTTAAACCGCAAAATTACACGAATGGGATCATGAAAGACAAAAATCGTAACTCCATTGATGGGTGAGTTCTCCATGGATAGAGCGTACACTTGACAGAAACAGCCATATCAGATCATGATAACTGCCAGTTTAAAGTGTGAAGTCCCCATAGACAAGAAGAGTGAGGAAATAACAGTGCATAGAGGGGGGAGGGTCAAGAGAGAAAAAAACAGAACATTACGTATCAAGAACTGGTAAACTGTATATGGAACATTCTTTCTCCTCCAGCAATCTTGCCTAGCTACTTACACATCCTACATGTCTGTGCGGATTCAATTTACACCATTAGAACAAAAAAGATAAACTGTTAATTACATAAATCCAAATTGAGTCAAATATGTTACAAAAACACGTGCGTGATAGTTACAAAATTATTACAGTCAAAGCATTCAATGCATCGGGGCACACTATAGGGTGTTATCTTAGTGTAGAAAGACCTCATAATCCATTGAGTCATCTTTCTCCAAGGAAGTATTGTAATTTATTATCAATATTAATGCCAAGTTCCACTGCACAGAGTTTCATTATCCAAATTTCTTCCCTGCGTCTCAGTTGGAGTTCCCTGTTACCACCCCGTATATCATTCCTCACATGGTCAATACCATGAAAGCTAAATCTGTAGGTCTGTGTACCTGGAACATCATCAAGGGTATGCAGCACAATTGGATAAGCCCTGAAATGTTCAGCGATTCTTCCTAGCAATGGTCTGATCGTGCTCACAAGATAAATTTTCTGACATGTACATATAATAACATATACCACAAATTTCGTGTCACAGTTGATAAACAAGGGTATAACATGATCACCAGTATCATTATAGTTGAATTGTAACACTTTGTCAACTGCCCACCTACATGTATTGCACCGTCCACATTTGTGGAAACCTTTGATGCGATCACTCAACCAGTTACTTCTTCTGAGTGGTCGAGGGTAGCTGGGACTCATCATATTTGCAAGGGTTAGACCCCTCCTAAAGGTTAGACTAGGGGTCAGGCTAAAAAATGGGGCCAGACTTCTGTCCGACCTAAGTATATACCAATGTTTCTGTAATGCACGATAAAATGTATTGGTATCAGGGTGAAAATTAGTAACCGATCTGATTTTATCTGTCATTTTTTAACAGTTCCTCTGTGTGGGCTTCAGAGTATTCTCTCGCGACAATTGTGGTGCCCGCAGTACTGCTTTGTCTATTGTGTGTTTGCCATACCCCCTCTGCGTGAACCTTCGCTTCATATCCCAAACAGTCTTGTCGAACTCACTATTCTCTGTACAGTTTCTCCGAGCCCTGACCATTTCCCCATAGGGGATTGCATTGATCTTAAATTTGGGATGACAGCTAGTTGCATGCAGTAAGGCGTTACAGGATGTGCTCTTTCTATACATCTTTCTACAGATGCTGTCACCCGATACATAGAGTTCTACATCCAAGAACACCATACGTTCCTTACTGTACTGAAATGTGAATGAAAGATTGTAATCATTTGAATTCAGATACACAAAAAAACTCTCCAGTTGTTGTATGGAACCTGTCCATATTAGCAGGCAGTTGTCAATTTACCTCCCCCAGTATTGAATATGTTCAATCCATGGCAACCCTAGAGGGCCCCAGATCCGCTCCGCCTCAAACCATCCCATAAAGAGATTGGCAAAAGACAGAGCGAATCTCGAACCCATTGCGGTACCAGGAAGTTGTCCATACCAACTGTCACTAAATAGGAACACATTATTTTCAAGAATGAGTTTTGTCACGATAAGTATCATTTCTGTATGGTCAAGGTATTCAATTGGTCTTCTGTGCAGAAATTATCTCAATGCCTTCAATCCTAAGTCAGGGTGGATATTGGTGTAGAGGGAGACTACATCCATGGTAACCAGTGTCATCCCGGATTCCCATGCCACATCAGTTAATAGATTCAAAATATGCTTGGTATCTTGTATGTATGATGGTAAGTTCATGACAAATGGTCTCAAAAAAGTGTTGACGAACTGTGATAATCTTTCTGTGGGACCCCCTATCCCAGACACTATTGGTCTACCCGGAGGGTTAACTGAATTCTTGTGAATCTTGGGGAGAGTGTACAAGCACGGAAACCGTGGACAGTTAATGAGTAAATACAAGTATTCATCATCACTAAGCAGCCCCTTATCACACCAATGCCTGAGTTCTTTATTAGTTATCAACAACAGGGGCAGCCCTGAAAACCTGAACCAGGGGCAAACAATACTGGAATCCTAACGAGGGTTCAAGTTAACACAATACGTACATCAAATTTTAATCAAAACCAGAAAAAATCAAAAAGCCTAAAGAAAAACAGAAACATTATGATATAAAGAACATGAAAAATTGTACAATGAAGAAAACAGAAAAGAAAAAAGAAAGAAAGAAAACCCACGTGGAAGTATATACAATTCATAGAAAAATATTTTATTAACAATAATAAATAATTCAATCTTAAAACATATAAGACAAAGGCGCTCAACACAATACACAAACAAAGACCTATAAACAATACAGTGTGTAAACAAACAAGTGGCTGAGGAAAAAGTTTACAATAATAAGAAGTTCAGGACAAAACTGAAACAACACAAAGCAAACAATGCGTCCTCTTCAATTTCGGCCACATATGTGCGTCGATGGCGTTTCGACCATAGTAGAACTAAATGGTCATCATCAGGACAAACGATAATTATATGAGCGTCCGAACCAGTTCAATACAACATCTATTCTTAAAGTAGACCCAAACGAAGGTACATAGATCGTATGGATTCCACCCGGAAATTGGCTCCGTAAAATGATGATCCAAAGGAGATACTTGAATATAATTGTGGGAGCTTGTGCATAAATTCAATGGCTCCAGAAATAGGGGGAGTAAAGGAACCGCCTGTTCCACCAAATAATTTAAAAAAGACAAATTAATTGTCAGAAGGCTTAAGTATCTGTGCTTGTAAATCGCATAATTACAGGAGTTTATTCATGAATGGTAAACTCTAGCTTTCCGTCCACATGAATCTTTATTAATCATAACTGTTAATGCAGGAATAGGGTTTCTGTCCAGTCTCTTATAGTACGTCACATTATTGAGCTGTGACATCACTTCATTATCATAGTCCGTTGTGTTCAACAAGACAATATTTCCCCCTTTGTTCGCTTCCTTTATTATAAGGTCATTATTTGATCTTAAGGTTCTCAGGGCATGTCTCTCTCGTATCGTTAAGTTGTCACACCACGGGATCAAGTTTTTGTGTCTATTCCCATCTATAATTTTGTCAATTTCATGAGTCATCGCCTTATAGAAGACATCTATGCTGTTCCCTGATGCCAGTTGGGGAGTCCACTTGGATTTGTTCTGAAGTCCACTTTCCTTGCTCCAGTCCGTATTGAGTTCAAGCTCCTGTAGAAGCTTGGTCAAAGTCATAGAGTCATCCTCACTTTCAGTCAGTGAAAGTAGTACCTTGGTATCTGTCACCAACCGAGTGAACGCAGTCCGTCCGCCAGGCCGTTCTTACTTGCCTGGCCCAGAAGTCAGGCACGGGGAGCAACGTACCAGCTAGAGTCCGGTCCGTCTAAGGAGGAGCGGAGAGCCCATGACGCGACGGAGGTCCTTCCCCGCCGGTGGACAACAGACTCCAACCACGTCCCAGGAGGGGCGTGGCTCCGTCAGGTGCGTGCCCGTTTTTTAGGCAAACACCAAAAATAGTCGCAAAGGAAGGAAGGGGAGGCAAGAAGGGTGCAACCCAAAAGAAAAAAAAAGAGGGAAACCAGAGAAAAGAAAGTAGAATAAAGAAAGAGAAAAGAGAGAAGAAAAAGGGGGGGAAAACTGCCCAGTCCTTTTGTTTAGTGGCCCAACCACTTCTAACGTGCACTTCCCCTAACTATCAGCATATTTCTCACAACACTAACCTTCATATTTGCGTAATACGAGCAGAAACTTACCTCCTGAAAGCCATATGTAGGAAATCTGAACGCTTATGGAGAACTGACTATAGTAGAGAGCATAACTCCGCCTATAATATAGCACTGCAACAATACAAAGAGGCTATCATACAAGCAAAAACTGCCTACTATACCGCAAAAATAGAGGCAGCTAACAACTCCACTAAGGAGCTTTTTAAATCTATTCAATTGCTATCTAAACCCCAACAGAGTACCTCATTCAGACCAGACCACGCTTTCTGTAATAAAATGGCGAACTTTTTCCAGACGAAGGTCCAATTGATCTATGACGACCTTCATAACAGTATGCAGGTAAATGAAAATGGCCTGAATACAGTAATGGAGGATAAGACGTTGCACTGTCATTTTAACAGATTCAGCGCGCTTACTCCAAACGAAGTTAACAAAATCCTGCTATCTACTAAATCAGGGTCCCCAAAGGATCCGTGCCCACCGGCCGTTATGCATTTGGTTTCCGGGGCTATTAGTAGACACCTAACTCCCCTCTTAAACCAAGTAGTTGAGTCGGGGATTTATCCGTTGGCCTGGAAAAAAGCCTGCATTAGACCAATTTTGAAAAAGCCGGCCCTTGATCCCGTGGAGGTCAAGAACTATCGAACTATCTCATGTCTGCCGATTGCAGCCAAAATCCTTGAAAGGTCGATAAACCAGGAGCTGACTGCATACTTAGATATTAACAATCTGCTAGACTCAAGTCAGCACGGTTTCAGGTCCTGTCATTCGACAGAGTCCGCGCTTGTCATGGCAACAGAGGAGATTCGGAAGCAGGTAGATGGGGGGAGGAAGAGCCATCCTCATCCTCCTAGACCATTCATCAGCATTTGACACCGTGAACCACACGGTGTTAGTGCGGCGGCTGAAGGCAGTGGGGATTGGGGATTCAGCTCTGTCCCTCCTCTCTTCATTTTTGGAGGCTAGGGTACAGACCATACATTGGGAGAATCTACAATCTGAATCTTTCCTTCTCCTATGTGGAGTGCCACAGGGATCGGCATTATCTCCAACTCTGTTTAATATATATGTCACCCCACTCGCCAGTCTCATCAGAGAGCATGGTTTCTCGCTTGTGTCATATGCGGACGACTCACAGATTGTCATCTCTGTATCTAAACAGTCCGAGTCTACTGCCGCTAGGTTCCATGCTTGTCTGACCCACATCATGAGCTGGATGAGTAGTAATTATCTCAAAATCAATACGGATAAGACGGAGGTCATGGAGTTTGGCAACGGTCCGTCCCTGTGGAACCACACGTGGTGGCAGATAGAGGCCGGTGAATGTCCCGTTCCATCAGCCAAGGTTAAGAACCTGGGGGTCATTTTTGATGACCAGCTTAGTTTTTCGGCCCAGATAAACCGTGTAACCTCCTCCTGTTTCTTTGTATTGAAGCTTCTTCGAAAGGTGTTCCCCTTCATTCCCCAGGAGCTAAGAAAAACCGTGGTAGTGGCCCTTGTCCTATCACGCCTAGATTATTGCAATGCACTATTTATTGGCATTGACAATGCGCAGAAGGCTAAATTGCAATCAATACAAAATGCCGCTGCTCGGCTACTATTAAATATTCCAAAAGGCCACTCTACCTCTGCTGCCATTAGGTCTTTGCATTGGCTCCTGATACAACAGCGAATAGATTTTAAAGCCCTATGCCTGGTTCACAAGACACTATATGGCGGTGGGGCAGCCGACTTCTGCAAATTCTTCTACTGGTATACTCCTACCAGAAGCCTCAGATCCTCAAATACGGGTCATCTCAGTAGCACCAAAATCTGTAGAGGCAGATGGTAAGTAGTCCCTCTCTTTTCTCACCTCCCAGCGCCAAGACGCCTCGGCATTCGAGCGCTTTATAAAACTATATCATCATCATTATCATCATCATCCTTCTCTGTTCTATCGAGGGTGCTGGCGGAGAGGAACTCCGAAGGACCTGAAAGAAAGAAGAAGATGCTGTGAAAAGCTAGACTGAAACCCTCCCATCATCTGTCAATAAGAAAACTGTACTTCTCTAAATAAAGAGTGATATTGATTCCTGCAACTATCCTGAGTAGTCCTTAAGTGTAAAAATCCCTGTTTTGATCACAAGTGGTGGAGAATGCGGGCATAGTCCCTGCCATTGATAAAAATGGATGCCTTAATAGAACATTTGGTTCAAGGGCAACGAAAACTCGAATGGGCTTTGGAACGCCAAATGACTTCCGCCCAAGCTGACCGAGAGCTGCTCCGCGATACCCTAAAAACCCAGACAGAGCAGTTGGCTAAATTAGCTCAAGAACAAGTACAGGTGACCTCAGGCGGACTGAACTACAAAACAATCCCACCCAATGCCCCAATGGTAACTTTACAGAGACTATTACCTGGTGACGATCTCGACGCCTTTCTAACAAATTTTGAACGTACGGCGAGGGCCTGTGCATGGCCTCAGGAAAGATGGCCTTATTATCTGGCCCCATTATTGTCCGGAGATGCCCAGGCAGCGTATCAAACCACTAACCCCCAAGGAACTGCCACTTATGACGAAGTAAAGAAAGTAATACTAGACAGGGCAGGCCTAGACGAAGAGGCATATAGACTACGCTTCAGACAAGAAAGGGGTAAGCCGGGTGATACCCAAAAGGTGCTATATTTCAAATTGAAAAATGGTTAAAACCCCAAGATCACACCAAGGAAGAAATAATAGACATGATTTGTCTTGAACAGTTTATAGAAGCTCTCCCTCCCCAAACTCCACGGTGGCTACGCCAACATTCAGGACTTAGTAGCGAGTAAGCTGTTGAAATGCCCACCTCGTTTTCACGGGTTCAGCCCCGGTCTTCCTCCCATGAGGTAGAAAAACCACACAAGAATTCCTCAAGAGCTGCCAACTTTCATTCTGAACGAAAACAAAACAGAACAAACAACGAGGGTAGAAGAACCAACCAAAGTAAATCTGAACTCCACTTTCCATCTAGTCCCCAATGTTTTGAATCTGGCGAGTGGGGCCATATTGCCTGTTTTTGTAAGAACAAGAAAACATCAGACGAACCAATGGAGATCAATTATGCCCCAAGCCCCGTATACTATACCCAGGAGATGGGCCTTGTATTTCTTGTAAGTGTACAAATTAATAAAAAAACAACAATTGCCTTTTTGGACTCTGGCTGTAAACAATACGTTATAAAGGCAGAACTTGTTTTACCTTGCCAGATCCTGTCTGAGAGATATGTACATATCAGATGTGTCCATGGAGACGTTAAACAGTATCCTGTTGCTAGACTGGAGCTTTCCACGTCCAGCAGAACCACCGAGGTAGAAGTAGGAGTACTTACTAATCTACCCGAAGACCTCATCATAGGAACTGACAATCCACATTTCATAGACATGTTTTATACCATGCTTACCCAAATAAAAAGAACTCAGACTTAGTCCCAAAAAATACCCTTCTAGCACCGAACCATGGATGACTGATCGTAATTTTCGTTTTACTCAGACAAATGACGCACTCCTACAACCTATATGGGACAAGGCCCGACGGAATAGTACCCAGGTGTTTCCCCATTTCCAGATAAGGAATGGACTTTTGTATCGAATCCCGGGACCCACCGATTCCCCTCAGTTGTTAGTACCAAAAGAATTCCAGGACAAAATTATGTTTTATGCACATTCACATCTACTGGCTGGACATTCAGGCCCGGAGAAAACAACCAAGGAAATCCTCACAAATTTTTACTGGCCTGGTATTTTCGCCCATATAAAGAAATACTGCCTAGAATGTGAAGTGTGTCAAAAGAAAAACCCATATTTACCTCCTAAGGCGCCCCTTCAACCCTTACCGATAATAAGTACCCCATTTGAGAGAATTGGGATGGACCTAATTGGTCTCTTACCAAAAACCAACAAAGGATGCCAATATGCTCTCGTTGTAGTCGATTACGCCACCCGTTATCCGGAGGCATTCCCTCTTCATAGTCCTGATACCAAGTCCATTGCAAGGCACCTGATAGAGCTGTTTTCCCATGTTGGGTTTCCAAAAGAAATTCTTACTGATCGGGGCACCCCCTTCGTGTCCAGACTCATGAGTCAAATGTGCAGACAATTAAATATTAAACATCTAAAAACGTCGGTATACCATCCCCAGACCGATGGCTTGGTTGAAAGATATAACGGCTCCCTTAAACTTCTCTTAAAAAAAATGTTATCTGGAGAAGGAAGACACTGGGACCAAATGCTTCCATTAGCCCTCTTCGTGCTAAGAAGCCAAGTCCAAAGCAGCTTAGGCTGTTCCTCCTTTGAACTGCTCTATGGCCGAAAACCCCGAACCCTTCTAGAAATCACCCGAGAAGCATGGGAGAACGATAGAAAACCCGAAGCAGACAACTTATTGGAAACACCCAACAGTTAAAAACCCGAATAGGGAAGCTCTGGGAATTAGCAACAAAGAATCTAGAGAAAAGCCAAAACAAACAGAAACTACTGTATGACAGGGGTAAAAGGTTACTGGTGTACCAACCAGGCGATTGGGTCTTAGTGCTGTTACCAACCTCTTCACATAAACTAAAATCCGAATGGAGCGGTCCTTTTAAAATCTTGGCAAAAGTCGGTAACCTCTCATATAAGTTACAAATGGGAAAACATAGGGAACAGACCTTTCATACAAACCTCTTAAAAAAGTGGCTTGGTCCCTTGCCCCAAAACGTCCACCTAGGGTATCCAGAACACAACTTTCCATCCTCTCTAGACCAGCTAGGTATTAATGAAGACCTATCCAAGGAACAAAAGTAAGAACTCAGTAGACTGTTGCAACTGTTTGCCTCGGTCTTTTCCGATGTCCCAGGAAGAACACATCTAGCTCAACACTCTATCCCCACTCCGGAAGGATGCGTGATAAAATAAAGGCCCTATCGAATTCCTGCAGCCAGAAGAAAAGCAGTACTAGCAGAAATAGAACAAATGCTAAAAATGAAGGTGATAGAACCCTCCCAGAGCAATTGGTCTTCTCCCATTGTTTTAATCCCCAAACCTGATGGGAGTATAAGATTTTGCATAGACTTTCGAGCGGTCAATAAGATCTCTAAATTAGACGCTTACCCTCTCCCTACGGTCAATGAACTAATTGAAGGGATAAGAGATGCCAAATACATCACCACGATAGACCTCACAAAGGGATATTGGCAGGTCCCCTTAAGGACCGAGGACAAAGAGAAAACAGCTTTCTCCACACCCTTTGGTCTGTTCCATTTTACATTACTCCCTTTTGGACTCCATGGAGCCCCCGCTACTTTCCAAAGACTAATGAACGTAGTTCTTAAAAGCCATCTTGATTACTCCTCTGCCTACCTGGATGATATTATAATATTCAGTCGTTCATGGGACGATCATCTGAAACATTTACACTCAATCCTAACTGACTTAGAAAAGGCCAATCTCCACATAAATGCAAAGAAGTCAAACGTAGGGTACAACAAAGTCAAATACCTAGGTTATTTATTGGGCAATGGGTTGATTGAACCCCAAGCTGAGAAAATTAAGGCCATCACTGAGATCCCCTTTCCAAACAATAAAAGGGCACTCCGATCCTTCTTAGGTTTAGTGGGGTATTATCGCAGGTTCATTCCTAAATACTCCATCATAGCGGCACCCCTAACTGATCTTTTAAAGAAAGGGACATCTGCTGCCGGATTCCAAAAACCTACCAAAGAAGCACTGAAAGCCTTCCAGTCTCTGAAAGAGAGCATCACATCTGCCCCGGTTCTCACCGCCCCAGACTTCACAAAAGCCTTTATCCTACAAACAGACGCCTCCGACGTGGGTATAGGGGCTGTACTCGCACAAAAAGATAATGAGGGAGCCGAAAAACCAATCTTATATATTAGCAGAAAACTTTTCCCCCGTGAAATTGCCTACTCCACAATAGAACAAGCATTGGCATAGCCAATAGGTCTCGCCTTTGGGACCTTATAAGTGTTTAGCCATGCAACAGTTGCTGTTGTTGCAACAAGGATATTTTGCTGCATAACTAAATACTTATAAGGTCCCAAAAGTGAGACCTATTGTCTATGCCAATGCTTGTTTGGAAAGGGGCGCCTCCGTTCAGAAGTTCTTGGTAGTTTGTGTGTTTTGTAAAACTATTCCCTTGCTTGGGACACAGAAAGGTGCGCTTTTCCTCAAGATCCCCAGTAATGCCAAAAACACACTGACTATCTTTAAACTGAGCCGGTCCATTAAAAAGCAGGTAGGTGCAGGAACGTGGAATGCTTGAGATAGTTCTATTGTTGCGATCTCATTGGTGCATTGGATGCCTCGGTGTGTGTTTGGACACGTGCCTTGAACTGCAAAATACCATGCAAGTGGATAGACTGCACGCTAGGTGTGAATGTAAACAGCAGCGCTTCCTTCGCAAACAAAACAATCAGACCTGTAAGTTCTTTAAGAAAAGTAAACAAAATAAATGGTGAAATGCGTGGAGTTTAATGAAGCCCCGCCAAAACAGTTCATTCACTGCCTCGAGCGCGTTTTGCAGACGGTGTCACTGTGACCTTGCAGTTTCCATTTAATGACCTCTTTAATTCACCAAGGAAGTGAATAAGTGGACATTCCGTTAAACATAGGTCTTGTGCTGCTTCATTCACACATACAGTGTATGCTGCACGTTCGGGGAGGGGAGTTTACAGGGCAGGAGGTGGGGCACGGTCGGGGAGGGGAGTTTACAGGGCAGGAGGTGGGCACCGCCGAGTGGGGCATCTGGTCCTGTGAGTGCTGTACATGCGGCAGCCACATCAGGCGTGCGCAGGGGCGCCGGTGGAGTGGAGATCGCTTTGTGCTCCCACCGTACCTGAGGTTCCCTGAAGCCAACGATGCGCTGCTCAATAATCCGGTGTCAGGCACAACACAAACCGCGAAACTCTCGGAGCGGCTGTGGTCCTGGCAGAAGTGTGCTGCAGTGAAACATGTATAGGACATGCCGGAGTACCTTGTACAATGCAGAGTGAGTCGTAGCACAGATAATGCATCTTTGGTACTCACGGCGCTGACAACGGCTCAAGTGACAAACACAGTGGCTGCACTACATATGTAACTACAGTACTACCAGCACCTGGGGAACTCCTGGTCCATGAAAAGCACTGTTGAAGGACAACAAAAAACAAGCGCTGAAAGACAAGCGCAGCCCCGCGGCCGCGAAAGTTAAAGAGTACTCGTACATGCAGAGAGTTTGCCTTGCGGGAGCGAGCAGCGACAGGCGCGATAATTGCAAACAGATGGCGCCGCTGCTCGCTCCCGCAAGGCAAACGCTCTGCATGCACGAGTACTCATTGGAAACAGTGCAAAACATGCACGAGTTTCCAAGAAAGTACAGAGCGATTCCAAGAGGTCCCCTCCTAAGCAGCGCTTGCGCGCTGCGTAGGCGAGACCTAAAAAGAATGCCTAGCTATTAAGTGGGCGATTGAAAAACTCAGATATTACCTTGAGGGTAAACCTTTTGTTTTGTATACAGACCACGCACCTCTCACTTGGCTAAGTAAAAACAAAGGGAATAATCCCAGGGTGCTTCGGTGGTTTCTCTCGCTACAACCCTTTCAGTTTGATGTGTTCCATAAATCAGGGAAAGACCTCGTAGGACCAGATTTCCTATCACGTTTTCCCCTTTTTCCCGATCAGGAAAATTCAGGGATGGGGATATGTCACCAACCGAGTGAACGCAATCCGTCCGCCAGCCCGTTCTTCCTTGCCTGGCCCGGAAGTCAGGCAGATGGGAGGGGTCACGCTGTGACCCAGAACAAAAGGAAGACGAGGGCCCGCACCAGTGCGGGAAGACGGAAGAAGATGAGAGCAAGCGACGTAAGGCTCCAGAACGCCGAGCAGAGGGAGAAAACGAAGACGCCATCCAGAAAGGAGCGCGGGGAGCAACGGACCATCTAGAGTCCGATCCGTCTAAGGAGGAGTGAAGAGCTCATGACGCGACGGAGGTCCTTCCCCGCCGGTGGACAACAGACTCCAGCTGCGTCCCAGGAGGGGCGTGGCTCCGTCAGGTGCGTGCCCGTTTTTTAGGCAAACACCAAAAATAGTAGCAAAGGAAGGAAGGGGAGGCAAGAAGGGTGCAACCAAAAGGAAAATGAGAGAAAAGAAAGGTAGACAAAGGGAGCAAGGACGGGAGAGAAAAGAAGGTTGCAACCCAAAAGAAAAAAAAAAAGAGGGAAACCAGAGAAAAGAAAGTAGAATAAAGAAAGAGAAAAGAGAGAAGAAAAAGGGGGGGGGAACTGCCCAGTCCTTTTGTTTAGCGGCCCAACCACTTCTAACGAGCACTTCCCCTAACTATCAGCATATTTCTCACAACACTAACCTCATATTTGCGTAATATGAGCAGACACTTACCTCCTTCTCTGTTCTATCGAGGGTGCTGGCGGAGAGGAACTCCGAAGGACCTGAAAGAAAGAAGAAGATGCTGTGAAAAGCTAGACTGAAACCCTCCCATCATCTGTCAATAAGAAAACTGTACTTCTCTAAATAAAGAGTGATATTGATTCCTGCAACTATCCTGAGTAGTCCTTAAGTGTAAAAATCCCTGTTTTGATCACAGTATCATAGACATCTTGTATTGTCAGATTGCTCATATTGGTTGTGACATCAGAGCAAGAGGCTACTTTTGGATTTGCAGAAAAAAACTTCTTTAATTTAAGCAATCTAGCAAATTTGTACAGGTCTATCCTTGTTGCATACCAATCACAATTAGTCACAGGGCAAAATCCCAACCCATGTTTCAACAAAGAAATCATTTCTGGGGCTAGGTGAAGATCAGAAAGATTAACAACATCAATTTCTTGGTCAGTACTCTCAGAACATCCTGTAGCTATTGTTTCTTCCAGGAGCGTGTTCGCATACCCTTTCTTTCTTTTGCGAGACCCCTGTACCTCTTCTGGTCTTTGTGTATCTGTATCCCTGCGTCTTGTACCCGTATCTTGATTGCCCATCCTTATCCGGTGTACCTCCTTTAAAAACAAAACCTATTCTCTACACCCTGATTAGAGGTACCTTCTCCCAGATCTTCCCCTTCACTACTGGATAAGTTGCTAGATGATGTAGTCACCTCACTAGTAACTGAGGAACCCTCTTTCCTTCCTGGGCCTGAATCATTGCTGACTAAACGATCAAACCGCTGAGCAAATGTAAAAATTCGCCCATTCTTGAAGTCTATCTCGTCACGTTTGAGCTTCCTTGCCTTTCTACGTTTTATCTCGTCCTGTAGCTTTTTCAGGACCTCCTCCAAGATTGCGTAGTTTTTCTCTGTAGGCTAAGGTAAATTCATTGCTTTTACTTCTTCCTCAAGTACCTCAATCTCTTCAATTTATTTACTAATCTTTCTATCAGCATTCTCAATTAGTATGTTAATTAAACTCCTAGAACTGTTAGTTAGTTCCTTTTCCCATTGAATTAGTCGGTCGGGTACGAGATCATTATACGTAGGTATTATCTGTGACCTCAGGCCACGTGGGATCCTATTAAGTGTCAGGTATTGTTTAAGTGTGGCAGCATCCCACTACTTTGACAGTTTTGCTCTATTGAGTTTCTCAAGACGTAAGAATTTGTCTTTGAGTCCTTGGGCCAGATGTACGACCATTCCCATTAGCGAGTCGCAAATTGCGTGAAATATCGACTCGCAATTTGCGACTCGCTAATGGGAATGTACAACAGTGTCTCAGACACTGTTAGCGATTCCCAATAGGGTCGCAAAATGCATGCCTCATGAATATTAATGAGGGACGCGCAATTTGCGACTCCATTGAGAATGGCAGGCCCTCCCAGGCATGGTGGCCTGCTGGGCTCAGTAGACCACCATGTCTGGGACTGCTTTTAAATAAAGCAGTTCTTTTTTGTTGAATGCAGCCCATTTTCCTTAAAGGAAAACGGGATGCATTTCAAAAAAGAAAAATGAAACGTTTTCGTTTCATTTTTTAAGGGCAGGTAGTGGTCCCTGGGACCACTGCCTGCCCCTAAAAAATATTTTTGCCTGCATTTGCAAAGGGGAAGGGGTCCCCTGGGGACCCCTTCCCTTTTGCGAATGCATTACCACCCTCTTGAAGAGGGCGGTAAATTGCGAGTGTTTTGCGACAGCAAAAACATTCGCACATGGCTTTGCGGTCGCTATTAGGAAGGGAACGCCCCTTCCTAATAGCGAGTCGCTAAACACTATTTTGCGAGTCGCAATTTATTTGCGACTCGCAAAATAGTGTTTGTATATTGGCCACAGGTTTTTAGCATGCGCAAAGGGGTCGCAAACCCGTTTGCGCATGCTAAATACCGTCGCACATCTGGCCCCTTCTCTTTTATTGGTCTTAGTGCTACCTAAGGCCTTGCCCACTGTGTAATCCCTGAATTTAAGTTTTTGAAAATGTCTTCGGCTTTCTTGTCACGATTCATTTCTTATATTATGCTAATCCCCTGCGGCAGCCCCACAACCTGACACTTATAGAAAAAACAGGGTTGGTAACCAGGTATAGACACAAAAAAGGAGCTCTGCAGTCCGTATCGGGAAGAGTAAAACACAATAGTCTATACCTGGTTACCAACCCTGTTTTTTCTCTCAAATATCAACTTTAAATATATTTTGGAACTTCACCTATATTTCTCCGAACATCAGCTAATGAGTTCTGAAATTACATACATTTTTGTCTCGAATACACACTTTTCAACTTTTTTATATATATATATTAATTTAACTAAACAAAGGTTCCAATTTAGTAGGCTGAACTGAACGTAGAAGAGCAACTTATAGGTAACTTGAGAGCTAACTACCAGTAGCTCACGAACCTACTCGTTGGAGAAGTCTGGACTTTATGCACTTCAGCCGGTGACCCAGACCTCTGGGAGTGCCCAATTTGCCTTTCACCTTAGTCCTCCGAGTGCTTAATGTGGAATCTGAGTGGTCATTGATCCTTTCCGCTGAGCCCTCAGTGTTAATTGTGCCCATCACCCTAACTGTTTTAGTCTGTCCTCATTGATTCCTATGTCCTTTCCTAAACCCCGTAGAAGCTCCTAGTGCCTTTTCCATGCATCACCTGCATTATCACTATGTACCTACCTCAACCTTTTAAGGGCACCATTATGAGTTCTCCATTATCTCTGCGGGAAGAGATTTAGATACTGGGCGATGCCTCCCCATGAGATAATGGAGATAGCAAGTTGATATCCCAGAATGAGGAATAACATGTAGACCCTGAAATGCAATGTCCAATTATGAATGATTTTCCCCTTTCAAGAGAAACGGGCCCGAATCCCAGTCCATTTGCTATGTGCTCAAATTAGCTGGTAAATGGTTGGGGGCATATAATTTGTCCATGGAGGGGCAGTGGGAGCTGCAGCTCCCTGCTGGAAGATGTGAGCCGCCAGGTGCAGGGCGCAGCAGCTGTCAGCATCCCCGGAGCTCCACAGATCTCTCAATGCAAGTGAACTCCCTAGAATCGCTTCCTATAGAACCACAATAATAAAACATGTTTGCAGTGGGGCCCACCAGCACTCTTTTTTGGGCACTGAGGCTTATTTTTCATCATCAGAATTTCCTCCAGAGAAAGTCAGAAAAGAGAAGAAGAGAAAAATAGGAAAGCAGTCACAAATAGAGAAAGCAGTGATAAAAAGAATATGCAAGAGTGAAATAAAGAAGCAGGAAGTGTAGGGTGGGGGGATGAGGAGACATTGAGTGGAACTAAGACTAGGACTCCTCTCACCTCGCACTCATACGCACACCGCAAATCCACCAAAGGTCGCTCCCCCGCCACACAGCTCCGCCTGTGGTGTCCTGCCCGCTGCTGCTGCTGGTAAGCTCGCCCCTCTGCTTGTGGCCTCGGTGCCCGTTTTTCCTTCTGTTCCCCTCGCTGCCCCCATTTGACTGTGTCCATTTTTCCTTCTGTTCCCCTCGCTGCCCCCATTTGACTGTGTCCATTTTTCCTTCTGTTCCCCTCGCTGCCCCCATTTGACTGTGTCCATTTTTCCTTCTGTTCCCCTCGCTGCCCCCATTTGACTGTGTCCATTTTTCCTTCTGTTCCCCTCGCTGCCCCCATTTGACTGTGTCCATTTTTCCTTCTGTTCCCCTCGCTGCCCCCATTTGACTGTGTCCATTTTTCCTTCTGTTCCCCTCGCTGCCCCCTTTTGACTGTGTCCATTTTTCCTTCTGCTCCCCTCGCTGCCCCCATTTGACTGTGTCCACTTTTCCTTCTGTTCCCCTCGCTGCTCCCATTTGACTGTGTCCATTTTTCCTTCTGTTCCCCTCGCTGCCCCCATTTGACTGTGTCCATTTTTCCTTCTGTTCCCCTCGCTGCCCCCATTTGACTGTGTCCATTTTTCCTTCTGTTCCCCTCGCTGCCCCCATTTGACTGTGTCCATTTTTCCTTCTGGTCCCCTCGCTGCCCCCATTTGACTGTGTCCATTTTTCCTTCTGTTCCCCTCGCTGCCCCCATTTGACTGTGTCCATTTTTCCTTCTGTTCCCCTCGCTGCCCCCATTTGACTGTGTCCATTTTTCCTTCTGTTCCCCTCGCTGCCCCCATTTGACTGTGTCCATTTTTCCTTCTGTTCCCCTCGCTGCCCCCATTTGACTGTGTCCATTTTTTCTTCTGTTTCCCCTCGTTGCCCCCATTTCCCTGTGCCCATTTTGCCTTCTGTACCCCTCGTTGCCTCTCTCCACTCCCGCCGCTGCGTCCCCTGCGGCCCCGCCCCCTGACTGCCCATTCGCTGCCCCTGCCTCCCGCCTCCCAGCTGCTCCTCCCTCCCACCTCCCCATATATGGCGGCCGCTGTGCGGTGAGGAGAACGACCCTTGACCTTGCCAGGTAGGTCGCTCCCCCGCCACACAGCTCCGCCTGTGGTGTCCTGCCCGCTGCTGCTGCTGGTAAGCTCGCCCCTCTGCTTGTGGCCTCGGTGCCCGTTTTTCCTTCTGTTCCCCTCGCTGCCCCCATTTGACTGTGTCCATTTTTCCTTCTGTTCCCCTCGCTGCCCCCATTTGACTGTGTCCATTTTTTCTTCTGTTTCCCCTCGTTGCCCCCATTTCCCTGTGCCCATTTTGCCTTCTGTACCCCTCGTTGCCTCTCTCCACTCCCGCCGCTGCATCCCCTGCGGCCCCGCCCCCCTGACTGCCCATTCGCTGCCCCTGCCTCCCGCCTCCCAGCTGCTCCTCCCTCCCACCTCCCCATATATGGCGGCCGCTGCACGGTGAGGAGAACGACCCTTGACCTTGCCAGGTAGGTCGCTCCCCCGCCACACAGCTCCGCCTGTGGTGTCCTGCCCGCTGCTGCTGCTGGTAAGCTCGCCCCTCTGCTTGTGGCCTCGGTGCCCGTTTTTCCTTCTGTTCCCCTCGCTGCCCCCATTTGACTGTGTCCATTTTTCCTTCTGTTCCCCTCGCTGCCCCCATTTGACTGTGTCCATTTTTTCTTCTGTTTCCCCTCGTTGCCCCCATTTCCCTGTGCCCATTTTGCCTTCTGTACCCCTCGTTGCCTCTCTCCACTCCCGCCGCTGCATCCCCTGCGGCCCCGCCCCCCTGACTGCCCATTCACTGCCCCTGCCTCCCGCCTCCCAGCTGCTCCTCCCTCCCACCTCCCCATATATGGCGGCCGCTGCGCGGTGAGGAGAGCGACCCTTGGCCTTGCCAGGTAGGTCGTTCCCCCGCCACACAGCTCCGCCTGTGGTGTCCTGCCCGCTGCTGCTGCTGGTAAGCTCGCCCCTCTGCTTGTGGCCTCGGTGCCCGTTTTTCCTTCTGTTCCCCTCGCTGCCCCCATTTGACTGTGTCCATTTTTCCTTCTGTTCCCCTCGCTGCCCCCATTTGACTGTGTCCATTTTTTCTTCTGTTTCCCCTCGTTGCCCCCATTTCCCTGTGCCCATTTTGCCTTCTGTACCCCTCGTTGCCTCTCTCCACTCCCGCCGCTGCGTCCCCTGCGGCCCCGCCCCCCTGACTGCCCATTCGCTGCCCCTGCCTCCTGCCTCCCAGCTGCTCCTCCCTCCCACCTCCCCATATATGGCGGCCGTGCGCGGCTGCGCCTAAGGCAAGCCCGTCTGCGCCCGTCCACGCCTGGACCGCGCCCAGTGCCAGAACCCCTGGGCCGTGCGCCCCCCGCTCCAGCCTCGAGGACCGACGCCGATACGATGCCACCACACTCCACGCTCTCAACCCCGGACGGACGCACAACTGCTTCAAGGCCGCCCCGAAACGCACCCATGGTCCCTTCACCTGCCGGAACTGCAGCTACACCAGCCTCAGAGCCACCGAAGCGCCCGCCAAGAAGGACCTCAACCACCTCCGATGCATCCTACTGAACACCCGCTCCGCACGCAAACACGCCGTCGAGCTCTGGGACCTGCTCGACACATCATCACCAGACGTCGCCTTCCTGACAGAGACCTGGATGAACGACTCCTCCGCCCCCGACATCGCCATAGCCATCCCAGACGGCTATAAGATCACCCGTAGAGACCGCATCAACGCAGTAGGAGGAGGAATCGCCATCGTCCACAAGAACACCATCAGGGTCTCGACCAGCACCGACGACTCTCTCAGCACCGCCGAACACATGCACTTCCAGATCCACACGGACCCCAACACCACCCTTAGAGGCACCCTTGTCTACAGACCCCCTGGGCCCCGCCCCAGTTCAGCGACTCCATCGCCGACTTCATCAGCACGCACGCCCTGACCTCTACCGACTACATCCTCCTCGGAGACCTGAACTTTCACCTGGAGAACAACAACGACAGCAACTCCACCACCCTGATCGACAACCTCGCCAACCTCGGTCTGAGCCAGCTCGTCACAACACCGACCCATTCCGCCGGCCACACGCTTGACCCCATCTTCTCCTCAAGCTCCCACGTCTCCTTCAGCCACACCACGGAACTCCTCTGGACCGACCACCGCTGCATCCATTTCACCTTCCAGAAACCCACCACACACCACCGCACCCAACAGATCCCACGCCGCTGCTGGAGCAAAGTCACTGAAGACCAACTATGGGCAAACCTCGCTCTCAGCCCTCCCTCCGACCCATCCAACACTGACGACGCTGCCTGCAACCTCAGACGATGGATGGACGACTGTGCCAACACCCTCGCCCCGCTGAAAAAACTCACCTACAGTGACACCACCAAAAGAGCCAGCTGGTTCACCTCGGAACTCCTAGCTTCCAAGCGTACCTGCCGGAAACTAGAGAAGAAATGGCACAGTGATAAGACACCGGACAGCCACGCAGCCCACAAAGACGCCATCCGTAACCACCACCACCTCATCAAGTCCGCCAAGAGAATCTCCTTCAAAGACCGCCTCGACAACAACGCACACAACAGCAAGGAGCTCTTCAACATCGTGAAGGAACTCTCCAACACCAACGACATCCCGCCGTCGCAAGCCCTGTGCGATTCCCTCGCCACCTTCTTCCACCGCAAGATCGCCGACATCCACGACAGCTTCAACACCCAGACAGCCCCAACTAAGATCGATGCACCAGACCCGCCGCACACCATCGACCACGACCCCCTGCCAGCCTGGGCCAGCGTGAACATCGATGACACCATCAAGACCATGAGCACAATACACTCCGGCTCCCCGTCAGACCCTTTCCCGCACCACATCTTCAACAAAGCCAGCAGCTCCATCGCACCCCACCTGTGCAACGTCATCAATCTCTCCTTCGAGACCGCGACCTTCCCAGAGAGCTGGAAACACGCAGAGATCAACGCCCTACTCAAAAAACCCAAGGTGGACCCGAGAGACCTCAAGAACTTCCGGCCCATCTCCCTGCTTCCGTTCCCAGCCAAGGTCATCGAGAAGATCGTCAACAAACAGCTAACCCGATACCTCGAAGAAAACAGCATCCTGGACCCATCCCAATCGGGGTTCCGCAGCAACCACAGCACTGAGACTGCCCTCATCGCCGCCACCGACGACATCAGGATCCTGCTGGACAACGGTGAGACCGCAGCCCTCATCCTGCTGGACCTCTCCGCCGCCTTCGACACTGTCTGCCACCGCACTCTACGTGCACGCCTCCACGACGCAGGGATCCGAGACAAGGCCCTGGAATGGGCCACCTCCTTCCTCGCCGGCAGAACCCAGAGAGTCCGCCTCCCACCATTCCGATCCGAAGCCTCCGAGATCATCTGCGGCGTACCCCAGGGATCATCCCTCAGCCCAACACTGTTCAACATCTACATGGCCCGCTCGCACGCATCGCCAGACAGCACGACCTCAACATAATCTCCTACGCCGACGACACTCAACTGATCCTCTCCCTCACCAAGGACCCCCTCGCCGCCAAATCCAACCTCCATGAAGGAATGAAGGCCGTCGCCGATTGGATGAAGATCAGCCGACTAAAACTGAACACGGACAAAACAGAGGTCCTCATCCTCGGCTCCAACCCCTCAGCCTGGGACGACTCCTGGTGGCCAACGACGCTGGGAGCAGCCCCGACACCCACCGACCAGGCACGCAACCTGGGAGTCATCCTCGACTCAACGCTCTCCATGGCCAAGCAAGTCAACGCAGTCTCCTCCTCCTGCTTCAACACCCTCCGCATGCTTCGCAAGATCTACAGGTGGATCCCGACAGATACAAGAAGAACAGTCACCCAGGCCCTCGTCAGTAGCAGACTTGACTATGGGAACGCCCTCTTCGCGGGAGCCCCGGCCAAGCTCATCAAGCGACTGCAACGCATACAAAACGCCTCCGCACGCCTGATCCTCGATGTACCACGCCACAGCCACATCACCCCCCACCTGAGGAACCTGCACTGGCTCCCCGTCGACAGGAGAATCTCCTTCAAACTCCTCATCCACGCACACAAGGCACTCCACAAGACTGGCCCAGCCTACCTCAACAGACGACTCCTCTTCTACGTCCCCAACCGCCAGCTCCGCTCCGCCGACCTCTCCCTCGCCACCGTCCCTCGCATTCGAAGAACTACCACAGGCGGCAGATCCTTCTCCCACCTCGCCGCCAAGACCTGGAACACCCTTCCACTAAGCCTACGACAGACCCAAGACCTGCTGACCTTCAGGAGGCTACTCAAGACCTGGTTGTTCGACCAGTAGCAGCACCCCCCTTTTTCTCCCCAGCGCCTTGAGACCCTCGCGGGTAAGTAGTGTGCTCTACAAATTCTGTGATTGATTGATTGATTGATTGACCTCACCCGCCCCGGAGGACGATCCTTCTCCTACCTCGCCCCCAGGTCCAGGAAACTCCCTCCCTTTCCACCTTCGCACCACCCCATCTCTGACCACCTTAAGGAAGGAGTTCAAGACCTGGCTCTTTGACCGACTCGGCTCACCAGCCCATGGATACCCCCGGGGTGATTAGTAGCGCTATACAAGTGACTGATTGATTGATTGACTAGGATGTCTTAGGAATCGCCAATACCACTAGCATACTCTAATGAAAAACTTCAGACCCCTGCCCATGTCTTTTGTTACAAATTAGAACTTTGGAATGTTGAGAGCTCTATTGAAGACAATGGAGTAGCTCCGGGCTTATTAGCCTGTAGCTCCAATGTTTGTCTTCGTGTTTCTCGCTTTTAAATTTAGAACATTCTACCCTTAGTGGGTGGAATGTTCTAATAGCCTTATAGCCTTTCTACCTCAGGTTATACCGGTTGTGAAAGGCCCTCTTCCTCATTATAGGCCCTTGCCTGCTGCTCAGGCCTACACCTTGGGTTCAGGGCTTTTAATAGCTGGTAATAGCCCTTGGCCACGGGCTATAAGGCTATATTAGAACATTGCAATGCTCAAAACAAATAAGATGCCTAAACCTGACACACTATTAAGTACAGTTAGTGAGGCTGAAAGGAAACACAAAACCTTTAAGAGTCAACTTTCTTCGAATTTCAAGCATACCAGTGCTACATGTTGCACAATCCATTTCAAGATATCACAGCAGCTGTTGACAGTTTTGTTCTATATAAAACAATTGTGCCTGTTCACCAAGACTGGTAGCTAAAAGATCTTGTATATTGTCACATGGAATAATTTTTGAGGGATGGTAAACAGTTGCATTACGGAATAGGCTTCCTTTAGAGGTAGTTCTTGCTCCTACCATCATCTCTTCTATTGACACGTGTGGGTAGCAAGTTTTTTTTTTTTAACTAGAAATGATACGAAGGAATGATAAATGACTGACCTGATTATGGTATTTAATCACAGGAATTAGCAATTCTCTTTGTAGCGCTTGGGCAGATCAAAGCCATGTGCCATCTCATAATGAAATAAATATGGGATCAATAGCCCTTACCTCCAGGGATATAGCGCACCCTAGTAGCTATAATGGGAAAATGTTGCACAACTTACTATTTGTCTTATTTCTTGCCTAGAACAACAGGAAAGGGCAGTTCCGGCTTTAGCGCTGTTGGCGCCCGGTGCAAAATTTATTTTTGGTGCCCCCAATGACCTCCTCCTCAGATTCCCTCACTACCACTGGACAAAAGTGCCCCTCATCTCTCCGTAGCCCCTCTCTAACATACATTGTATTTGTTTTAAAACACTGGTAAAGGCTGGCTTTACTAATAAGAATGTATATCTACCCAAACAAACCCTTTTCAGCAACATCAGGAATAGATAATGAAAGACTAGGGAAAAAAACATAACTACCTAACCTATTTTATGCAGTTTGCATGCAGCTCTTTGATGACAGTTCGAAACAGTCACTGTTCTAGATTAGGGTTGTATCTTATGAACTGTGGTAACAACAGGATCTCTGTGATAAGAGCAGTAATTCACTCAGCTATCCACATCAAATACAGTTATGTGATCTGCATGGCACACGTTCTTTGCAGCAGCCATAGCAACACTCTTTGCTACTTTATGGTGAGTCAAACATGCCACTAGACAAAAACTCTGATCTCTCTCTAGCAGGAACATTAATCACCTAGCTTGACATTTTTAAAGCTGCCTGAAAACCGGATGTATACTGGATGTACTGGATGTATACGTTATTGCTAAATACAGCGCCCCCCCTGAGGTCAGCGCTCCCTCCCCAGGTCAGTGCCCAGTGCGGCTGCACTGGTTGCAGTACCCTAAAGTCGTCCCTGGGAAAGGGATCGCGTTATAAGTGGAGTTGATGCCTTTTTACTTTTGAAGGAATGAAATCGTATTTATGAAACCACTTTTTAGCAAAAAGGATAATGGCATTTTAAATTATTTGCTTTGAACTATTCACAAAGTTAAGCATTTATTTACTAACTCTTCTTTGCTGTTAGTGTTTTAGTGCGAATATCTGTAGAAATGCACTTCCAATAAGCAGTATATTTCAGTTAGTATCCTCATGAGGTTCTGTGAGTGAAGGGACAAGAATTCAATCTAAGTTGAGGATTATGTGACCTTTATGCCCCTCTCAAGTGATGAATACTGGGCAACAGCAGCCTCAGCCCAATGCCCAGCTTCTCGACCAGCATCCGAATCAACAACTATGTGATAATCTTCATGTGCTGTTAGAGCCGGATGTCTCCCACAGTCATGTCTGTGACTGACTCTGAGAGCTGATTTCCAAGTGACACTGTGTATGACAGTGTTGCCTTGGAGTCCCTGCTGTCTGCTCGTGACAGTGGGCTGACCTGTCCCGGGGTAACCGACAGCTGTCTGCTCATAACAGAGTGCTGATCTATCCCGGGGTAACAGGCAGCTGCCTGCTTGTGACAGAGTGCTGTCTGCTCGTGACAGAGTGCTGACCTGTCCCGGGGTAACCGCCAGCTGTCTGCTGTGACAGAGTGCTCACCTGTCTTGGGGTAACTGGTATCTGTCTGCTCGTGACAGAGTGCTGATCTATCCCGGGGTAACAGGCAGCTGCCTGCTTGTGACAGAGTGCTGTCTGCTCGTGACAGAGTGCTGACCTGTCCCGGGGTAACCGCCAGCTGTGTGCTGTGACAGAGTGCTCACCTGTCTCGGGGTAACTGGTATCTGTCTGCTTGTGACAGAGTGCTGATCTATCCCGGGGTAACAGGCAGCTGCCTGCTTGTGACAGAGTGCTGTCTGCTCGTGACAGAGTGCTGACCTGTCCCGGGGTAACCGCCAGCTGTCTGCTGTGACAGAGTGCTGTCTGCTCGTGACAGAGTGCTGACTTGTCCCAGTGTAACCGCCAGCTGTCTGCTCGTGACAGAGTGCACACCTGTCTCGGGGTAACTGGTATCTGTCTGCTCGTGACAGAGTGCTGATCTATCCCGGGGTAACAGGCAGCTGCCTGCTTGTGACAGAGTGCTGTCTGCACGTGAGAGAGTGCTGACCTGTCCCGGGGTAACCGCCAGCTGTCTGCTGTGACAGAGTGCTGTCTGCTCGTGACAGAGGGCTGACTTGTCCCAGGGTAACCGCCAGCTGTCTGCTGTGACAGAGTGCTCACCTGTCTCGGGGTAACTGGTATCTGTCTGCTAGTGACAGAGTGCTGATCTATCCCGGGGTAACAGGTAACTGCCTGCTTGTGAAAGTGGGCTGACCTGTCCTAGGGTAACGGCTAGCTGTCTGCATGTGAGAGAGTGCTGACCTGTCCCGGGGTAACCGCCAGCTATCTGCTGTGACAGAGTGCTGTCTGCTCGTGACAGAGGGCTGACTTGTCCCAGGGTAACCGCCAGCTGTCTGCTGTGACAGAGTGCTGTCTGCTCGTGACAGAGTGCTGACTTGTCCCAGTGTAACCGCCAGCTGTCTGCTCTTGACAGAGTGCTCACCTGTCTCGGGGTAACTGGTATCTGTCTGCTCGTGACAGAGTGCTGATCTATCCCGGGGTAACAGGCAGCTGCCTGCTTGTGAAAATGGGCTGACCTGTCCCAGGGTAACGGCTAACTGTCTGCTGTGACAGAGTGCTGTCTGCTCGTGACAGAGGGCTGACTTGTCCCAGGGTAAAAGCCAGCTGTCTACTCGTGACACAGTGCTGGCCTGTCCTGGGTAACAGGCAGCTGTCTGCTGTGACAGTGGGCTGACCTTTCCCGGGGTAACAGGCAGCTGTCTGCTGTGACAGAGTGCTGTCTGCTCGTGACATAGTGCTGGCCCACTGTCTTGGAATTACTGTTGTCTCCTCGTGACCTAGGGCTTTCCCGGAGTCACTGCTGGCTGCTTGTGACAGAGGGTTGAGCTGCTTTCCCTGTGATACTACTGTCGACTAAATGACAGATTCTAACCTGCTGTCCCCAAATCACTTCTGTTTTCTTCTGACAGACGGCTGACTTTTTGTCACGGTGTCACCATGGGCATCCACAGAAATTTTTCCAGGGGGGGCTAACCTGGCAAATGAAGGGGCGTGGCTAATGTTAATCAATAGGGGCGGGGCTAAAATGGCAGACAATCAGAATCGGGTAATGCTCAGGCCAAGCTGAGAAAAAAAAGTGGTGAATTCTGCATTTGAAACTGGACAACAATTAGAGCACACATAAACCCTAAAATTACCCCCCTGGCCCCTTAAAACTCATACATTCCCTGATCCCTAAAATTAGCCCCCTGGCACCCTTAAAAGCTGAACACTACAAGCTCACACTACATTTGCATATTTGGAGGGGACTGTCCTCCTTGACATTTCCATGCATGTAAGTCTAGAACACTGTTCACTTAGAGTAACCTAGATATGCAGCCAGTAGGTAATACTGATGCTGTAGAATGCATTAAAGTTACTGGAACTTACTTAAAAACTGCTGCCTGCTCTTCTGATACTACTCAGTGGAGTCGGGCTGATCAGCAGCACTGTCGTCCTGGCATCCAGCCCCTCCCGAAGGTCTCACTGTGTAGATCAGAGGTCTTCAAACTTTTTAGGCCAAGCCCCCCTGACAATATTTTTAGGAGTGGAGGCCCCCCAATCACTTACATTTCTGGAAGTTGGGATTTAGCATCTTTGGCAACCATTTTTACCCCGAGGTGTTATCTGACAACTAATTTTCACAATTTCGAAACAACATTATCAGTGTTTTGTAAATTTAAGATTTGTGAGTTCTAAATCTGGCCAAAAATCACAGAACTCATGCAACACCATTTGACGGGAAACTTTCTTTTGAGTGAAAACTGCCACAAGGTCAGTGCATGTAACCCCAACTTTCAGGACCCCATCTAGTACTGTGCAGCCCGATCCAGCAAATAATCAGAATGTTGGCAGACTTGGCAACCACATCATTCTCTGGGCAAGGTCTCTGCTCTGAAGATACAACTCAATCTATGGAAATTCCCACTGCCATATATGTTTATTTTGTATTATCCCACTAAAGCAGTATAGATGCCTTGGGCCCTGGTGCAAGCAATGAAAATGGCCTTCTGGACTAAAGCTGGGATTATCAGGGTTTAATGGGCCGGATGTAGCCGCGGTCCGTGCAGGTAAAAGCGGTGGGGCGGGGGATTTCGACGGATGATGACGAGAGAAAATTAAATAAATAATTAATTTTCACTCGTCATTGTCCATCGAAATCCCCCACCACCCCCACCGCTCTTACCTGCACAGGCTGCGGCTGCCGGATATAAATTAAGGCTGTTGCAGGCAGTTACTTGACAGCACTATCACAAATGAACAGGAGGAAGTGAAAAACTGCAACAAATGGCCTAAATTTGCCTTGTTATTATGGGAAATACTTTGACAAAAGATAAAATTTAATTTTGCCTAAGACTCTGAAATTGCCTGCATCACAGCAGATTTGCAGAATCCAAACTGCTGTTGGCTAAAACGCCAGGACTCACAGTGATAAGTCTCTCAACTGGGGCCTCTTGATAGCAAAGTGCAAGGACACTAGGTCATCAACATTTGCACAGCGCAATTATGCTGTATGTAAGACCCCATAGCGCCCTATCTTTTTCAGCTTGTTTTCAGTTAATGGTTCCTTTTTGTCTGATCATCAGGGTGTTGCTCTGCCTTTTAGAAACATTCTCAGGAAAGACAGCATCACCTGGACCATGAGCAGCAGAGGGGACTCAGAAGCACCTGTTTGTAAGTTAATAAAATGTCCTTGAGGAAAGAGAATGCAGGCACTTCCAGTATCTGCCACCATATAGTGGTTGTTTGCGTGATTTAACATCTATAAATAGATTTTGACTGGCTGATGCTACAAAAACCTGTTTAGCTAGCCCATCTACTGCTGCCTCTGCGACCAGCGTGACTAGTGCCATCCAGCCTGTAGTTCTACAGTGGACTTTGTGGCACATGGCCCAAGTGAGTGTCAACTTACCATAACTGCAGGACTGGAATCATCTGTAGTAACAGAGAACAGATCTAACTTTTCAACTGACAAGGGAGAGACAAAACCCAAAACTTATTGGAGGTTTAAGAGTTGAGGGGAGATCCCTCTCTGAATTCTAAGGAGGGGGAGAAGTGTTGGGAGACTCAGTCAGTGTCAGACTGGAGTAGAAAAGGCCCGGATACCAAAATAAGAGGCCCCACTTATGAACTGGGTTCATGAAGCAGAGATGAAAAAGAATGGGCAAGACTCTGAGAAAGAGAGAGCAGTGTAAGGTGGTGAACAGAAGAGGCGTGAGCTGGAATCCAGAGTAAGCAGCCTTGGTATTTGGCCACCCTGGTGTTCAGCAGTGCTGCTGGCAGCTTCTAAGAAAAAAACATTGGGTCCCTAAACCTATTTATTCACTTTTTTACAAATTAAGTACTGGAAATAGCACTGGAAACAGTACTATAAGAAGACCAAAAGAGAAATGAAGATTGGGAGAATCGGATAGAAACATATTCTTCCTGGTTTTATGTAGTTTGTGCACATTGTACAGTAATTAAGCCAGATCCAGTGCAAGGACTTAGAAAAGTACCCCCGAATGATCTGGAAAGTAGACACCTCTTCCTCACAATCAGACAGCAGCTGTAGTTTTTTGGCCCTTATGTCAGAACTCAGAGCAGTGGATTCAACAAAAAGAGAACACCCACTCTATCAGAAAGCTTCGGTACGAAGTCATTGGCAATAGTAAGCAGTACACAATATAGTTAGTTAGTCTCAGATCATCGTGAAATGTCTGAGTACATCCACTCGGCCTCTCAAGTAATGCTACTTGCACTTGTAATCACAGTCATACTCATAGCCGGTTAGCCTCACATAAAAATTCCAGTGATCCGTGGTGTACAACGCACGCCACTCTCTGGCCTGGTAGATGCATCGGATGTAGCTTCAGTTTTGGTTTCGGAGCGGATTCGGAGCACAGCAGAAGGGGTGGTGAAAATATATTTAATCCCAGACCAGAGGCGCAACTAGAGCCCAAATTACGGGGGGGGGGAGGCTACTACAAATTTCGGGGGGGGGCTAATTCTTCCAGCAATAGGCACAGTGGAGATGAAGGGGTGAAAAAACAACAAAGCCTCACAAAAAGCCTCGTTAACACGTAAATGGTCTTTTAAAGACCTGTGAAGTACTCGGGTGCAGCTGCAAACAAGACGGTCGCCTGCCCGAGAAGCTGTCTCAGCCCGGGCTGACACACACGAGGGGGGGCAAGGAGGGGCGCTCCAGGGGGGGGCAAGCGCCCCTCCTTGCCCCTCCCTGCGGACGCCCATGGGTGTCACTGCTGTCTGCTCGCTCAGAACACTGACCTGCTATCCCACTGTCACTTCTGGCCCCTTCTGATAGAGGGCTGACCTGACGTCACAGTGCCACTGCTGTCTGCTCGTGACAGATGGCTGCCCAGTACTTAATGTGAGCCGGTGGTTTTAGGTGAGGCCCCCCAGCACTCATCTGTGGTGAAATGTACATAATTTCCCTTATCAGACTACGACCCAGCGCAAGTGTGGGAAAACACAAAAGGAGGAAAGAAGGAGGAAGAGCAAGGCAGAAAAACAGTGACAAAGAAAGAAAGCAGGGATGAAATATGTAAACACAGGAGATGCCAGAAAAAGCTCAAGGTCATCCATTCTTTTGAAGGTGCACATGTTTGCCCCTTCTACATTGGCAGAACTGTATTAATAGAAGGCAACCTTCAGTTTGCTCAAGCAATATGCTATTTTCTTCACTGTCAAAATGATTCAGATTCAAAACAAGTGTTCAGGTGAAACCACCATGGGAAAACACGAGTGATGCACGGTAGTGGGTCTCACATAAAAAAACATTTATACTGAAATTAGATTGCATGCCGAGACACCATTCCTTCCTTCTCCCCACAGTGTTCCACAACAATAGGATGGCCAATAGTATGACTGTTCAGTTACTTGACCATATTTGATTTTCTCAAAGAAATACAAATCGATAAAAGTATTAATTGTATGTTTATGTTTTTGTATATTGTGTCCTGATAGGTAACTCTGTCTCACCCTGAGGACGGCTTTATGTGTCCATAACATTTGAGGTCCAAACGCTTCGGCACTTTACAACTTATGAAGAGGATGATCAGATTGAATGGGCTTTAAACACATTGTAAATTTAGTAGGGAACACGATTTAAGGCAAGGAAGTACACTGCCCTCATTAGGGAAACTGTATTAGTATATTGAGGATGAAGCAATCCTCCGCATTATTAAAATTCAGGGCATTCCTAAGGATGAATGCATGAAGACTCAAGATTTGTGATAGTTGCATGTCACGTGTGTATATGTTTGTTCAAAAATCTATCATGTCTTTACATTTTTTTTCAGTCTAACCTAGGATGAAAGCGTGAAAATAGCATAGCATGAAAAAGAATACGTTTAACACATCAAACAAAGTCAGTGTATTACAGCTACCAAAGTGTTGATGAACTAATGGTAAGTGGCGGTTGCTGTTTTTGTATGGACTCAGGGCCGGACTGGCCGTAGCGGGCACCAGGCTTTCCCCCGGTGGGCCGGAGGGGTGGGGGGCTGTTTCGTGGCCGTGGGGGCTGGTTTTGTCACTGGGGGCTGGTTTTGCAGCAATGCTGCAATATCGGCCCCCTGTAACAAAATAAAAGCGGCAGCGGTGCTCGCAACTAGAGCATCTCAGTGCCACAACCCCCCTCCACCCTGGGGGCCGGTCAAGTGGAATTGCCAGGGCTGGTTTCTATTCCCTGTCCGGCCGTGTATGGACCTGTTATCTTGGTGTCACTGCTGTCTGTTTGTGACAGAGGGCTGATCTGTTGACCCGGAGTCACTGCTGTCTGCTCGTGACAGAGGGCTGACATGCTGACCCGGAGTTACTACTGTCTGTTTGTAGCAGAGGGCTGGCCTGCTATCACAGTCAGTCAATCATTCAGGGATTTGTAAAGCTTGGCTACTCACCCGTGAGTGTCTCTGGGCGCTGGAGGGCGGGAGGACTGCTGATCCGTCTGGGTGTGGAAGTTCAGTCAAAGAGCCAGGTCTTGAGGTCTTTACTGAATTGGGCCAACGATGCGGATTGCCTGAGGTGGAGAGGCAGGGTGTTCTAGGTCTTGGCGGCGAGGTAGGAGAAGGATCTTCCTCCGGAAAGATCTTCCTTCCTCCAGTGTCACTACTGTCTGCTTCCGACAGAGGGCTGACACTACTGACTCAGTATCACTGCCTGTGACACAGGAGGACACTTTCCTCATACGACTGTCCCATTTGGCACTGTCACTGACATGATGTCTGAAGGGCACTCACTGCCAGTGATAAGCGGTCAGTGGCGCTAAAACAATTTTCAGAGTGGGGTGGCTTCCATCAATGTTACATCACTGAAGTCGTAGGATTTGTGAAAAATCCAAGTGTCACACAAAGCATAAATTTATCAAACGACCCATACTCATTCAGCAGGAAAGTAGCATGGGTGTGGTATGTAGGTGAAATGGCCACACAATTCACAATGACATGCAGTTTTTCTTATAAAAACATAGTGCACAAAAGATAATGTGGGAAAATCAGGTTTCAGTAAATATCATTTACATATCACCAAGTAAATTGCCTTGATTTGATTCCATTAAACCCCTAGTTTCTATTACGCTTCAGAATTACAAAAAAATTACTTCATTTGTGCTTTGCCAACTGCTGGTATATTTTGAAATATTTGTACAGTTCATTTACAGGTATTTAAATTTTGTTGTGTGCTAGAAGAAAACTGATATCCTACAGCCTTTCCTTTCACGCTCCAATTAGCCAGCAAGATTGCCAGATAGTTCGCTTTAAAAAATTCTCTACATTGGCAGTTAGAGAAAGAAAAGTAAGCACCAATCTCCATGTTAAAAGAATAAGCAACGATTTATTAGAAGACAGCCTGACATTGGATCTCTATCTTTGAACGCACCTCAAACATATCAGGATAAAAACAAATTAGAAAGGGCATCTTTATTGCCCATTCCCCTTTTGTACCTCAACATGGTTATTTTGGGAGTGCCTTCACAGGCTGAGGGGCTGATTTCCTAGCCCCTCTATCGCAGTGTTAGAGACTGTGACACTGATTTTCAGACAGTGTTGCCCCTGCGTGAATGCCTGTGAGAGAATGCTTGTCTCCTGACTAGGGCTGTGCATAATTTCTATAGCATAGTCTTGTGTAAACCATGATTATTGGTCTCCGCCTATAATAGGTAATTTCTTTATTTTTCTGTGTTGCATGCGCTGCGTCAGAGACACCCGGATGACTTTAGAAACTCTGTCACTTTTTCCTATATTAAAAGGCGGCGCAAGGAGCTTGTAAATAAGCCCCTAAATTAACACTACATTAGAGCGGTTATCTCACGAGCCTTTCGCATGCAAGGCATAGATATGGCACTTACGATGCTCAGGGAGATGAACACCAATGCCCCATATTCGTGAAACTCAAAATTCTCGCGAGAATCAGAGATTTTACACTAGAAAAAATAAGGGCCAGCCTTACTCCTGACTTCCCTATCCCCAGGTCACCCCGTGTGATGGAAGGCTGCACTCCCGACTGCTTGCCAAGTATTTTCTTCTTTCAGTGTCCAAAGGTTAAGTCACGTGTAACAAAATGCCTTCACTAAAATTATCAGGAAAGTAGATGTAAATGCTTTGCCTCATTCGTTAAATTCTGTGTTTACCTGGAGCAGCAGGAGTAGTTGCCGGCCGGAGGACTTGTAGTCAAATGAACTCTTTTTGCACTTTGGAAACGCTGGACGTCTGGCTGAACAGGACTCTGCTGGGCTTGTTTCACTTTACTGCGCAGTGCTTTTTTTTTTTTTGCTCTGTTTTCGTTATGTTGTTCTTCTGGGTGAGTCGGTCTGAAGGTCAAATGACTATATTTCCCCGAGAGTGGTTTATTACAGATAGTAAATGATTACCCTCAGGGCCTTAGGCAGCGTTTTACTGCGGGGTTGAGGGGGGGGGGGGGGGGAGGGGGGGGGAGCTCGCCGGATAACAGGGCAGGGGTTTGAGATATCGGGGTAGTTAGTACACAAAACAAAAACAAAAGAACACAGTAAGCCCGTATATTAATACGTTTTTTTCTGGTAGCAAAACTACATTCTTAGCATTTTGTTTAGCAAAATTTCTCCGACCAAGGACTATTTATTGCTCGCTCGAAGATGAGATTACCTGTGGCAGAAGCCGACCTAACTGCAATTTCAAAGCCCGAAAATCGAGGTGGGCAGTGGAGCGTGGACTCAGAAGAGGAACGAGCAGCACGAAGCAGGAATGTGCAGGGGCGTAGCTACCAATCAATGGCGCAGCAGGTGCAGTGGCACCGGGGCCCAGGGGCCTTGGGGCCCATCAAGCCCAGTTTATCAATATGTTTTACTAGCCGCCCAGCAGTAATTAATGGGGCCCGCTGCCATCCTGCACCCATGCCCACTGCACCCTTGCTACGCCACTGGCGACGTGGATGTTCTTGGTCTGTACTTCCTTATCCCCTGCTGAGGAGAGCCTTTTAAATGACTAATTCTCAGTTTATATTCTCTGCCACATTTTATAGGGGAAGTCAGTTAACCTAGTTTAAAAAGTGTTCAGATGACAGTGAAATCAGAGCGCTGATTTATTTCATGGCAGCAAATATCGTTGTTATAGATCAGCAAATCTACCAGGTTCCCAGTGTTAGGGACAATCTAGAACAGACTCACCACCCCACAGAGTGGTCTCTGAGAAGGGGGCTCGCTCCTTGGATCATAGGCCGCAGGAAACACGAATGGGGTATCCACTATAAGTGCATTCAAGGTTGTAGGTGTATGCCACTATATCGCGGTTAAAACATTGATATACAGAATCACTCCATCCACTACAATGCCTTTCACCGCATCGTCAAGGTAAGCATATATTTACTATTCTTAACTCCACATGGGCTTACCTAGACACACCTTGACAGGAAGTGGTGAGGTCCATATGTGGATGCACTAGATATTTCAGCCGCAATATAGTGGTAGAGAACCAAGGTTATATGCCCCAGTACTAATATTGGAGCCACCTTCCACATGTCCATAGTGGTTTATCAGCTTGGGGTTCCTACCGGAGCAGGACTCAGGGTAGCTGCTTGCTTTAGACACTCAAATTTTCTCACAAATTGTCCGACTTCCAACATACTTGCTCATCGAGATCTCTCACTAACCTCCATGTTCTTCTTCTCAGGGTTCACTTTGGAGCTAAGGTTTGTCTCAACTATCTTCTTTTTCATTTTGGTTCATGCATATTATATTTTATACATTTTCATTTAATTTCTGCCTCTAAAAGGTTGCCTAAGTTTGTCCAAAATGATATCATTTTTGCGCTGCCTGCTTTTCACCCACACTGTAAGTTTTGTAGAGCACCTGCTTCCCCTTCATAGTGATTATGGTGTAATAGCACTCCCATGGATTATTGTGTTAGTTGTCCCCTTCATCACATTTTATGTGATGTGCCATATGGGATGACATGAAGAACACAGTTGACCGCAACGGGATTGCTGCGCTACTTCGCTTGGACCTCTCGGCTGCCTTTGACACAGTTGACCATGACACTCTGATACAAAGACTCTACGAAGCTGGCATAGAGGGGACTGCTCTAGATTGGATCGCATCCTACCTTTGCAACAGAACTAATGTCATCCATACCCCACCTTTCTCGTCTAAACCGTACTCCACAAAAGCAGGGGTCCCTCACGGCTCTATCATCTTGCCCATGCTTTTCAACATCTACATGAAGTCCTTACCGGCACTGATCAATCCGTTTCTCCTCACGTGCTATAACTATGCAGATGACACGCAAATACTCCTTCAACTGGAATGCCCCGAAGACATTGAAAACTCACCAATTTTCAGTTGTCTCAGAGCCGTGGATCAATGGATGACGTTGAGCCATCTCAAATTGAATGCTTCCAAAACAGAAATACTCACGTGTGACGAATGAAAACATTATGACCCACTCGCCACCTGGCCTGATGATCTGGGAACACAGCTGAAGTATCGAAGGAAGTAAGAAACCTCGGAATGACCATGGACTCGAAGCTATCGATGAATGCCCAAGAGGACAAACTAGCAAGATCAAGCTTTGTTACTATAAAAACTCTGTGACAAATCTTCCCCATTTGGGATTTCCACACATGGTCCAAGCTACCATCTCCCTTGTTCTGTCCAAACTCAATTGCGCCAAAGCCTCTACCACGGATCACCTTTAACGACCATGAAAAGACTACAACGAATTCAGAACTCGGCTGCCAGACTACTCGCATATAAAACTGCAAGACCACATCCCCCCTGCCTTGAAAGCCCTGCATTGGTTACCGGTTGCCAGAAGATACACGTTCAAGCTGCTTTGTATCATCCACAAAGCGATACATGGAACAGGATCACTCTTCATCAGGAATAAAATCACAAAACACATTCAACAAAGGAACCTTCGCTCTAGAGTGGTACCTCGTCTCAAAATCCGAATATACTCGAAAAAAAACTATGGGTGGCACAACCTTCTCTGTTCAAGCAGACAAACTATGGAACTCTTTACTCCCCAACATAAGGTCTACGGATAACCACCTTATCTTCAGAAAACTACTCAAGAATTGGCTCTTCCCCACTAAAGCACCATAGGCAAACAGAAATATACAGCATATCCCTCTGTATATAAGCATTTATTTGTACTGTAGATATATGTGTATTACTTTGTATAAACGTGTAGAATATTTGTTTTAAAAAACATATATATAGATATTCATTAGTTCTGCGAAACAAATGTACATATTACTGATAATTACATTATTCTATGTTTTTTACATGCATATAAGTGACTGCATCAATAAGTAAATCTTTTATCATAACTATTTATCTACAATTAATTCACTATTGAATTACAAAAAAAAATATAAACTAATAAATAAAATTAATTTTAAGTACAACACTTGAAAGCCAGAGTTTATTTAATGCATCTTTAATCTACATATGCTTATTTCCTTCATGCATCTATATACCTTCCATGTACTTATGGATCTATATATTTATTACTTTTCTTCGAATTCAGCATATCCGATGTACTACCCTATTTCTCACCCTATACCTCTCTCAATATATCCTCTACCTCAACTCTCTGACTCATATCAAACCTCTTTCTGCTACTCTTTCCAATGCATTACCCTATTTTGCACCCTATACCTCTATCAATATATCCTCTACCTCTGCTCTCTCATTCATCCCAAACCCCATACCACTACTATGATCCCCAAAATAACCCTTTCTAGACTCTACCCTACTCTACCCCTCCTTGCATCATCTCATACCTCTTTCACTATTCCGATCCCCAAAACAAGCCTTTCTAAACCCTTCCCTCTGACTCTTCCCCCTCCACATCCCTTTTACTCATCCCAAGCCTCCTCCTACTGCTATGACCTCCAAAACAAACAAACAAAAAAAATGTCTGAATCCTTCCCACTTCTATCCCTCCACTATCCTTATCAATCCAAATAACAGACTAACATGTCCACCTCTCAAATTAATTTCATATTTCACTATACTAATTCACCACTAATCCTTTATGGGTTCCAGAGTAGCGTGCTACTCGCCGAAAAAGCGCTTCAACACCCCATCAGGGGTAGTAAGTGTTATATAAATACAAACCTTTTCCCTCTTCTATCTCTCCACTATCCTTCTGAATCCAAATAACTGACTAACATATCCACCACTCAAATTACTTTCATGTTTGACTATACTAATTTACTACTAATCCTTTATGGGTTCCAGATTAGCGTGCTACTCGCCGTAAAAGCGCTTCGATGCCTCTTCAGGGGTAGCAAGCGCAATATAAATGCAATTATAATACAATACAATTTTATGTGATATGAAGTGCAATATAAATGCAATTACAGTGCAATAGAATAAATGTAAAAATAAACTATACAAATAAAATTAATACCTTGTGACACACCCTGGTGAAATGGACAGAAATTACACCGGACGTGGTCTTTGCTTTGTAATATAGATTGAGGGGAATAGATTTAATGCAGTGTGTTGGAGTCAAAGTTTTAAGTGTCCCATCAGCAAGCCTTCTTATTCTAGCTAACTGTCTCCACCAACTATAGATGATAGTTAAAAAAATGTCCATTGTCACCACACTCCTTTGCAATGATTTGTTACCTAGGCGTTTCACCATAATATTGATATAACAATATTGTTGCTCTATAATGTTGTGGAAATAATATTGTGATGTCAAGAATATCGCTATACTTAATATCACAAGTAAGAATATTGTCTTTTATGTCTAGTAAATAATATAGAGATAAGTAATATAGATTACTTCAATAACGTTGTATAAAATGACAAACCAATTCAAATCTACCCGGATTACACAAGAAAGGTCCAGGATCTTCGTAACAGTTTCCTGGGAGTCAAACTCAGGATGCGTGAACAGAACATCAAGTAAAACCTGGTGTTCTCTGTGAAACTTAGAGTACAATATGGTGGAACGGTGCTCTTTTACGAGACTCCGCAGGAGGCTGAGGCCTGAATGGACTTCGAGGGTCGTGGACAGACGGATCATAACCATGCATGGCGTGAGCAAAGGAAAAAGAGAAGGCGGACTTCGGCCCGGAACAAAGGGTCGCCAATGAGACGGTCGCAGGCTGCAGATGTACAGACTGGGGGTCGTATACTGGTGGGCGCTGATGGCACCCTATATGCGGAAGGGGCAACCCTGGGAGATACAGAACTCCTAGTGGGGAGATAGGTTCTTGATCCCTCCTTAGATGCTGATACTATGAGAAGGGCTGTCCTCTAGACTAATTGCTGTGCCAGGATTGATAGGGGGCGTCTGCCTATGAGTTGGATGGAAATGAAACCTAAAATGTTCTCTATTAGATTTTTGTCAAGTTTTTTTGCACAATTGCAATGTTGATATTTGTTCAAGGGGGAGGGGAAGCATTCATGTCACTGAGATATATACGGGACTGCCTTTGATTATTTGTTCATGCGCTACCAGTTGAGTGGTTTTCTAATGATGTCAAATGAAAGGCGATACAACTAGTTATAAGTTTGTGACATGGAATGTTCTTGGGCCAAATAATTATGTGAAATGAAATAGGGTGCATGCGTATCTGCGTAGTTATGGGGTGTCGATAGCGTTCCTTCAAGAAACTCACTTGTGGGGGGATTGTATTAAATATGTCAGGAGACGCTTAGGGGGCAAATATATGCTACCTCCTACTCAGGGTATGCCAGAGGTGCACTAATATGGGGGGCGCCGGAAGTCCCATTTAAGCCCATGAGAACCTGCCTGGATGCTGATGGCCGCTATGTCATGGTGGAGGGTACTCTTGACTCGCATAGCTTGTGCCTTATAAATGTTTATGCTCCAAAAGTTGATGATGGTGCCTTCTTGGTTGCGATGCTGGGGACAGTCCAGGTTTCCCCTGAAGCAGAGATTGTGATGGGGTGATTTTAACTGTGCCCTGAATGGTAATATAGACAGATCCCCTCCCCGCACAGACGCCAAACCTAAAACCGTAGCCACACTACACCAGATGAAGTGTAGCCTGGGGTTGGTGGATATCTGGTGCCAGAGAAATCTGCCCATTCGAACATACTCCTGCCATACCCAGCAACAGACATACAGTCGGCTGGATTATTTCTTCATACACACTACTGCAGTCCAGAGAATCAAAGATGTTCAGTATATGGCCCATTACGTCTCGGAACATTCCCCACTATTGGTTATGTATGCACTGCATAGGCCAATACCGAAAATACCACTTTGGAGGCTCAACGCAGACGCACTTAATGACCCTATATTCCGGGATACTGTACGCAGGGAATTGGAGGAATATTTTGAGCTCAACTGGGAATCCACAGACAGAAGGGCTATGGAATGGGATGCCATGAAGGTGGTTCTTTTGGGGGTTTGCATGTCCACCACAGTGGGTATTAGGCGCACATTGGAAAATGACCTGACTAGACAAGAACAAGTGTTATTGAAATTCAAAAAATCAATCCCCGCGAATACGGTAGGTATAACAGAATGGAACAACCAATGACAAACGGTTGTGGAATTATGGGACCAATTGGATAAGTATGCCTGGAGTACCAGCCGGAGACACTGGTGTATCGAGGGAGATAAGTCTGGGTGCCTTCTGGTGTGGTTAATAAGTTCAGAAAAGCAAATGCAGCCTGTCCTGGAGGTGCGGAACAGAGGGGGTAACTTGGTACATATGCAACAGGAGATAAAAACCGCATTTGCAGGAACATTTGATGGAAGTGTACTTGGAGCCACGGCAGGTGGTGGGAGCCCAGGAAATGACTGCCTATCTGGAGGGTCTCTCGCTCCTGTGTCTCACCAAGGAGGATCAGGAGGCTTTGGGTGCCCCGGTAAACAAACAGGAATTGATGTGTGCTGTAAAGGCCCTAAACCTTGCTAAATCGCTGGGTGTAGATGGCCTCCTGGCAGAAAGTTATCTGCAATTTCCAGGTATCCTGATTGATGAGTTGCTGATGGTCCTCACAGAGGCCTTAGAAATACAGGAACTACCACGTTCCATGCGAGAGGCCCTAATAGTGGTTGAACCTAAGCCTGGTAAGGACCCCACGGAGGCGGGTTCTTATAGACCCCTCCCTATGCTGAACGTGAACCTTAAACTCCTTAGCCAGATATTGGCAGCGAGACTCCTGCCTTTCCTCCCACAACTGATACACGAGGATCAGTCAGGTTTCATACCTGGTAGAAATACTCTTCATAACATTTGCCGATTGGAACACGTTATGCACTCGCCACAGTTGGAAAAGGATAATTATGCCCTGGCTTTTTTAGATGTAGAGCAGGCTTTCGATTCTGTAAGATGGGAATATGTCTGGCAGGTCCTCCATAGAATGAGTTTGGGCTCCCAATTTATAAACTGGATCAGATTTTTATATGCGAACCCACAAGCCAGGCTACGTATGGGACGGTGTGTCTCTGATACGATTGCCTTGTAGCGTGGCAGCAGGCAGGGCTGCCCTCTGTCCCCCTTGATTTTGGCAATAGTTATGATTATGGAACCTTTAGCCTGCAGACTGAAACAGGTCCTTAGGGGGTGGGGAATACGGATGGGGCGACTGAGCATGCCATTTCACTGTATGCTGACAATGGTATGGTATACTTGAGGCAGCCGGATCTCTCGGTCCCACTGTTACTGAATGCAGTGAAGGAGTTTTGGGAGGTCTTTGGGCTTCAGATTAACAGACCATGTCTTTATTGTTCCCACTAGGACAGCATAAGAATTTACAGCTGGAAAGGCTCCCATGGGTGGAGTTGCATTGGACAGTAGACAAGGTCTGCTTTCCGAGATGTGAGGCTATTAAGGGCAATTGTTTATACATGGTCTGGCGATACCCACTGGTGGCAGCATATTGTGGAGAGGTACTGACAGAGCTTAAATGTGCAACGGGGTGCGATGTTCCTCTAACACTTAATAAATGCTTGCTAAACTTGCTGCCTGAAGACCCGAAGCGAAAACTGAGCAGACGTTTTACAGTACTGGGTCTCACGGTGGTAAAACGACGTATATCGATCCACTGGATGAGTAGCAGGCCTCCAACTAGGCAGCACTGGGACAGGGATCTAAGGAAATGGGCAAGCGCAGAAGAGGAACATGTGAGAAAAGCAAGGAAAGATGATAAGCTACCTGAAGTACTGCTTGCATGCGGAATGATGCTGCAGGACTTGTTGGATCCGGATGACAATGCACAGTCCACACAGGATTTGGGACGAGAGGAAGGGCTGAAGGTATGGGACCAGACAAGGCTTACCCCTGTTTGATAATAAACAGTATTATGGGTGGTCCCACCATGCCGAGCAAACATGAACAATATGTACAATACATAAGAGATGTAGTTTATTCTATACATGGAAGCCTCAAGGGTGGGGGGTAAGGGGTTATAAGATGATGTGTTAAAGTTTGCAAATGGTTTATTCGCTTTACATGTCACACAGTCGAATGATAAGCTTGACCCATAATTTCCTGTATGTGAAGAATGCTAATAAACTCAATAAAGAAATACATAAAAAAAAGTTGTATAAAATATCTATTTTTATTTTGTTATAAGTATATGTCATAGCTTCTCGGTTAGGGATTTCAAAGCAATTGTCTTGTTAAAACAATACTCACCTTTTCCAAGATAGAGCAGAAACTCTTCACTTCCACATCTCAGGAAGGAAACACGAGAGGAATAAGAGAAGTCTTGGTCCTGGAATACTTCTGTTTATAGGATTTGGTGAGTGAGGGAAGATGCAGGCCATTTAAATTATTTGATAGGGCCTGAAACTTTTAAGTGGATCGAGTTTCTCTCCTGTACGGCAACTGATCAGCTTGCAACAAGATACAGTAGTGACTATACTGGGAAATAAGCAGATTATGATACATCTTTGTATAAGATTTGGCGGAGGTCAGAAGTAAACCACTGTGTTATGCTCCAGCCAAAAGGGCATGCCCCTCAAGTCTGGAGAATCCCACTAGGGCTCCAGTGATATCTAAATCTGAAGCAAATTGCTACAAACATAAGAGTCACTGGCATCCAGGTCAATATTCAGAAGCTAAAAAAAAACCTTTTTGTTTAGAGAACCTTCAGTATTGGCTGGAATCCAGTACAGTAAGGTTAGTGAAGGAATATATCTACATGGGACTAACATTCAGAAGGACAAGCTCCACACACCCATAAATAGTCAGAGCAATAAAGGCAAGACTGGCACTGGAGAAGATGCTAGATACGTCTCGCCCACACCAGTTGCTCAGAGCAACAAGGGGAGACTCTAGAATGCATATATCGGTCTGATTTTGAGTTTGGTCAGCAGATTTTCCATCCATCTTGCCGGTGGACTCATATCCTCAGCCAAGGCAACTGTTGAAAACCCACCGAATTTAATGATACTAAGGTGGTGGAGGTGTCTCAACCTAAATGGATGCTGATTGAAGCCTTTACCACATAATGCCTTTACCGGGTATATCCCTTTACCATGCATCCCTTTACTATGCAAGGTAAGTATATTTAATGTAAATGTGTAAATGTGTGTGTATATATATATATATATATCAAGACCATAGAGATACTCCGTTTAACGTTGCAGTCGCTTTCAGCAAACAGAGAATCACGAACCACCGGAGATATAGGCAATTATTCTTTTATTGTCCTCAAATTACGCGTTTTGGGCACCACTTGCCCTTGATCACATATATATATATATATGTTTGCATACTCCCCACCAGGGTTGCCGAACTCGCGGCGGGTGCCTCCAAAAAGCGGGGGTGGGACCTGCTGGTTACACAACCACTGCAAGGACACCTGGTGCACTCACGGTGTATTCAATGAAACGTTATTAGCCGCATACGCGTTTCAGCTTAGTGCCTTCCTCAGTGCGGCAAAGACAAATGTCCGATACGAACAGCACCAAGTCCATTTAAATTATTCAGCTTAACAATTGACGACTGGCTGTTCTCTGGCCAAACAGAAGGCAGCAGTCACTCAACTATATATACTCCAGCATGGTGATGACATGCCGGCATCCCCGATGTTATTGATCAATCAAAAGACCTCAATGTCCAATCAAAATCCTCTCCCGATGTTTCCACCTGATGCCGGCCCCTGCCCCCCTCATCAGTCCTCTGTGCCACAACAATCTCTCACATGGGCAACCACTCTTTAATGGTAAGTTGCTATGTATACCCCTCGCCTGCCGCTGAATGAATTGCATGAATTGCAATCTCTCAGTGGGCGTCAGACAAATGACTGACATCCCTGGACTTGAATAATCCATGACCTCCACTGGTCAATGGGGCTTGTCAGCGGCGGTTCAGGCAGGCCAGAGAAGAATACGTTTCCATATTTTCCACCAGGGCCACTGAACTAGCGGCGGGTGCCTCCAAAAAGCAGGGGTGGGCCCCGTTGGTTACACAACCACTGCAAGGACACCTGGAGCACTCATGGGGTATTCAATGAAACTTTATTAGCCACATACCCGTTTCAGCTTAGTGCCTTCCTCAGTGTTTCAAAGACAAATGTCCGATACGAACAGCACCAAGTCCATTTAAATTATTCAGCTTAACAATTGATGATTGGCTGTTCTCTGGCCAAACAGAAGGCAGCCAGTAGGTAGTTATAGTTAGGGCCTTGTTTCTATTCAAAAAGCGTTTTTTCTTTTGCCAATATCTTTGGCGCCGTTTGACGAATCTTCGTGAAATTTTCAAAACTAATGGTTCACTCAGGCCAGTTCCTGTCTTGAAAGTTTTGGGGTGATTCGTCAAGCGGGGGCCGAGAAAAAAGGGGGATCCCAAAACACATTTTCCCCATGTTAATTTCCATAGGAACTTTAGACATAGCTACAGCCCGAACTGCTGAACGGAATTACACCAAATTTGGCAAAAAGGTAGCTCGGTCCAGAAAGCAACCTTTTTTTTAAATGGTGTAAATGCGTTCAGTAGTTGCTGAGAAATTCAAAAACCCAAAATTTATATATCTGTGCACCGAGGAGGATTTGCGAACCCTCCCGAGCACAAGCTTAATTCTGATTGGCTGCCAACACTCCAAACCAGAATGTGTTGGCAGCCATCTTGTGACTCTGTAATCGAGTCACAAGAAAACAGTTAAAAAAACATTAAAAAACAAGAAAAGGGGGCAGGATAGAAACACCCTGACCCCCTAGGCCTGCTCAGGGGGTCCCACAAGGACCCCCAGGGCCCAAAAAAGCATTTTTTTAAAAACATCAGCCGAATTTGCGCTGGGGTCACGAATCCGGCTGAAAAAAATAAAAAAAACGAAGCACGGGCTCCCGCACTTCGTTTGTTTTAAGCCCCCGGGTGGGCCAGGTCCTGGGGGCAATTTAAAATTATGGTGTGGGGGCCCATGGGGGCCCCCACAGCCCCGGGGACCGCCACCTCCCCGGGCTTTCCTCATAATGTGCGGGGGGCATGCGGCCCCCCCACAGCCCCGGGGACCGCCACCTCCTTGGGGCTTTTTTAAAAAAAAGTATGGGGGGCTCCTGCCCCACCACGCTGCCCTGGGGACCACCACCTCACCGGGGCTTTGTTTTAATAGGGGCGGGGGGGCCTCATGGCCCCCCCCAAGCCCCGGCGACCGCCACCTCCCCGGGGCTCCAATTTAATTAGAGAAGTGTGGGGAGGGGCTTCTGCCACTCCCCACACTGCCCCGGGGACCACCACCTCCCCGGGGCACATTTTATGCTAATGCGGGAGTCCGTTACGGACCCCTGGCCCCGGGGACCACCACCTCCCCGGGGCAATGTGCACGTTGGGAGGGGGCTGCGCGGCCCCCCTCCTGGAGCCCTAGATGGACCTGGGGACCGCCACCCCCCAGGGCCGGCTCCTGCAATGTCCCGGGGTGCCCACCCCGGGACACTGCTGTTTCCCGGGGTGTGCTGTTTGTACACTAGGGAACACTATGCATTGGGGTACCCCTGTGATTAGCATGACCTCCTCTGCAAGTCCCTAGTACATAATAGGGCAGGTGGATTAAAACTACCTCTTAAAACGCGCTACAGGGCGCGTTTGCACAGTGGTGAAGGGAGGGGGGCCTGAGGTGACATGTGTGCAAACGCGCCCCGTGGCGCGTTTTAGGTTGCGGGATTAAGTCCCCTTGAATCCTGAGGGTCCCTGGGGCCCAACTAGCCCCCAGGTACCTACAGTTAGGACCACAGAGCTGAGTTGCAGAGAGGCGTTCCGAGGCCACGCACCTTTTTCACCTCTCTGCAACGCAACTCTGTTGTGCTTACTGAAGGTACCTGGTGGGCTAGTTGGCCCCCAGGGTCCCTCAGGATTCAAAGGGAATTAATTCCCCAACTTTAAACGCACCACAGGGCGTGTTTGCGCACATGTCACCTGAGGCCCCGCCCCTCCCTTCACCACTGTGCAAACGCGCCCGTGGAGCGTTTTAAGTTGGGGGATTAGGACACCTTGAATCCTGAGGGTCCCTGGGGCCCAACTAGCCCACCAGGTACTTCCAGTAAGCACCACAGGCCTGCGTTGCAACGCCTGTAACAAATTGTGCAGTTGTGTTTAGGTAGTGAAGAGGGTCGTGCTGGGGGTAGTGTTTTAGGGTTTAGGGTAGTGCAGTGGTGTTTGTGTAGTGTAGGGGGTCATGCTGGGGGTAGATTTAGGGTTTAGGGTAGTGCAGAGGTGTTTGGGTAGTGTAGGGAGTTGTGCTGGGGGAGTGTTTTAGGGTTTAGGGTAGTGCAGTGGTGTTTGGGTAGTGTAGGGGGTCATGCTGGGGGTAGTGTTTTAGGGTTTAGGGTAGTGCAGTGGTGTTTGGGTAGTGTAGGGGTCGTGATGGGGTAGTGATTTAGGTTAGTGCAGTGGTGTTTGGGTAGTGTAGGGGTACTGCTGGGGGTAGTGTTTTAGGGTTTAGGGTAGTGCAATGGTGTTTGGGTACTGCTGGGGGTAGTGTTTTAGGGTTTAGGGTAGTGCGGTGGTGTTTGGGTAGTGTAAGGGGTACTGCTGGGGGTAGTGTTTTAGGGTTTAGGGTAGTGCAGTGGTGTTTGGGTAGTGTAGGGGTTCGTGCTGGGGGTAGTTTTTTAGGGTTTAGGGTAGTGCATTGGTGTTTGTGTAGTGTAGGGGGTAGTGTTTTAGGGTTTAGGGTAGTGCAGTGGTGTTTGTGTAGTGTAGGAGGTCGTGTTTTAGGGTTTAGGGTAGTGCAGTGGTCTTTGGGTAGTTTAGGGAATCGTGCGGGGGGTAGTGTTTTAGGGTTTTGTGTAGTGCAGTGGTCTTTGGGTAGTGTAGGGGGTCGTGCGGGGGGTAGTGTTTTAGGGTTTAGGGCAGTGCAGTGGTGTTTGGGTAGTGTAGGGGGTCGTGCAGGGGTGGTGTTTCAGGGTTTAGGGCAGTGCAGTGGTGTTCGGCCAGTGTAGGTGGTCTTGCTGGGGGTGGTGTTTCAGGGTTTAGTGCAGTGGTGTTCGGGCAGTGTAGGGGGTCTTGCTGGGGGTGGTGTTTCAGTGTTTAGGGCAGTGCAGTGGTGTTCGGGCAGTGTAGGGGGTCTTGCTGGGGCTGGTGTTGCAGGGTTTAGGGCAGTGCAGTGGTGTTCGGGCAGTGTAGGGGGTCGTGCTGGGGCTGGTGTTTGAGGGTTTAGGGCAGTGCAGTGGTGTTCGGGCAGTGTAGGGGGTCGTGCTGGGGCTGGTGTTTCAGGGCTTAGGGCAGTGCAGTGGTTTTCGGGCAGTGTAGGCGGTCGTGCTGGGGCTGGTGTTTCAGGGTTTAGGGCAGTGCAGTGGTGTTTGGGCAGTGTACGGGGTTGTGCTGGGGCTGGTGTTTCAGGGTTTAGGGCAGTGCAGTGGTGTTCGGGCAGTGTAGGGGGTCGTGCTGGGGGTGGTGTTTCAGGGTTTAGGGCAGTGCAGTGGTGTTCGGGCAGTGTAGGGGGTCGTGCTGGGGCTGGAGTTTCAGGGTTTAGGGCAGTGCAGTGGTGTTCGGGCAGTGTAGGGGGTCGTGCTGGGGCTGGTGTTTCAGGGTTTTGGGCAGAGCAGTGGTGTTCGGGCATTGTAGGGGGTCGTGCTGGGGGTGGTGTTTCAGGGTTTAGGGCAGTGCAGTGGTGTTCGGGCAGTGTAGGCGGTCTTGCTGGGGGTGGTGTTTCAGGGTTTAGGGCAGTGGTGTTCGGGCAGTGTAGGGGGTCTTGCTGGGGGTGATGTGTCAGGGTTTAGGGCAGTGCAGTGGTGTTCGGGCAGTGTAGGGGGTCTTGCTGGGGGTAGTGTTTCAGGGTTTAGGGCAGTGCAGTGGTGTTCGTGCAGTGTAGGGGGTCGTGTTGGGGGTGGTGTTTCAGGGTTTAGGGCAGTGCAGTAGTGTTCGGGCAGTGTAGGGGGTCATGCAGGGGGTGGTGTTTCAGGGTTTAGGGCAGTGCAGTGATGTTCGGGCAGTGTAGGGGTCGTGCTGGGGGTGGTGTTTCAGGGTTTAGGGCAGTGCAGTGGTGTTCGGGCAGTGTAGGGGGTCGTGCAGGGGTGGTGTTTCAGGGTTTAGGGCAGTGCAGTGGTGTTCGGGCAGTGTAGGGGGTCGTGCTGGGGCTGGTGTTTCAGGGTTTAGGGCAGTGCAGTGGTGTTCGGGCAGTGTAGGGGGTCTTGCTGGGGCTGGTGTTTCAGGGTTTAGGGCAGTGGTGTTCGGGCAGTGTAGGGGGTCTTGCTGGGGGTGATGTTTCAGGGTTTAGGGCAGTGCAGTGGTGTTCGGGCAGTGTAGGGGGTCTTGCTGGGGGTAGTGTTTCAGGGTTTAGGGCAGTGCAGTGGTGTTCGAGCAGTGTAGGGGGTCGTGCTGGGGATGGTGTTTCAGGGTTTAGGGCAGTGCAGTAGTGTTCGGGCAGTGTAGGGGGTCGTGCAGGGGGTGGTGTTTCAGGGTTTAGGGCAGTGCAGTGGTGTTCGGGCAGTGTAGGGGGTCGTGCTGGGGGTGGGGTTTCTGGGTTTAGGGTAGTGCAGTGGTGTTCAGGCAGTGCAGGGGGTCGTGCTGGGGCTGGTGTTTCAAGGTTTAGGGCAGTGCAGTGGTGTTCGGGAAGTGTAGGGGGTCGTGCTGGGGCTGGTGTTTCAGGGTTTTGGACAGAGCAGTGGTGTTCGGGCAGTGTAGGGGGTCGTGCTGGGGGTGGTGTTTCAGGGTTTAGGGCAGTGCAGTGGTGTTCGGGCAGTGTAGGGGGTCGTGCTGGGGGTGGTGTTTCAGGGTTTAGGGCAGTGGTGTTCGGGCAGTGTAGGGGGTCTTGCTGGGGGTGATGTTTCAGGGTTTAGGGCAGTGCAGTGGTGTTCGGTCAGTGTAGGGGGTCTTGCTGGGGGTAGTGTTTCAGGGTTTAGGGCAGTGCAGTGGTGTTCGGGCAGTGTAGGGGTTCGTGCTGGGGGTGGTGTTTCAGGGTAGTGCAGTGGTGTTCGGGCAGTGTAGGGGGTCGTGAAGGGGGTGGTGTTTCAGGGTTTAGGGCAGTGCAGTGGTGTTCGGGCAGTGTAGGGGGTCATGCTAGGGGTGGTGTTTCAGGGTTTAGGGCAGTGCAGTGGTGTTCGGGCAGTGTAGGGGGTCGTGCAGGGGCTGGTGTTTCAGGGTTTAGGGCAGTGCAGTGGTGTTCGGGCAGTGTAGGGGGTCGTGCTGGGGCTAGTGTTTTAGGGTTTAGGGTAGTGCAGTGGTGCTTGTGTAGTGTAGGGGGTCGTGCTGGGGGTAGTGTTTTAGGGTTTAGGGTAGTGCAGTGGTGTTTGTGTAGTGTAGGGGGTCATGTTTTAGGGTAGTGCAGTGGTGTTTGGGTAGTGTAGGGGGTCGTGCTGGGGGTAGTGTTTTAGGATTTAGGTTAGTGCAGTGGTGTTTGGGTAGTGTAGGGGGTCGTGCTGGGGGTAGTGGTTTAGGGTTTAGGGTAGTGCAGTGGTGTTTGTGTAGTGTAGGGGGTCGTGCTGGGGGTAGTGTTTTAGGGTTTAGGGTAGTGCAGTGGTGCTTGTGTAGTGTAGGGGGTCGTGCTGGGGGTAGTGTTTTAGGGTTTAGGGTAGTGCAGTGGTGTTTGTGTAGTGTAGGGGTCATGTTTTAGGGTAGTGCAGTGGTGTTTGGGTAGTGTAGGGGGTCGTGCGTGGTGTAGGGGGTCGTGCTAGGGGTAGTGTTTTAGGGTTTAGGGTAGTGCAGTGGTGTTTTTGTAGTGTAGGGGGGTCATGTTTTAAGATGCAACGCTCCAATACCTGACCAGTCTGCACTACATAAAACTGCAAAAAAACAAAAAATAAAAAGTGTTTTGCACACTTTTGTCATTGGGCTATATGTGGGCTACATCTGGGTAATATTTGTGCTACATTTGGGCTCTTTTTTCACTGGTGGCCATCTTGGAAGACTTCTTTGTTATGAAGTTTCCTAATTTCCTCATTTACTGCAGTCTCCTCAGTAGGAAATGCTTTCAGTTTTTTACTTTGATTCCATCAAGAAGGCATTCAGATGTGTCTCACATTTCCCATAAATTCAGAATGTTAGCACTCTAGTTGCTCATTAGATCACTGTAGTAAAGCTACTGCTCACCAGGGAGTTAACTGGAAGTCTGCTGCTGGTATTAAAAGTGATTGTTTCAGTCTGCATGTCAGAATTTTCTAATGAAATAGAAGAGGATTTGAGATCTCACTTAAAACATGCCCTAATTTTTCTTTCTGCAGCTTTAACCATAATTTCTATTTCAAAAAGAACCCCCTCATTTTGTTCCTTTTTAAATTAAATGTTTTAAGTGTTACCCGTTTATTCCAATCAAGATGGCTTCAGGTGTGCCATACTTTTGTCACAAGTAAGGCTGTTAGCGCTCTAGTTGTTCTTTAGAACACTCTGGGAAGCTGCAGTAGAACACAAAGGAATCAACTGACAGTCTCTGCCCTTGTTGGATGTACATGTTTTACTGAGAATGTCAGACTTCATTCTCACATGACTGAGAAAGATAATGTGAATTTACAGAAAATATGCTCGCATTTTAGCTTCTGGAGCACCTTCCAAAACTGTATGGGACAAGCATGTGAAAATAGTTTTCTCTCAAACATGATTCATGATATCCCAGCAGAAGGTTTTTCACAGGGTAAAATCACCTTAGAACACACCACAATTCCTGAAATTAGTATGGTACCATCAACAAATGAATTCTAATGTAACTAAAGTCTGTTATCCGCTCCGGTCCGCTCCTATCCTGAAAGTCGCGGGGTGATTCGTCAAGCGGGGGCCGAGAAAAAAGGGGGGTCCCAAAACGTGTTTTCCCCATTCATTTTCCCATAGGAAACTTAGCCACGGCTACAGTCCGAACTGCTGAACGGAATTACACCAAAGAGGTAGTTCTTGGTTCAGAAAGAACCCTTTTTGTTAAATGGTGTAAATCCTTTCAGTAGTTGCTGAGAAAATCAAAAGTAAAAACACATATATATCTATGGCCGTGGAGGATCCGCGCACCCTCCCGATGACCAGCTGTATGCTAATTGGCTGTCAACACTCCAAACCAGGAAATGTTGGCAGCCATCTTGTGACTCGGTAGAACCGAGTCACAAGAAAACAGTAAAAAAAATTGCGCAAAACGCAAAAAGGGGGCAGGGTAGAAACACCCTGACCCCCTAGGCCTGCTCAGGGGGTCCTACAAGGACCCCCAGGGCCAGAAATAAAAAAAAAATATTTAAAAAAAAAAAACAGCAAAAAACGCGCTGGGTGCGCGGATCCTGCCGATAAAAAAAAAAATCGAAGCGCGGTCTCCCGCGCTTCGATACTATTTTGCCCCGGGTGGGCCAAGTCCCGGGGGCATGCGAGGGTTGGTTCTTATTTTATGTGGGGGGCCTCTAGCCCCGGGGACCGCCACCCCCCGGGGCTTTGAAAAAAAATGGTGCGGGAGGGCTCTCCGCCCTCCCGCAGCCCCGGGGACCGCCACCCCCCCGGGGCTTCTTTTTTTAATAAAGAATGACCTGTGTGGGGGGGCTCCCTCCCTGGGGCACTAAGAAAATACATGTGGGGGTCCGTTTCGGACCCCCGAAGCCCCGGGTACCACCACCTCCCCGGGGCTATGTAGAAGTGGGGAGGGGGGCCGCGTGGCCCCCCTCCTGGAGCCCGTGGTGGCCCTGGGGACCACCACCCCCCAGGGCCGGCTCCTGCAGTGTCCCGGGGTGCCTACCCCCGGGACACTGCTGTTTGCAATCACAGGACGGGAGCCTCGCGGCTCCCGTCCTGTGATTGCAAACTGCTTTGCTTCAAAGAAGCGAGAGCAGGAAACCTGCTCTCGCTTCAATGAAGCAAAGCAGATTGCTTTCCATAAGGGGAGCTGCATGTCAGCAGCTCCCTTATGGAAAAGCAATGCCGGCTCCCGCAGGACGTGGGGAGCCGGCGGGACTGTGCGGGGATTGGGAACCCCCCCACGGTCCCCAACGAGTGCCCAGGCCCCGGGGGATGGGGTCCCCGGGGCCATTAGTGGCCCGGCAGGGGGGCCACGCAGCCCCCTCCCAAAAAAAGGATTTTTTTTAAAAAGACGCAAAGGCCGGCCCCGGGGGATGGGGTCCCCGGGGCTATTAGTGGCCTGGGAGGGGGGCCACGCAGCCCCCCTCCCCAAAAATAAAAACATTTTAAATAAAAAAAAAAATACGTAAAGGCCGGCCCCGGGGATGGGGTCCCCGGGGCCTTAAATGGCCTGAGGAGGGGGCTACGCAGCCCCCTCCAACTATTTAATTACAAAAAAGAGGGCATGCCCGGGGGATGGGGTCCCCGGGGCCAATAGAGGCCCAGGGAAGGGGGCCACGCGGCCCCTTCCCGTTTTTTAATAAAAAAAAAAAGAAAATCCTCAGGCCCCGGGGGATGGGGTCCCCGGGGCCAAAAGTGGCCGAGGGAAGGGGGCCACGCAGCCCCCTCCCATACAAAAAAAAAAAAAGACCAGCATCGTGCCGGAGGCCCCGCCCCCTCCCTTAACCACTCTGCAAACACGCCCCCTGGCGCGTTTTAAGAAGGGGAAGTAATTCCCCTTGAATAATGGGGGTCCCTGGTGGCCAACTAGCCCACCAGGAACCTCCAGTATGTGCCAGGGAGCTGCGTTGCAGAGAGGTGTACAGAGGCCACGCCCCTTTTTACACCACTCTGTAACGCAGCTCTGTGGCGCCTACTGGAGGTACCTGGAGGGATAGTTGGACCCCAGGGACCCTCAGGATTCAAGGGGACTTAATCCCCCAACTTAAAACGCGCCACGGGGCGTGTTTGCACAGTGGTGAAGGGAGGGGGCGGGGCTAAATGTGACATGTGTGCAAACAGGCCCCGTGGCGCGTTTTAAGATGGGGAATTAAATCCCCTTCAATCCTGAGGGTCCCTGGGGGCCAACTAGCCCACCAGGTACGTCCAGAAAGCGCCACAGAGCTGCGTTGCAGAGATGTGTAAAAAGGGGCGTGGCCTCTGAACAACTCTCTGCAATGCAGCTCCCTGGCGCATACTGGAGGTACAGGGTGGCCTAGTTGGACCCCAGGGACCCTCATGATTCAAGGGGACTTTTTACCCCAACTTAAAACGCGCCACGGGGCGCGTTTGCACAGTGGTGAAGGGAGGGCGGGGCTTCAGGTGACATGTGTGCAAACAGGCCCCGTGGCGCGTTTTAAGATGGGGAATTAAATCCCCTTCAATCCTGAGGGTCCCTGTTGGCCAACTAGCCCACCAGGTACGTCCAGAAAGCGCCACAGAGCTGCGTTGCAGAGAGGTGCAAAAAGGGGCGTGGCCTCTGAACACCTCTCTGCAATGCAGCTCTCTGGCGCATACTGGAGGTATCTGGTGGGCTAGTTGGCCCCTAGGGACCCTCGGGATTGAGGAGGAATTAATTCTCCAACTTAAAACGCGCCACAGGGCGTGTTTGCAGACATGTCACCTTAGGCCCCACCCCCTTCCTTCACCATTGTGCAAATATTCCTCTAAAATCAGCCGAACTACGAATTCCGATTTACTCACCTGTTATCAGGAGAGACCTCAGTGCTGCATCTTTGAGCCCAGTACTGATCCTGAAAAGTAATTTTAACTGTACTTACCAGTAACTTGAATTTCCTTCCATAGGATATCATTGCCTGCTTTTTGCTGAAAAAGTTTCTAAGTATCAATTTTTGAAACTTACAAATATTCCTCTAAAATCAGCAGAACTACGAATTCCGATTTACTTACCTGTTATCAGGAGAGACCTCAGTGCTGCATCTTTGAGCCCAGTACTGATCCTGAAAAGTAATTCTAACCGTACTTACCAGTAACTTGAATTTCCTTCCATAGGCTAACATTGACTGGTTTCACTTGGAAATTCTTCTAAGTGTGGAGTTTTGGAACTTTATAATATTCCTCTAAAATCAGCTGAACTACGAATTCCAATTTACTCACCTGTTATCAGGAGAGACCTCAGTGCTGCATCTTTGAGCCCAGTACTGATCCTGAAAAGTAATTCTAACCGTACTTACCAGTAACTTGAATTTCCTTCCATAGGCTAACATTGACTGGTTTCACTTGGAAATTCTTCTGTGTGTGGAGTTTTGGAACTTTATAATATTCCTCTAAAATCAGACGAACTACGAATTCCGATTTACTCACCTGTTATCAGGAGAGAACCCAGTGCTGCATCTTTTAGCCCAGCACTGACCATGAAAAGTAATTCTAACCGTACTTACCAGTAACTTGTATTTCCTTCCATAGGAATCCATTGTCTGGTTTTCAGCAGAAAAGTTTCAGTGTCGATTTTCACAAACTACAAATATTCCTTAAAAATCGCCTGTATGACTTAAACGCATTCTTTCAACTGTTTACAGGAGATGCACCAGTGCTGGATCCAGGATCCACCACTGAGTAAGAAAAAGTAACGATAACACTACTTACCTGCTAAGTGAATTTCCTCCCATAGGATAACATTGGTGATTCCATGTGAAAAAGTTTCTGTCAACTTTTAAAATACAATAATATTCCTTAAAAATCACTACTGTAACCAAAACGCTTTTACTCAACTGTTTACAGGAGATGTCGCAGGACTGAATCTAGGATCCAGTCCTGTGGTTAGAAAAGTAATCCATAAAGTAACTAATTGCATTTAACTAGAAATTCACATTGAGCTCAATGTTGCATTGTGTTTGAAATTGTGTTGCGCATTGCAACAACTGTAACTACTGTACTTAAAAGTCTATTGCCTATTTGCAAAGTATTTAAACTAAAGTAATTCATTCTGAGAAAGTATATTTTGTAATGTAATGTATAATGTAATTACAATGTAATTTAAAAATAAAATATCTAAAAATAAATAGTTTAAAAAAATGTAGTAAATCAGTATCAAAAAAATAAATATAACAATTAATACATTTAAAAATTGTCATTGACAAAACCTTTGAAATTCACTGAAAACAACCATAGGTTTCAGACATGTTATAGTTAGGAATTAGCATTTAAAAAACCTTTGAAATTCACTGAAAAAACCATAGGTTTCAGGCACGTTATAGTTAGAAATTAGCATTTAAAAAACGTTACAAATTCACTGAAAAAACCATAGGTTTTAGGGACAGTTATAGTTAGTTGGACATTGCACTCGTACAAAACCCGTGAAATTCCCCGTTATAGTTAGTTCAGCTAACTATAACTCGCGCCCCCGCAATGCACTGCTGATGACGTCACATATTACATCACTCATGACATGGTCAGTGACATCACTGATGACATCACTCATGACATCTCAAATGACATCACTGATGACATCATCCAGTGACTGTGTGTTTCTGTAAAAGTTTAAATATTTTTAATATATATAGGGAAAGGCGTATTGAAGAATGAGTGGGTGTATAAGTGTCTGTATGGATGATTTAGTAGGTGCGTGACTAACTCTATAAGTGAGTGATTAAACGTATCTTACTGAATGCATGGGTTAGTGACTAAACTGGGTGAATGTCTGTATCCGTCTGTCTGTTGCTGTGTAAGCGGCTGCATGGGTTTGTGAATAGCTACATGAGTGTCTATATGAGTTATTGATTGGTTGTCTGAGTATCTGTATGGGTGCCTGAGTGTTTGTGTGGGTGGGGTGTGTGCGACTCTGTGCATAGATGTGTGAGTGGGTGATTCACTGGATGGATGGTTTCAAGAGTGCATCTGTGATAGACTGTATGGGTGGGTAAGTGTGTGTAAGAGTGTGTTAGTGAGTGAATGTATGTCCCAGTGCAACATGTGTGAGTAACTACATATGTGAAAGGCAGTATATATGTGTTTTGGAGTATATAAATAGCTATAAGCGAGAGTGTGTGATTGTGAGAGTGACTGTATGGATGAGTGTGTGCTTGTATCAGTGATTGTATAAGAGCGTAAGAATGTGCTAGTATTTGTATGAGTAAGTGAGCTGCTGTGTGTATAACTGTATAGGTGAGTAAATGGCAGTGTGTTTAATTATTTGCATGACTGACTAGGTGTGTGAATACCTCTATGGATGAGTGGCGGTGTTTGAGTGTCTATATAGGAGTATGAGTGCATATGATAGTCCTGTACTGAGTGACCGTAAGTATGAGTGACTGTACGGGTGAGTGAGTGGATGTGTCTGTGTAGACCTAAGAATCAGTGAGTGGGTATGTAGTTATTGGTGTTGGAGTGTCTATGGTTTTGCGAATGGCAGTCTGTAATTTAGAGTGGGTGTATCAAAGGTTATATTAGGGTGTGAGGGGGTGCATCAGATTATCACGTGGATGATGTCATCAGTGATGTCATCAGTGATGTCATTTGAGATGTCATCAGTGATGTCATCAGTGATGTCACTGACCATGTCATGAGTGATGTAATATGTGACGTCATCAGCAGTGCATTGCGGGGGCGCGAGTTATAGTTAGCTGAACTAACTATAACGGGGGAATTTCACGGATTTTGTACGAGTGCAATGTCCAACTAACTATAACTGTCCCTAAAACCTATGTTTTTTTTCAGTGAATATATATATGTGACAGATTGAGCTGGCCGGAGAATGGGGCCCCTGGGGCCATTTAAAGATCAGGGAGGGGGGCCTCCCCTTTTTATGATTTCGACCATGAGGGATGGGGTCCCCAAGGCCTAACAAGGCTCAGGGAAGGGGACTGCTCGTCCCCTCCTCTTAATTATTGTATTGGGCCCTGGGGGATGGGGTACCCAGCTCAGCCACTGGTTCACGGAGAGGGCCACGCACCCTCCCCCCTTAATTAAGACACCTGGTACAAGTGGATGGGGACCTCTGGGCCCAAAATGGGCTTGGGGAGGGGTCTGCATGCCCCCTCCCCAAATTATTGTATTGGGCCCCAGGGGATGGGGTCCCCAGGGCAGCCATTGGTTAAAGGAGGGGAGGCATGCATCACCCTCCTCTTAATTAAGATACCCGGCCCAGTGGATGTGGTCCCAGGGGCCCAAAATTAGGTCAGGGAGTGGGTCTTTACTCACTCCCCCTTCCCCAAATATTTATATAAAAAAAATGGGGACCTGTATTTGCTGTGATCCTGCAGGAGTCCCTCAGTATTGCAACAAAAGCACACTATTTGTTTTACATTTTGGCCCCAGGTGGGGTACCTCTGGGTCTCCACCACAGGGCCTAGGGAGGCAGGGTATCCCTACCCTGCCCCTTATATTATTTTTTTTAAATAATTGCATGACAAGGGACTAAGTCCCCGAGTTCTGTAATAGCTGCTGACATTTTCCTCATGTTGCTGGCAGTTCATCAGAGTGCTCACTCCAGCAGGAGTCTGACTACCAGGGAATGAATTGGCCTAAGGGTAATAAAAGCTCCCTGGTCCAATCAAAAGGCTCTGTTTTTAAAAATGGGTTGTAGAGACTCTCACGAGAGTCCCTGGAACACAACCATCATTGTATGCAAATATTTTTACACCTTAAAGGCAGAGTCGCGGTAAAGGCATGCTGGGTAAAGGCATGCGTGGTAAAGCCATTTGCGTGGTAAAGGGTTCATGGTAAAGGCAAGTGTGACAAACCATGTCTTGTATAGTCATACAACCCTTTTGGTGTGATGGCATCACTACATGTGGCAGGGCTGTAGATAGTGCACTTTATGATACCAAAGCTATGTCAGTAAATGTACACTAGAAGAAGCATGACCCACATTTGCAAAACAGTGTCACCTCACTTTGTTGTTTGTTTTCTTGCTAGCTTATTGCAGCAGTTTGTTTCTGGCAAGTGGGTAAGGGCCTCCGGAGTTTTGATTGACTTAGTGGCGTAAAATTGAGTGGCATACACTGTAGTGGCGTGCAGTAGAGTGGCATACAGTGAAGTGATGTACAGGGGAATTGCGCAGTGTGGAGTGGCATCAAGTGGAATACCGTAGAGTGGAGTGGCAAAGAGTCAAGTGGTATAGAATGGAGTGGCTTAGAGTGGAGTGGCGTACAGTGGAGTGGTATAGAGTAGAGTGGCGTAGAGTGGATTGGCATAGAGTTGAATAGCGTAGAGTGGAGTGGTGGAGAGTGCAGTGGCATAGAGTGGAGTGGTGTAGAGTAGAGTGATGTGAAGTGGAGTGGAGTTGAATAACATAGAGTGGGGTGGCATAGAGTGCAGTGGCGTAGAGTGTGAGTGTGACTGGCATGGACTGCAGTGGTGTAGAGTGGAATAGCGTAAGTGGAGTGGAGTAGAGCAGAGTGGAGTGACATAGAGTTGGAATTGCATAGAGTGGAGTGGTGAAGAATAGCATAGAATTGTGTGACCTAGCGGGGAATAGCATAGAGTGGAGTAGAGTGGAGTGCCATAGAGTGAAGTGGCGTACAGTAGAGTGGCATAGAGTGGAGTGCCGTAGAGTGGAATAGTGTAGGGTAGAGTGGCATAGAGTGGAGTGGAATAGCGTAGAGTGGAGTGGCATAGAGTGGAGTGGCATAGAGTGGAGTGACAGAGTAGAGTGGCGTAGAGAGTAATATTGTAGAGCGGAGTGTCAAGGAGTGGAGTGGCATGAAGTGGAGTGGCATACATTGGAGTTGCGCAGAGTGGAGTGGCGCAAAGTGGAGTGGCGCAGAGTGGAGTGGCATGGATTGTAGTTGTGTAGAGTGTAGGGGCATCCAGTAGAGTGATGTACAGCGGAGTGGCATAGAGTGGAATAACATAGAGTGAAGCGGCATAGAGTGGAGTGGCATGTTGCAGAGTGGAGTGACGTGTCATTTAATGGAGTGGTGTGGAGTGTCGTGGAGTGGTTTGTAGTACAGTGACGTGTGGTACAGTTTCTTAGAGTGGAGGGTCATATAGCGGAGTGACGTAGAAGGAACTGTGATGTCGCAGAGGGGAGTGGCATGTCATAGAGTGGAGTGGGATGTGGTAGAGTGGAGTGGTCTGTCGTACAGTGGAGTGGCATGTCTTCCAGTGGAGTGGCATGTGGTAGAGTTGAGTGGCTTGCAGTGTCATAGAGTGGACTGGACTGTCATAGAGTGGAGTGAGGTATTGCAGAGTGGAGTGGGATGTCTTAGAGTGGAGTGGGATGTCGTAGAGTAGAGTGATGTGTCATAGAGTAAAGTGGAGTGTGGCACAGTGGAATTGAGAGGTGTGTTGTGCTGTAGAGTATTGTTTAAACAGACGTATTATGAAAATAGTTGAACGGATGTAGATGAAATGTGTCCGAAATATAGATTGTATGGGGTAAAGGGTTCGTTTTGGTAGCCGATCTTAATAGTTTGTGTAATTTTAAGTTAAGGGCATGATTCATAAAGGTCAACATACATTTTTGTGTAAGTCTAGGATTGTTTACTATTCACAAAGGTATGTTACAAGTAGACCTGCGGAATCTCCGCACATAGAAAGATAGGACAGTCCTATTTTTTAAAGTGCGGAGACTCCACAGTCATAAAGATACTATAATTAAAATGACTTTGTGAACAGCAAATAATTGTAAACGTGCAGAAAAGTATATGTTTACCATTGTGAATTAGGCCCATAAGGCATACAGCGCTAGTGATAGAATGTGCCGTGGTATTTTGTGGTAATTTTGAGGTATAACACAGTACATACTGATGACAAAATAGTACACAATTGGCTAATAACTGTCCTTAAAAAATTAAAAGGCATACCAGTCACACTTGCAGCGTCTCACTGAGACAAACAAAAAAAAGTTAAGGGCTCAATGTTGAAATTAAACTTAGCCAGTCTTGGAAAATACATGGGCTCCAGACGAATGACAAAACAACAAATAACAAACAACTACACCCTGAATTATATCACAGAATAGGTCGCTGGCAACCTAGCTAGGGCTCTGTTCATCTGATCACTTAAGGATTAACAGTGTGAATCACGGCACCTTTTAGGGTACCACAACAAGGTAAATGCACGTAAAAAGGACATTTAAACAGGTGCCTAATGAGACAGTGTTCCCTTTGTAGTTGATGTAGTTTGTTTCTGTGTTTGATATGTCAATACGTACCCATTAGACCACCATAAGCGAAGGCAGACTCACCGTCTCATGTTGAATGCAATGGCTGAGACTACTGGGCAGATTTATATAATGGCGGACTGCCCTTTGTACCACCAGGGGGACGGAGTAAAATACTCCATCCCCTTGGTGGAGGGACTGACAATTGAATTTATAAACGACTGCCAAGCTGGTGGTCAGGCATTGACAGGTCAATGCATTCTGCTGTTTAACGAGGGTTGCGTGAAAACAGTTTTTTTTGTTTATTTTGAAAAAGAAGATCTTAAAACGGGTTTTTCTTTTTCAACAATGAAAAAAATAATGCTCACCTCACCTTGGGAGTCATCTCCCTTGGCGGGAGGAGCATTATTTAAATTTTACTGTCACTCACCATCGGCGTTTGCCTGGCAGTGACGGACAGTAAAATGCATGACTACATGTCCGCCCATCTAAATTGGGCGGGCAGACATGTAGCCATTTCTCAGATGGCCCTTACTCTGTTGGGCTGTTGGAGAAGTTTGGATATGGCCGTACCCAAACCTATAGTCTGCCCGCTATTAAATTGGGCGGGCGGACCATTATGCTGGCAGTGTGTATACTCTGTCGTTACTGCGATGGAGTATACACACACCGCAAACATATAAATTGGCCCTTGTGATAGGAAGGAGTGGATTCCTTCTAGTAGGGTACATTTGTGAAGGCACGGTGATGATTTTCACTTCTATGTGAAAAAAACTGGAACAGTATTTCCGGGGCAATAACCCAAGTCCTCATTACAAGTGTGTCCGGGCCTGGAATTGTTGGATTTGCATACTCAGGACCCAATAATTCTGGTACAAGAGACATCGGACCTGAAAGACTTGCTGCAGAGCATGGGCTCGGGGTAGGTGCATTGCCCAATTCCCACCCGTGGACTGGAGCAGATGCCAACCCCCCCCCGCTGGACTGGCAAAAGTGTGCTCTTCACTCCTGACCCCACCTACCACTGGCATTTCCACAGAGAGCCCAGAAAATGTCTATGTATTTTGGGAAAATGATAAAACAGCTGCCCAGAAAATCACAAAGTGAATGTAGGTCCAAGCAGTTATTTCCCATTTTGGAGAAAAAAATGGCCGAACTTTGATGTGGAGATTCCGGCTGGTAATTTAAATTCAACCCTCTGTATCTCTGAAGCAAAGACCAGCCACCTCATAATGAGGCCACAAGTAGCTCCTTTTGCGACTGTCGAAGAACTGATCTGCATAAAAGAGCATCACTACACTATGCTTGCACCAGTGTGTATTGAGGCATGATGCACAGCAATGGAAAATGAAAGCCCTGTTTTACAGAGTAACAAAATGTGGAGTGGCTTGTCATTTCCTGCCCAGGACACACAACTGTAATAGCAATAGTAAAAAAATGATGACGATATAAAGAGATCAAAAACCAAAATGCTTGCAGGTCAGCACAAAAGCAAATCTAATTTTCTTATTGAGTTGCAAGAATCCAAGTGTACAAAAAGACACTTGCTCAGTCACTGTAGCTGATCACATTAAATCACACTAGACATCAGTATCCATGAAATCAACTTTAAAAAATAGTTCCAGCCATTGCTGGCAGTTTGACAAAAAGAACACAACAATGCACACTGGTCCCTTTCAAACACGTCAGAATTGATACCCAGGCGAAACAGCCTGTATGCATGGGATGGTGGGTTCTTGGAGCCACCCATTGGTTCTGCAAAAGTGGTTGTGTTCTGTTGATCAAATCACTGTCCCATGGTACAACCTGCTTTCACCGAGTCACATTACAGCAATAGAGGGGGCAGGGGACTCCGGGAGAAGGAACACGACACAAAGAAGATCTAAATCTCCTTTCATCCTCAACCAAATTAATGGAGTCACTGATCCTCCTGCTGCTAAAAGACTAATCATTCTGAAGGAGAGCACCATAGTTGCGTGAAATCATGGGGTTGAAAATGTAGCACCAAACACAGAGAAACAGAGCGCTTGATCAGGTGTGTTTCTTTTTAACAACAACAGTAGCTAGCCTCTTCCCTGCATGACGGAACCTATTATTGTCAAAATGACTCCACATAGGTTTGTGTTTCTGGTGTTGTCACTTTAAGGTGTCGTCAGCATTTTTAAACATGAGGATGGAGTTGTAGATCTTCAAAGCAGGACCCAACTTGACACTCAGGATCTTGACAATGTCAGTCTGTGTCAGCAAAAGGAACGCTTGACCATCAATCATCTAAAAAGAAAAGAGAACATGTAAATCACGACCAAAGATGCCCTCATATACGTATTCATCCGCTTCCTGTTTCATCTTTTTGAGCGCCACATCCTGCAGCCACTTCGTGCTACATTCATCCTTCTGTCGTGGACATTAATTTCACAGAAACACTTGAACAAGAGTTTATTTATAATATTTGCTATCTGCAGATTACCCAAGGCATGACCCAAAAGATGAACAATGAAGTGAGAGATGATTGCAGTGGCAGAACACTAAGCTTACATGGACATCGCCTCAACCTGGAAAACTTCATATAGTTACTCCATCTCTAGTACTTGGGGAATGTCAGTTGTTACAACTCGTTCGCTAACATCGACAGTCATTACTTGGTGGTACTTTACATCAGGAGCACTTTACCTAGAGGGTAAGATGGCAAGAACTGTTTTCAATTTATATATCTGTCTATATGTATTTAAAATATATATTTATTCATATATGTAATATCCGATTAATTATAAATAATTAAAAATACATTATTTTTATTTAATGATATATACTTTTTGAAAATATAATCTAATATTAATATATAATTTTAACAGTTATGATTTAATTTATTTTCATTTTATGAATTATCCATCTCTGAGCCCTTAAAATGCACATTACTACTCCTTTACACTACCCATCTCTGATCACAAAAAACTAAATACTAACCATCTCTGAGCCCCCAAAAATCCTCACTACCCCTATTAACTACAAATACTTCAGCCCGCAAAACTCCTTACTACCCCTATAACCTACCCATGCCTGAGCCCTCAAATCTCCTTACTACCCTTAAAACTATATCCATCATTGTGCCGTAAAAACCCTTTCCAACCCATATAGACTACTCATCCCGCAGCCCTAAAACTCTCTACTACCCACATAAACTACTCATACCTGAGTCCTAATACGCCTTACTAACACTATATACTACCCATCCCTAAGCCCTGAAAACAATTTACAACCCCTGTACACTACACATCCCTGAGCCTGAAATCTGTTTATCACCCCTATTCACTACCCATCTCTGAACCCTAAAAAATACTACTTGTTTCTATATTGAAATAAAATTTAAATCATTAGCCCTTATTTATTATTCATTATTTACAGCCCATACTTATTATTCATTATTTACATAAACTCAATTCATTTTACTTAATAATGAATCAAATGAAATTTTTAATGCAGTTTTTAACAATGGTTTACCTATTATTTATTAATGTTTATATTTGATTACTTATGACTAAATACATTTTACTTAATTACTTAAATTAGATTTAAATTACTATTACAATTTTAAGTATCCTAACCTGGAAAACGTACATATAATGTAATAACTTCCGATGTAAAAACCGCAGTCTACTGACTCTCGTTGTAACTCATACTATGTAGCATAACATACCGCATTTCAGTGTCAATGCATGTCATGGTCAGAGCAGGTGGGGGTCATGGCCACTGTGGATGCAATGGTCTCTTACTGGAATGATTGGCAGTGTGTTTATAACAGTTAAAATAAGAGGAATATAGCAAATAATAGACACAACATTGACATATCATGCACCATTAGTCTTCAGAAAATTGTAGCCAGGCCGCCCATATTTTCCCATGTTTTGTGGACACCCACTGGATTTATAGACGGCCTCCTCTGCAGTGGTACACCAGTCCATCCCACGTGTCCTCTCTGCTAGTGAGGGGGCTTTCACTGAACGCCAGTGCCAAGCAATATCTCCCTTGCAGCAAGGAATCCCATTGCCACCAATGATCTAGTTGTCTGGGCGCCCCATTCCCAAATCGTCCATACGACAGCGAATGGCCATCTTGGGGTCGGGATTCATTGTTCTACCCACTATACTGGGCGGGATCCTATGAATGGCGACGCATTATTGCTGTAGGATACAAGAATCCCAAATTGTATGATAAAAGCTTCCAACTGCAGACCTAATCTAATGGTCACCGGCTTTTGTGGCGGCCTCAGTTACATTGGGTTGCTCGAGGGAATTTTGGAGACACCATGGGGACAATCAGTAGCTTAGAAATGACCTATATCATCAATATCATGGCTCTGTATCCGCTAGTTTGCCATTTTTAAAGACAAAGGGTACAAAACCTGCTGTGGACAACACAGTCCTCCTCTGGCTAAGTTCTTTGGCATTCAAAAGATTTCCTCCAGATGAGAATCGATAGTACAAAGTGTCAAGAGGCCAGTCTATCTGCATCAATGAACAGAGTTTAGTCTCACGCTCCTGCATCTCAATTAGCACGTGACTAATTCCATCAGTTCCACATTGCACTGTGGGAATGTTTAGGGCCCAGTTAAGGGTTTGTCACTCCTACTAGTGCCTAATAGTCATTAAATTTGTAGGTCGGATGTCTATAATACTGTCTTAGAGCGATACGAGCTCTTTCTGTAGAATGCACATAAAAACAAATATACAATATAAGCACCCCACACGCACAAGCACAATTTTTATGTTATGTATAAAGATTGGCTGTAGGACACAGAACAACATTCTGGAGTCTTTCGCATATTCTGGATTTTTTTTTATTGGCTGTGACTTAATGGGTTACATGTTTCATCCAATACGTGTTTCGCACTGTATGGCAGTAGGCCTAGGGCTTTCTCAAGGCTATTGGTTTTGGAGGTAGTAGAGTCTGACAACTAGTGGGGCATATTTACAATGAAATGACGCAGCGCAGCGCCGCAAGCAATTTTGTTGCGTTGAGCTGTGTCATTTCAAAAACGTAGGGATGCACCGTATTTACAAGAATACGGTGCACCCATGTGCACCCATGTGCTCTTCCCTGCACCGGCAAACAAAGAGCAGCCATGCACCAATGCAGGCATCCTTGCACCATGGTGCAAGGGTGCCTGCGCTGCAGGGATGATTGTGTTCGTGTAGGAAGGTATTCCATCCTGCACAAAAACAATAAATAATTGCGTGTTGCTCCTTCTATGTGTGAACGCAGCACACATAGAAAGAGCAAAAAACGAAGAGAAATGAAAGTATTTTTCCTCGTTGCACCACTTTAACGCCTCCCCTGGAAAGGCGTTGGTTTTTGGTGCTGCCTCAGATTTACGAATCCTTGTAAATCTGGGGCAGTATTAAAAAGCCATGGGTGTTGCATGGAAACAACCAGAGCAACACCCATAACACACCCCTTTGACGCAGAGTACTGTGTGAAAAAAGGCCATATTTACAAGACTGTGTAAAGCCATGCAAAGTGTCTTTGCGTGGCCTTGTAAATATGGGCCAGCAAACAGCGCCACCGGAGCGGAAAAAAAGTAAAGCTTCGGTGGTGCTAGGGGCTTGTAAATATGCCCCTAGGTTTGACATTTCCAATTTGTTTACGTCTTGCATTCTGGAAGTGGCTATGCTTGAGAACAGGTCACATACAGAGTGAACATGCTCCTAGGAACTCCCAAACAAAATCTCTTCTTTAAAAAAATAAAGAATTTATCAAAAGCAATCAGAATGTTATTATGTTCTTGAACCAAGCAATTGTTGCACATAATGTAACATAACAACTTTGTTTATACTGGTGGGGTGCTTACACTGTATATTTGTTTGTACATTATACTGCTAAGCCAAAGCTGAAGCTAATTACATAACATTGCAGGACCACGCCTGGGTTATCCAATAATGCTATGCTCAACATGGCAGCTACTGCACTCACACAGCTCTACAGGAGGAACTGTGCCAGACCACACAGGTGGAAGGAGGGGCTGCTGCAGGTTATGAGTGACTTCCTAGAGCTGACAGGCTCGGAACGCTCAGAATATCAGAGACGTACATATGTCTAAAGTGCTTCTGGAGTTCCCTTAAACTCATTGCATTCCGCTCACCTCATCCTTGAAGAGCCTGGCTTGGTCTTCACAACCTGTCAGGTTCTGAACAAAGGTGAACACCTGAAGATACAAAAGAAAAGCAAGTCACAGGGCTGTATTATACTTACTGTACAATCCTGTCATAACAATATACAAGTCCATGTATTTTTTTTCATAATCACAAATTCACTCTCTGATTTTCTCTATCTCCTCACCCCCACACCATCTACTTTTCTCAATGGTAGTTTCAGTCACAAGTAATTACAGAAATTGTAAAAATTCAAATTAATGTACTCTCTTTCCAGCCTTTGACCCGCTCCAGTCACAGTAAGTCTGTGTCAGTCACGGCCTACATATGGTTGAAGATTAGCTCCCTAATATAAGATACTGCCTTACACTTTACAGAGCCCCTTTTTAGGTCTTGCCTGCATGAGCATTTGCTAGCACATGTGTCCTCGTATGCAAGACTCTTGTGTTCAGTAATGGGCTTGGGCCCCGCCCATTGCTGACCATTCTGGGCATCATTGTCGCTCTTCTTTGCTACCTCCTAATTGGACAGCACTTGCAATGTGTCACTTCCTTTTCTTTCCGTAGTGCACGCACCAAGCACAGATTAATTAAATTTGATTAGTGTCCCTCCACTTGCCATCAGTTGCTTGCGTTGTGATTCAAGTACTATTTCTTCAGAAAAAAGCGCTGTGATGCAGCCAACACTGGCCGCGTCATATCGCTTTTTTTTCTTCTCCCCATCCTGTCACTGTTTCTTCTCCCCCCACCGCCTTACTGCACACTGTGCTCCACGGGTCAGCGCTGGCCGCTTCATAGTACTTTTAAAAATTATACCATTATCTAATCCACCTGTCCCCCATTAATCATCCTCTTTTTCCCACCCGCCATATTGGCTTTGCCAAAGCTTGTTTATGGCGTTTCGTTACGGTTTCCACAAGGCTGATATTTCACCAACAGAGCTGGCATTTTTATGTGAATGCTAGGAAATAAAGGGAAATATGGAGACAGCTTTGTTTTGTTCTTTAAATCAAAAAGCTAAAACAGTAAGTCGAGGTTTAACAAATCTGCAGAGCTATAGGGTTGTCTGACCCACACCGTTTAACGACACTAAAGCAGAATAAAGCTATACTTTCCATGGCAGACATGAAAACTGGGGAAAGGTACATCAATTCTTATTAAAGTACCAGGAGCAACCTCTTTTACAGTAGAAAAATATCAACAAATGTTTCCAATTTTTGCTTTCAGATAGTGGCAAATTTATTTTGTAATCTGTAACTAATGCTGCGTTAATTCTGGCTCGAGAGACTCAGCGTGCTTTCACCACTACAACCTCTATTGTACCTTCACAAACATGCCCCAGTGACACATGCCCCAATGTTTACCACTTCTTCCTCAGGTGGCGGGGGGCAGTACCAGCTGATGACCATGAATAGAGGAACAGGATGGGAATCAAGGAGAACCAAAAGAGGCCCTGGGCATAGACTCTGATTCAAAATAGCACAGCTCCTTTCTCCCCTCTCTCCCCTCTCCTTTCAAATGAGCCCTAGTAGGAAGAACTCGTACAAAAAGACCACCCTAGAGAATTCCAAAGGAATGCCAATATTTGCAAAGAGCTCCTTAATTTTGTGAGAGAGGCCAAATAAAAAGAATGTTGACACATGCCCAAAAATGGCTCAGATGAGATTTCTGAGGCTATTGTCCGACACCTCTAACAATGCAGGAGGAGGATCAGGAAAAATTGTGCAGGAAAGTACCCAAATAGGTTCCTCCTCCTTCTTCTGTAATGACTAAAATGTGGAGCCTCTAGAAGAAAGATGTCTTCTCAACTGTTTAACTGATGTGCAGATTGGATGTTGTCTCCAGTTCTAAAGGTATTTATCCTGGATTCCAGACAAATTCCTTCAAGTTCCGAGGTTTTATAGACCTTGAGGTTTTTGTTGAAAGATACACCATTTTAGGTTAAAATAGCTGGTTTGAGTTTGAGAAATATAAACCTCAAGCATGTCAAATTGAAGGATATATTGTATAATCACTTGCAGCCTTTTCGGGTTATAAAACACAGAATCAAGACGTAAAAGAGTTATCATATAAGAATGAATACAGTGCAAGTAAATTAGAAACGAATACTTTTTTGGAAAAATATGGCGAAAGGGTGGATTCACAAATGGGTAGATAGAAGTGGTTACTTAAATAAGATATAATGAAGGCCCAAGGTGGAATGCCATGCTCAGGAAGTTAGTTCTGTTTTTGGCAATTTGATAGCCTCTTTAAAGAGAGAATTTAAGGCGGAAGACTGGTGAGGTTCCAGTTGGTGTTTTCGTATGGAGAGTATGTCCTGCACAATTTCATCAGAAGATCATTTTAGCCATGTTGGAGGTATATTAGTTTGCTGACTCAGCACCTACCCCACCTCCCAAGATGTATGCCTGCTGTTTGAGATAACCCATAGATCAATCTGTCAATCCACAGCTACCATCATCTTCAGTCTTTTTGTTTGAAGGATCTCAGTTGCCCCCAAGAAGTGTGCTACCGCTTTAACACTTTGGATGAGCCAGTATTATAACAGGTGAACGATCTTGTGTTTAATCAATCTACTGTCTTATTCTTTAATTGGGACTGAAATTGTCATTTTTCTAATTGAGGTGTACACCATGCAATCAAGCAGCAAATTTGGTAAGTGATTCACCACAGGATGCACACCATTGGCATTTCTCTGAGTGTGATGGAGCACTCCACAAGGATCTTATTTTGCAGGTAGGTTGTTAAAACATGCTGGGTAAAAAATGCCTCAAAGATAATACCATCGAACAAGTGTTTGTCATACTCAGACTATGCTTGTTTGTTGCCAGATCTTAATTATTTTCTATAATCATATTTCCATTGATTGCTGCCTTATTAGTGCTTTTCTTGCAGCCTAACATAGGCAGAGGCATTAAGTCTTACAGGTTGAGTCTTTCCAGCTAGTGCTCGAAGGCTTGCCATGTACAGGTTTTTCTTGGCCAGGTTTCAGCCTCTTTCCAGACCCTGACCATCGGGTAGTCAGTTGTGCTGAAGTGTTTTGGCAGCAGCAGTCCTCGACATGCAGGAGAGACAAAAACAAGAACTGGTGCCGCTATCTGTATTTCGGTCATACTTACTTTTTTACTTTCGTGGCTCCTGGGTTGCTGTGCCCCCCTCTGAATCTACTCATTGCAAATGCCTTGTTTCAAGTAACTCTCTACCTTGTGATAATGATTTATCTCCATGGCTGGTAGTAGTAGGATTCCCTCTTGAATAGTCAAAGGGATTCACTGTTCCGGACAGCCTCTTCTTACTTTATGTCAAAAGAGTACCGCCTTGCAGATTAAATGACTAAGGGTCGTGACAAGGATGGAGTTAAAATCACTTGAAATAATGAAATAATGGCTTCTTTTACCTTGCAGGTTGCTTAAAATGTTTGCATTTTCTGAGATCTGTCATCTTTAGCATTACAGCTTTTTTGCAGTGGATTAAAGTGCAGTGAAACAGAATAAAATATGACATGTTGGCACTTTATAAAACATGCATTGGGCAGGTAGTTGGCCCTCATTCAAGTCCTGACAATTACTTATTGTTCTGTCTGGGGTGATACCGCCTGAAAGGGTTGGAATAAATTGACATCACATGCTGAGAATAGGTTGGCTCTAGAGTTCAGAATAAGTATCCTCACTCTAGGATGTGACTAAGTGGATGAGTGTTCCTTAAATGGTGGTTACAGATTCTCATGAGTGAGCAAGTAGGGTATAATTAGGGGGTAATATGGGTGGGAAGTCTGAGTGAAAGATGAGCATAATCAACAATGAATGACAACACAACAGTAACACATCCTGCTAAAGAATACACTTCAGTAGTGATTCAAACAACCACCATTTATTGCTCCATCTACTAAATAAAAAACAACTAGAGGCCAATCTGTGCACGTCACACATGCCCTTGTAATGTTAGAAAAACAGCTCATTGAGTGATCGCTATAAACAGTTCCTACAAGGTGTCCCAGGTCAAATCCACAAAGGGAACTCTGAAAAGATCTAGTTTTCTAAGGGATGGTCACTAAGGATTAGTGCTTGGCAACTGAGTAAATGCAGTACTCAGCCATCTAACAAATATATCAGTGAGTAGTGAAGATGAATCATGATATTTGGGCGTTGAAAAGACGAAGATTATTGGACCGGATGAGAACTGTATGAAGAAGTGGGTCTTTAAGTGTTACAACCTGGCTGTTCTTCCCTCTGAAGCTACACTGAGCTTCAACTATGAGCCTTACTTGCAGCACAGCCTGTGGGGCCTGGTGGCAAGCATGTCTACTCTCTTGTGCTCAGGCAAAGGGATACGCACCTAAGGGGGTGCGCTTCACTGGTCAGTACCTCGGGTATGGGCACTTGAACGCCTCCACTTTAACTCCTGGAATGAAGGAGCTTAGACAACAGAAGTTTTACTCTTGCATGGACCGTCACAGAAATCAACACGCTTTTCACCTCACCTTTGCTGGGACTCAGATTACCTTGTCTCCAGTGGCTAGGAGGCCTATAGGGTTAGCTGGGGGTTGGGGGATAGGCACTCCTCTGTTTCGAAGATGGGGCTGAGGAACCTACAGAACCAAAGAAGCACACAAACGAAAATTGTGGGACTCCTTTCAAGTCTTCACAAGAGGATATTCTTGGACATTAGTATATAATGCATGTAAACGGGGACTGCTGTGTGTTGCAACCCTTTCTGAGCCCATCTCTATCATGTGTTGTGTCCCCTGCACAGCATTCCTTTGTTTCTCGCCTGATTTTCACTGTCTTGGTTGCTTTGATCTTTATTTTGCATGCTCTTGTTTTTGCTGTAAGTTGTTACTTGTGAGCTTCATTATTTCCCGAAGAGATTTTTTATTACTTACTCCTTTTTAGGTGTCCTTTTTGTTGCCTGGGTTTCCCCTGATCTTTTGTGTTCTTATGGGCACCTAACTTGTCATAGCGACGTTACAGTCTCTGGTTGATCACAAGTGTAGCCACTGTAGCAGTTATCTTTGGGATGAGAACTTAGATATCATGCAGTTTCTCGATATTCTCTTTCTTATTGATTAGTACACTGTCCGCAGGAATGCAGTCAATGTAGCAGTTATCTTTTGGATTAGGCACTGAACTACTTAGATACCACACAATATTCTCAAATTGATTAGTATACTGGGATAGGGTAAAATAGGTGGCTATGGATTATATGATTGTATTTCGCACAAATATACCCTTTTCTTTCATTCTTTCATTTCATTTCTATTCATCTCCAAAATCTTCCCAACAGCAGTTGCAAATTATTCATTGCAGCCATAATCTTTTTTGCAGTTGAGTCTAATTTTAACATGTATGTTTGTGGTTTATTAACTATAAAGGAGATTTCTTTCCAACTGGTCTCCCCTAACTTTTCTCAAAATTTCTGTGAGTTAATTGACTTCTAATTTGTTAGGCTATTGCCTTTCACAATAATGATACAATAAGTGTACATTTTGGTGATTTGAATAGAAAATTAAGTTTCAAATTCTAAACTTTCTTTTATATCTAGATCTACAACCATTTTTTCTTGTACATACAATTTGTAATTCAGAGATAAAGACCTATCTGTACGTTTGCTTGCCAAGGGAGTAGAGATTGCAGAAGTTCAGGTGTGCACCTTACGAGTCCCCACCATCGGCAGTTAGCACCAATCCATGTTTTGCTGTTCACTTCTCAGTCCTCTTGGTCTACTTACCTGCACTCACCAACATGGTTCCAGGTACATTTACCCAAGGTTGAATCGTGCTGCCCCTTACCCACCCTCCTTTGCATGCACAATGGAAGGAAAGCTAGGTCTGGGGCCCGGATCGGAGCTATTAATGGAGCTAAAGAGGGATACGGGGTAGAGGAGTATAGAGCATGACGTCTCAACTTACACTTTACACCTCTCCCATTGTTGTGAGCTTGCCTAGAGAAATACTCTGCAGCGGATGCCCCCTCATGCCTCTGAATTAATATTTAGTTGATCTCTTTATTAACCTGCCAAGATAAAGATTACTGCATTGCACTTTAAACATGGGTGGTATTTCTATCTCGTTTGAAATCATCACCTATTGGCATTGCACTGGCTAATATTATGTGAATAACAGGAGTAAGGAAAATGCTACTAAACTGTAAGTATCTGTTTGTTGTGTGTAGTGCTGTAGGTTCCCATGCTTAGCATACTCCTGGCATCTAGTGTTGTGGTTTGATACTTGCAAGTTGTTTTTCTTTGAAGAAGTATTTTGAGACACAAGATATGGTACGACTCCTCCTCTTGGCGTACATTGCACATGGGCACCGACCCTATGTTATATTGTTTTTTGCACAGCAGGTGAGAGTAGGTATGGAGTGTGGAACATAGGTATGGTGCGACAAGCGCAATAAGAAGGGAAAATACAGAAAGTAAGAGTTCTCCAAAGAGGAGGGGATGTCCATACCAGAGAGGAGTCACTGGAGGCGACGAGAGATGCAAGAGAGACGCAAGACGTGAGGAAGCAGCAGGACAAGCCGAGGGGAGGAGCAAGTAGCAGTGGTGGAGTGGTGCAATGCGGGGGAGCATACCTGCTCGGCTCAAGCAGTAGACAAGGCAGCGGACGGAGGCAGCGGACAGCGGCCTCTAACACCTGGGGGGAGTCCCGAGCAGCGGTTCACACTGGGCCGTACTTGTCCCTGCACTTGTCCCCGACTCGCACCACAAGACACAAGATGGTGTCGCCCCTCGTACCTCCCGTCCCGCTCCCACTCATGGGTCCCGGTTTCTGGACCCTAGGGGGCCTGCTCTCACCAGGCTCCAACGAAGAACCGGTAGAGGCAGGCAGGGCGATCAAGGCAAAAAGGTAACAAGGCAAGGTGAGGAGGAGCAGGAGAGGTGTAGAGGTGCCCGAGCTGCAGCGCTAGTAACTACCGGCTGCCGAGCGCAAACCCGGGGCACAGCAGAAGCGGCTCAGCTAGGCCTGGGTGGGGCTTGCAGGTGGCCTGGTGTGTTCCAGCTCGCCCCCCCAAAAAAACGGTCACAACACGGTCACAGCACGGACAGATTGAATGTGAGCCTTTGTGAGTCAAGCTGAGACGCGTCCCAATTCGAGTGAGGGCCTTGGCACTGGAGTGTGGCACGGTGCGGCGCAGTGTGCAGTCTCCCACACAGACCCCTGTAGACGCCGAGCCAGGATCTTCAGGACCCCTGGAACTATCCGCACAAGCTGAGGGAGGTGAGGGTGAGAGTTGGAGGGGCCCTTAACCTTCAAACCTTCCACCGGGGGTACAGAAAAGGGCACAGGAAGGGAACAGGCATCCAACAAAAAAGGAACAAAAAAGGGAAAAGGAGGAAAACCTAGGAAAACCGCTTTAGTTACCAGAGCCACCAGAGTTAGCAACATCCCTACGGAGTGCCTACTGAGTTCCCCAAAAGACAGAGGCTTCCAAGGAGGAGGAGGGCGTATGCACATAAATTTAAAGCACTACACGCTATGAGCAGATGCTTACAGCGTAAGCAGCACTTTCTATTTTTAGCTTGTCAGGGTGAACCCTTGAGTCACTAAATTAACCTGAGCTCAACCCCCTGGTAGCTATGGCACAGAGCAGACAGGCTTACCTTTGTGCAATGTGTAAAGTATATATGCAGTACCAAAAAAGTAATAAAGTCAAAACACCAAGTAATAAAAACCCCAAACCCAATTAAAGAAACATTTAGTAAACAAAATGGCACCAAAATGACAAAAATACAGTAAGGGGAACTGGAGATATCAATTTTTGCAGGTTTTAAGTAGAAATAGCCCCAAAAACCTGTTAGCTCCAATGATGGTCTATGGTCATGGGAGACTAGAACCTAGGCGTGATGTCTGGCTGACCACAATGGAGCAAGGGTTGGATATTCATACCGGTCAAAAAGTTTACCTTCTGACTTACTCTTAAGTCCCTACTTTTCAGGGTGTCCCTGTAGCCACACAAGAGGTAAGCCAACTGAATTTTAGAGTTCACTTCTTTGTCCTGAGTACAAGTGGGACCAGGTCCAGTCCTTCAGGCCTCCTCTCCGGTCACAGGCAGCATGTCCAGTCCTCTTCTGTTCTACACAGGTCCAGAAAGTGCCCTGGTGCCTTGAGATACCACATTTATGGCTGACCTCAACTAGTGTGTGTGGATGACTCCTGGATACTCCCTTAACCAACTGGGTAAAAGTTCCAGGGGCAACCCTACCCACTTGTTCAGTCAGGCTCAACATGCTATGTGTAGGGGCATCTTCCAGATGCTGAAAATCTTAGGCCCTGTAGGTTGTGAATGTGCAGGGCAGCGCACTATGGTAATCACTAGTGTCCTCCCGTATATTACTGTAGAATCTATTTTGAAGCAGGTGCTGTACCTGTAACAAACACAGAGACAGAAGTCTGGTAGAACAAAAGCAGGATCCTTCAGCAACCAGACACAGGATACACAAGAACTTTTCTGGTATCCTGTTCTCTACCTTTTAAGTGTGCCAACGTATTACTTGTATCTCAAAAGACCTGTCAGGCAGGATTTCATAATGAGCTGCCAATAGAATACCCATAGCCCCCACCATGAAAATTCTATTGAGCTCAGAAGAGTCATCTCTGCCCCTTCAGATCAGCCTATTGTGTGCTCCTGGGAGGAATTTCACATCTCTTTCACACCTCTTCCTGGGATGGGCACCGGCTGGGAGGTGCTGGGAAGTGAATGCAAATTAGCCTCCAGGAACAACAGGTAGGGCAAAGGTAACTTTTTAAAAGTTAATTTTCTTAATATTTATTAAAAATCTGACTTCACTACACAGTTGGATTTTTAATAACTATTAGAAACAGTTGTTAAATTATTTTTGTACCTCATCCCATTCCCTAGATAAATTATTAGTACTTTAATCTGTAGTCTTATTTTGTACATAGAACAGCTAAGCCTGCCACACTAAAAATATCTTTTAGTGCCTTGCCACTGTAGGCACATGGTAATATTAATATTTTACTTGTTTCTCTTTTAAATATCATACAGCCTGGCTTGTGGCTACAAGGACTATCTCTGGGCTACTTAGAAATATTTAAAACGGAGAATTGTACTTGTCAAAAAGGGTTATTTTGACAGGTCACACTTGCCCGTTTTATACTGTAGCAGCCAGGCTTCACAAGTGTAGGCCTGTAGCCCTGTTTACACTGTCAATGTAGTGGATGGTACAATAGGTGCTGTCATTCAAAATAGGTATTTGACTTCCAGGCTGTGGGTGCACTTTCTTCAACATATACTAGGGACTTACAAGTAAGTTAAATGTGTCAATTAGGAATAAACCAATTTAACCATGTTAAAAGTGTGTGCACAGGCACTTTACTCCTGATTAGTATTGGTAATGTGCCCAGAGTTCTAATACCAGCAGAAATAGGGTTCAGCAAAAGGCAAAAAATCTGGGGTGACCATGCAGAAAAGGCAGATTTCCTACATACATGCTTAGCATAGACTGTAAAACAGTGCCCTCCAGAAGGTGGGCCTAGTGTGTGAATGATGCAGATGTCTGAAATAGGGTCCTTATCATCTTGCCTACCATGGCTTGTTGTGGGGCTAAGATATCCACACAATAATGTGTGATAAAGGTATGTGGTGTTTTGATGGTTGCCTAATAGATATCCACTACAGGGATGTGTCCCACATGGCCATGATTTCCCCTTTCTTGCGGGTGGGTGTGCTCTAGGTGGAGATGGCAGAGCCTTATTTGGTTTGTGATAGCAGATCTGAATACATTTGCCTATCCACCTGGCTAGGCCTATCTTGGAGATGGGATTACTTTTCTGAGGCTTTGCAAAGGAGACAAAAGAGCTGCTCTGATATACATATTAGCTTGGTCCTGCCAATATAGTACATGGGAGTTCTCTTGAGATCCTCTGTGTGCTCGTTCTGCAATGGAAGCTGGTTACGGAGAGAAGACTGGGAGCTCTATTGTTTGGTTAAGGTAGGAGTGTGATACCACCTTAAGGAGGAACCTTGGGTTGGTCCGATGAGCAACCCTGTCCTTGTGGGCTTGGATGAAGGGGTCTTGAAGGGTAAGCGCTTGCTCCTTAAAGTGTCTAAACAAACTAATAGCCACCAGGAAGGTGACATTTCAGGAGAGGAACTGAAGGGGGCAAGAATACATAGGTTTCAATGGTGGTCCCACAATCCCGGTGAGGACTGCATCGAGATTCCACACAGGAGCAAAAGGCACTCTAGGGGATATCATACTCTTGAGATTCTCTAAGAAGGCCTTAATAACTCGAATTTTGAAGAGGGACAAGTCTTCTCTGATCTGCATGTAGGCTGTGGCTGCAGCTAAATGTAGGCAAATAGAGGTGTAGGCAAGGCCTGCTTTCTTCAAGTGCAAAAGTTAGAGAACAATATCCTGAATCACAGGCCTCAGTGCGGCCAGGTTTTTGGAAATACAGTAGTGAACAAATTGTTTTCATATGGCCACATAAAAAGCTTGAATTCTAGGACCTCAGAAGCCACATTGCAAAGTTGAGCTGTCTGGGATCAGGATGCATCACACAACCTGCCTCTGCGTGAGAAGGTGAGGCTTGAGCAGAAGCCTCTTACGAGGGCTGACAGACATCTCTAGGAGGGTGGAGTACCACGGTTGTCTGGCCTGGTGTTGTGCTTCTAGAAGAAGGGTTAGTGATGTTTGCCTAAGTTTCATCACCATATTGGGAAGCAGTGGGAGAAGTGGAAAAGTATCTCTGAGCATTTCATCTATAGTGCATTCCACATGGACTGTGGATGTAAGTATTATGTGATGAAGCTTGGGCACTTTGAAATTTCTGAGGTGATGAACAGTTTTACTTGTCTGATACCCCGTACTTGAAAGTATCTATGAAGGACCCTACTTACGTAGGTAGTGTATGGTGATGATGTTTTCTGTCTTGATGAGGGCCACTTTGCCCTTAAAGACTTGTAAGAAGGCTTTCAGGTCTGAGTAAATATCTAGCAGCTCCAAGTAGTTGATGTTTGCAACATCAGGGAGCCACATTCCCTGGACAGTCATATTGATGAGATGCACACCTGAATATGTAAGAGAGGTGTCGGTGGCAATGGTCACTTGCAGTACTGGGTCTGCAAAAGGTCTGTATTGCAACCACTACAGAGCGCTGTGAACTTTAGCCTATATCAACACTAGATCTTAGAAGTGACACATGTGAAGACTTGCATGAGGAGTGAGGGACAACATCGATGTAGAAGGCCATCATTCCGAGAAGGCACATGGTAGTCCGCACTGTGAGCTGACAAAATGGGGAAGCAGTTGCAGCAACACTGTGACTGATTGAGGTAAACTTTTCTGTGACTGCATCCAATATGGACCCTAAGAAGTGTTGGATTTGACGAGGGTGCAGGTGCTACTTGGTAACGGCCCAGGCCTTGGAGAAGGGACACCACTGTCTGAGTGTATGCTAGACACTGCTACTTGTTGCTTCTTTTGATCAGCCAGTAGTTTAGATAGGGAAAAACATGAATGTCCTCCCTTCGCAAATGCGCAGCCACCACTCCTAGACTCTTAGTAAAACCACCTTTCGAGCTGTGGTGACCCCGACGGGAAGTACTTTGAACTGTTAGTGTTGGCCACTTATAACAAAAGCAAGGTATTGTTGATGAGCAAGGTAAATGGGGATGTGGAAATAGGTTTCCTTGACATCGAATGTCGCAATGAAATCACCCTGCTTAAGGAAGGGGATGACATCCGGCAAAGTTGTCAAGCAAAAATGTTCTGATAGGATATAGCAGTTGAGAGGCCTTAGGTCAGGGATAGGGCTGAGAGAGCCATCCTTCTTGGGGATAAGAAAGTAGACTCCACTTCTTTGTTGTTGTGGTGGCACCCTCACAATAGTGCCCTTCTGCAGGAGGGCCTGCACTTCTTCCAGAAGGAGAGAGATGTGTTCTTTGCTTAGAACATATGTATTGGGTGGGATGATTGGAGGGACTGTGTGCAATGTAAGGCTGTGTTGTACTACTTACAGTATCCATGTTGTAGTCATCCCAGGGGTGTTCAGTGGAGCTTTGGCCTGATAGCTGGTCATAAGATTAAAAAAAAACACTGACTAGGAAAGAGGGGACTGCTCTGGTGACTCTGGTGGAGGCAGAGGGGAAGGTGTGCTGGACATGGTGGTGGCAGGGGAGACTGGGGTGGTGGTGGTGGAGGGGGACTGAATGGCAAAGGAAGAGGACTGCTGACTCTATCTTTATGTTTTTTTGGTGCCTGCTCAGGGTGAGAGGTTTGCAAAAAGGTTCACTCTCGAAGGCTAGTCTCCCCTTTTGAAAAGATGCTCCAGAAGAGGTAGTGAAGGCAATTTCACCATGATTTTGCCTGTGACTGTGGTGATGAAGAGGCACTTTTGTCTGGCGGCCAGGTCCTTTTGGATCAGGATCGGAGCCTAAACATCCTCTTCTCCAGGCATTGACGAAGTTTTCAAGGTCCACTTCGTCCTCGGTACTGAAGAGGGTTTCAGCATCAATGGAGCCTTTGTTGACTTTGGGAGGGGAAATGGTGTTCAGTGCCCTTGGAGTAGCTTGGGCTCAAGACTGATGCTGTCGAAGTCCTTGGATGAAGGCTTGCTCAGCTCCAAAGCCATTTACCATTCCAGATTGGAGCCCAAACTCAGTAAGGGCTCTTGGTTTGCCTTTTCACAGCATCTAAGTTGAGCTTAGGGCTCAGTGCCCAACTCCCTTGGGAGCCGTGCTCTACCTAGGTGTAGAATGTCTTTTCAAACCCTTGCTTGGTGATATGGGTTTCTGGGATCGAAGGTATACTCATGGCTCTGGATATGTACTTAATGTGAGGACCAGTCTTTGGCGATGGTTCGACATCCTCTGTGTCCTGGTCGCCAGACTCACTCGGCAACACCATCTCCAGACAAGGTGTCAGTTGTGCAGCTTGGAGATCAGACATGCTGGTCTCTTCCTGTTCTTCACTGACAAGGGGATCTTCACCGAAGATATCTGGGGTGTCTGAGGTGTTGTATAGATGCATCCTCCTGTGTGTTCCATTCAATACCAAAGAATCTTCTTGGATCGGAAGGAGAGGCATGATGGACAGGAGGTATCATCGTTGTCAAGGGACAGGCACAGATTGCACACCTCATGATGGTTTGCTCAGGGGTATTTTGAGTGGCATCAAAGGCCGATCTGAAAACACTGCCCGTTCCGTCACCCACACAACATTCTCTGGAGATGAAGGACTGCAAGTGGTTCTTGGCCCGCAAGGAGCAAAAGGCCCCCAATGCCCCTAGTTGTCACTGACAGACTTCAGTGTTGCCAAAGTTATTTGCGTGTTAGGAAGATGAAGGTACCAGAGCTCGATCAAATCTGAAGAAATAGGATTGAAAGGTAACTGATCTGGTCGGACAAAAACGTGTTTCGGAGACCCCAAACTCGTATCTCAGTCTAAGCATGTGCAAACCCGACAGCAGAAAAAAATAAATCTCTAACATGGAGTCAGTGCCCATGAGCAATGTACATCATATCTTGTGACTCAAAATACTTTGTCCAAGAAAAACAACTTGCAAATGTCTGAGCCCAACACTAGTTGGCAGGAGTATGCAAAGCATTTGTATCTACAGTTGCACAGGTTACAAAAACCACTTTATTCACCTTCTGCTCCTTAATTATAAACCCACTTACTATTAACTTTATTTAATGTTAGTGATCTGTGACATCTCCTTTATTGATACATGTTTCGTAAAATAAGTAAGCAAAAGGGTGTTTACTCAGAATTAATTAATTAATTAAAATAACATTAAAAAAACAGTATTTGCCTCTGTCCCACAGAGTCAGAATCTATCTTTTGAAAAGAAAGAATGCAGTTTTTATCCTTTATTTACTTGTCAAAGGCAGGGATGTTTGGTCTGCACCAAACAGAGAGATATAATCCACAAAATAATTGACAATTACCCCATGTATCAGAAGCAGATATAATTGCCTATGAAAAAATGGCAAAAATGTTTTTTCTGAAAATTATATTACAGACACTTCAAACAATCCACAGTGATCTACAAAGATGAAATTGTTGTCATTGTTGAAAATGAATACTATGCTAGCTGTAGCATAATTACAAGATAGCAGTAGAATCACACCACAGGCATGATTTATCAGATATCAGACCCTGATCAAAAAAGGGATTGGTTTAAAGGAGCATCCAAAAAATGCACTGCTTTAGATGTACACAAAATATTAAAGAGTTTATGGGGCAGAAATCTCATGAGGAACAAATGCAGCGGATCCCAAATGTCCTCTGGCCTGGAGGAGAAAGGTTGCACAATACATAGTCCTCCGCTCTTTCATTACATGTTGCGCAACTAGATGGCTATTGTGGGCTTTGTCTCACTGCCAATGTATCACTATGTGTCGCCTAGCTAGGGGTAGGGATTGCTGTGAATCTCCTAGGAGTCGCAGGAGCAAGCTGGAAATATCTCAGCATCAGGAGCGGTTCCTCTTGATGGGCGGAGGAGCATCGCCCCACCTGCTGCGAGCACAGCAGGTGAACACAGAGAAATTATTAAAATGGTAATTTACCATTTTATTAATTTGTCTGTGTGCTGGGCTAGCGTGAGTCTGATGGTGGGGGCCGGGACCATTCCTGCGGATTGCAGGATACATCTGCAGGTGCTCAGTGCGCATGTTAGATTGGCTGGCTGTCTACAGCCAGCCAATCTGATATGTACACTTTGGAACCGGCAATTCCAGCGCTGTGAAACAGCCAGGGGATTGCTGACACAGGCCCCCAGCCTCAAAATGAGCTCTGGGTGAGCCTGCTCCAACCAATCCTGGAGCTCCTCTCAACAGAATGAGAGCAGCTCCAGGATTAATTGGATTCGGCACTTGGCAGGAAGTCAACCACTTCCCTTTTCTGCTCGTCAGTGATGCTTCTATCCCTGTTTCTACCTGACTGTTTCTTGCTGGGAGAGAAGAGACATGGAGGGCCAGTGCAGCAGCATTCTGGTAAGTTTTTTTGTCATCGCACCCCCCTACTTTGTAATGTTAGTAGCCGCCCCTGCCCAGCAATGCAACCACTGCATCAGGAGTCACTCTGCAGCCAGTAATTAGAAATATGTGTTCAAACACTTCCCCTCAGAATCTGTGTATCAGGGCACAGAACTACGCCATGTGTGCCATGTCGGCTTGTTCAGTGTTGCATCTCGGGCAGTGGTCTGTGCAGTGTGTGTCGATTCTGTGTTAATTGGCGTGTGGTATGACCTGCAAAGAATTTGCAGTGAAGCACCTTGTGTCTCTGGTTCATGGACTCCGTTTCTGGCTGTTGGTAACAGTAAGCCTAATTTTTCTCTGTGATAGTTACTCCCAAGGTAGTCTTCCAGGCTTGCCTATAGCGCTGTGTCACTGTCTGACTTTAAGCAGTTATCAGCCTGTAGAGTCTCGAGAGCCACCTCGTCGTCTGGAGATGCAATCAATTGCATCAGGGGACGGAGGTCCCACTGCTCTTCTGGGAACTGAGGTAGTTTCTAGCATAGTCAGTAATAGGTGGAAGTATCTAGTAGGTGGGGGGTCGTCGGCACCCCTCTTGACTGCAGGGGTTCTATAAAGCGCCCCTCGTGAAAGAGATCCCCAATTTCTGTTCAATGCACTCTCTGGAAGTAATCCATAACCCCCCTTTTCTTGTCAGCGTGAATGATGTCTTGTTAATTACCTGTAATGCTGGTGAATATAAAAAGGTAGTGATGAGTTCCTCCCCAATGCATTTCTGTACCCAGCAGGTCATTGCCACCAAGTTGATATGGTGTAGGGGGCATGGGAGGCCGGCCAGCATCAAGGCTTGCAGCGGGGTTGGTCTCACCAATTCCCAGACAGGGATCAGGTAGGGGAATGCCCAATTCGGGTGGTACCAGGAGGGCAGTAATGGCACTGCACTGCAAGATAATAGATCTCAAAATATGGCGCCACAAAGCCACCTCTCCTGTAGGGTAATGTTATTGTATCAAAACATATTTTCTATATTTTGCCTGCCCACATCAGGCTGGTGAGGTGTGTTTGTAAAGTATGGAAGAAGGCATTGCTTAGCTGGATGGAATGGTGGTGAAAAGGTATAGAAATTTGGGAAGCACAATCATTTTGATGATCGCTATGCATCCGGGGAGCAATAATGGCAATTTGGACCACAGTTCTACCTGTTGTACAAGTTTATCTACTGGAGGGACATAGTTAAGTTGAATTATCTCACTGGGGTTCTTGTGAAGGTTCACTCCTAAATATTTGGCAGTATCATCAGCCCATCATATAGGAAACTCCAGTGATGGGCATCTGGTGGAGTCGGTCAAGGGGAACAACTTGGTCTTATCGGAGTTGATATTTATCCCCGAGATCCCATTGAATTAAATTATTTCCCGAATAAGTGGCAGTAGGTTGGCCGTGGGGTCTCGGATAAATAAAAGAATGCCCTCACCGTACATGGAGTGCAGAAGGCGTCCCCTAGTACATTGGATACCCTTTTGCTTGTGGTTATCTTGGAGGAGTCGTACTAGAGGGTTAAGCGTGAATAAAAACAAAAGAGGGGATAATGAGCAGCCTTGCCTAGTACCTCTGTAGATGGGGAATGACTCCAATGTCAGGCTGGTGGCACATACTTGCGCCACTGGAGCAGTATATAACAATAGCATCACTGTTGTGAACTGAGCTGGGATACCAATTCTCGCTGTTGTCGCAATAAGGAAAGACCGCTCCAGTGAACCAAATACCTTCCCCGCGTTTAATAAGGTGACTGCCATTTCAATGTCTGGTGGCAACAGGTTCATGACCTAAAACACAGTGTGCAGATTCAAGGTGGTGGACATGTGCGGTACGAAACCCGCCTGTGCAAGGGAGATAAACTGTTACATTAACAGCGAGAGTCAGGTAGCCAGAACCTTAGCAAGGATTTTGTTTTCTAGATTAAGAAGGAATACTGGGCAATATGAAGTACAATTATCAGATTCCTTCCCGGGCTTGGGGAGGACTGTGATTATGACTTACCCCACGTAGGAGGATTGCTTCCTTCTCTAGTACTTCTTCATATACCTTCAAAAAATGGGGCACTAAAAGGTGCTTGTATGCTTTGTAGAACTCCGATGCAAGACCATCCAATACAGGGGCCTTACCACAGGCAAGAACCTTTACTGCTGCCATAATTTGGTCTGCATGTATCTGCTCATCAAGAAAACATCTGTGGCATTCTCAAGCCAGACCAGGGCCACCTCACAATTATCTCGAATCGCATTATGTTTGTCTTCTGATTTGGAAGTATACAGTGCCTTGCAATACTGGACCACTATGTCCACAATATCCTCACTCGCTATGACGACCCCCCGGCCATTTTGATGTGCTTCATAATATTGGCTTGGTTTCTCTCACGCCTCAGTAACCAGTCAGCATCCGACCCAGCCTTCACCATCACCATACTGTTGGGCTTGGGCATTTTTACACATGTATCACATCTCTCTGCCAGCCAAATCTCTGTATTTCTTCAGTAGTTCATACACTTGTTTCAGGTAGTTGCCCAAAGTGATAACTTTAGATTCAAGTGTTCTTAGCTCCTGCTCAGTGGAATCTATCTGAGCCCACTAAGTGTGCCCACACATTTAGGTCGTACATTGCCCCTGATATAGGCCTTGAATGCATCCCACAGAGTATGGCGATCCTGGACTGTGCCCTCATTTAGCTCAAAGCATTTAACAATAGCAGAACGCATTTTGTCCTGGAAGACCTGATTGTGCAGAAATCGGCACTAGGTGAAGCACTCTCTGGGCTGCAGGAAAGCGAGCTCAAGAAGCAGTGGGGAGGTAGTGGAAAGGACTCAGGCATATAGACGACATCGTGGACCCAGGGGTTAATATCAGTGGTAAGTAGCCAACAGTCTATCCTAGATTATGTATTATGGGGGTACAAGTAGAAAGAGAAGACCTGTTTGGATGGATTATTTCTTGCCACACGTCATAGCGATCATACATCTCCATGACCCCCCGAGTACATTAATGGATACTGGTCGGCGGGCTTCTGGCAGATGGCTACGATCTAGGTCAGTGTCTATTGCAAGGTTAAATTCTTCTCCCCAATAGATCTTCCCAGGGATCGCACTGCAGCATATTGAGTACACGTCTCGAAAAAATAGTCTGGGAAGTCAGTGGTGTCACTGCTCCCACCTGGGCCCGATCATTTTGGTTCCCATGTTGATGCCCAACACCAAGCTGGGCTGCTTACACAGAAGGCTTTGCAGGCCAATCAGAAGGAATTTTCCCATATTGTTGATAAGCAGAGCAGTAGGATAGGTTGGGCATCTACCCAGCAATTTTTCATTCCACATCGTCCATGGTCGGCGGGCCAGACTATACGCTGCCCCATCGCATATCCGATATCTGTCCCTTGGGTGAGTAGGTCTTGAGGAGCTTGCCACAGGCTTTGGACGCAGCATCCAATGACAAGAAAATGTGTGTCTTGCCATCTAAGTCCACCTTCAGGTGTACCAGGTGGAACAGGGCGTATTTGAGACCTTTGGAGACACACTTCAGTGTGTCAAACTTCCTTCTGGCCTCCTGTACCGTCACTGTAAAGTCAGGGTAGATGGAGATAGTGGAGCCTTGATGGAGGAGGGGGCTCCGCTCTCGTGTCAGTTGTAGCACAGGGTCTTTGTCATGGAAAATTAAGAGACATGCAAGCAGTGGGCATGGTGGTGCCCCAGGTGGAGGCCTACAGCCCAGCGAATGGTGTGCATGCTTCCCCATGAATTGTTGAGAGAAAAAGTATCTTCAAAAAGGTCAGACAACAAGATCTCCACAAATTTATCAGGTCGCCCAGGTTAGTTGATTCTGCAATATTCATGATGCAGATTTTTTTACGCCTGGAGCGCACCTTCAGATCTTTGTTTTTGGCTGCGATCAGTGCCAGGGTCTCCTCCATTTTCACAACTTTTTTAGTTGTGGTGCCTGTGTCATCCTCCAGCTCTGAAGTGCATCTCTCAGGCCCATCTATCCTGTCCTTCTGGCCATCCAAGTGTTCTGACATCCTGTCCAGTCTAGAGGTGACAGAGTTGATTTTGAGGTCCAAGAAGCCAAACTTGCCCTGAGCTCCAGGATGATACTGTCTGTCACAGATGTAGCCCCGTTCAGTGGGCATGCCGCTCCCAGTTGTTGCCTCGGTCAAGGCCTGCCTCTTTTCAGAAGACTGTTGCCCACCAAAAGCAATCTTGCACTGTTGGGGGGAGGGTCAGTCTTCTCCATGTTTCTCCTGGGTCACTGCCCCGGCTGATCAATTTTGAGAGGCAGGGAAGAGGAGGTGAGGCATACAACGGCCCAGGGGCTGAATGGTGGGATCACGGTAGGTATCTCACTAGGAGCACTTGGAGCCATCCAGTCATTGGGTGGTTAAATCAGACAGTTCCCCAGCTATCAGGCCATCATATTGTGGGTCTCACCGATAATGTGTGGCAGCCGCAACAACTTCAGTGCACAGGGCACAGGCCAGCCCCAGCAGAGTTCCTTGGTACAGCCACCAGCACTCATGACGGAGTAGCGGCGTGTGAGACAGGCCCCAGAAGTATGACGTTGCAGGGGCCAGAGCCCCCCAAATGCAGCTGCTGGTTCCCCCATAATGACGATGGGGGGTAGTGCAGACTGCCCCAAGCTCATCAGACACCCATGTCGTGGCCAGGCTTCTGGGCTCACCTGCGTGTACAAAGGGACTACCAGCACCAACAAACGAACAGCATCTGGTCCAAATCGCATTGGCTTGTCCCTCAGGTTATGGAGGGCACCGTCACCACCAGGCAGGTGTGCAATGGAGTCTCAGCATCGAGGGCTGCAGCAGATAAGTGGGTTGGAACTCCAGAGCTCGGCTTCATGCGGCTATCTTGGCTGCGGGCCAGCCACATACCACACCAAGACAAGATTTACCCTTTCACCCGCACCACATAAAGAAATGTTACCCACTGCCAGCTGTTCAGTTGCTACTGCATTTGCTCTGATGAAGTGGTAAAAGACCAGAACGTAGCTAATTTAGTGCTACAGTTCTATGACAAAGACCAATTGACAGACTATATAAATATACTGCAAATACCAAGCAAGGGGCTTTTATAATCTAAGGAGACAGAATCAAAAAATGTGGCACCAGGATACAGCATGCCACTTAGTCTGTAGCACTTTTGGTGAAAATGCAGTGCTGACCTATCCATATTAGCACCATATGACAAGCTGATCAGCATTTATTTGTTTTTCTAAACATGAACCCCAAAGGTAGGGGTTTGTTTAAAAACAGACAAAAAAAAACAACGTCACAAAAAACGATGCCCCTGATGCTCTAGGAACTTTCTTGCAATTGAAACATTGTTGATAATAATATGTCTGGAACCACCATTTTTTGCATGAAGCCGTGCTCTAAATAGGCGAACCTCCTGATGCCATCCAGCAGGTGATCCTCCACAAAAAGGATTCTTATGGTGGATCTGTCTGAGACTCTGAATTCAATAACAATGCAGTCACGCCCACCCCCAAATGAGGTAGGCACCTGAGAGGCGAGTGGATAGGGAACCCAGCCAACTCTAACGGATTGTTAATTAAGGTTCAGCCACACATGCTACAAACATTAAGGGGCATATTCACAAGAACGTGTGATAACTTCCGCAAAAGTTGCTTAACGCAACCCTTCACATCGCAGTCCATCGCGTGAAACTAACACTTTGTCAACTTGGTATTCCCAACCCGGCGGCACCATGCGATAGTAGCAGGATAACGCGCCAAATGACCACCCAAAAATTAACGCGACGCAGAAAAATTGCGAAACATGAACGCGAAAAAACCTGCGATGCCCCAAACGCGATACAAAAATCAGCGACAACCAGCTACAGGCCTGAAATTCCCACGCGTCATGCGGAAAAACGCACTATAAAAGCAAACCAAAAAAAAAAAAAGACATAACCAAATAAAACTGCGTAGCACCATGGATGCACACGGACCGAGTGCAGAGGATAACCCGAACCCCACAAGCCCCACGGAGGACCAGCCAGCAACCCCGTGCCAGGGGAAGGGCAAGGAGAAGAGGAAGAGGAAGACTGGGTTCAGTCCGCAGGAAGACCGGATCATCATCACGGAGGTGATAGAACACCACCAACAACTGTTCGTCACCTCCACTGCGTCATTGGCAATACAAACGGAAATATGGCAGTCCATCGTCACCAACGTGAATGCAGTCGGAGTGTCCAGGAGGCCAAAGGAGGAGGTCAAGAGGTGCTGGCATGAAGTGCACAGCAAAACCAAACAGAAACTCGCTGCCAACATGAAGGCAGCAAAGGCGACTGGAGGTGGGAGTCCGGCACCACAGGAGGAGCTGGATGAGCTGGAGGAAATGGGGGCCACAGTCATCAGTGTGGAGACGGTGCAAGGAGTCGGGGGTCTGGACACAGTGCGATATGACCGCACCCAACAGCAACAGGATGAGTAACAACCAGGGACTGGGGGGACGGGGGAGATGGGCACAATGGCACACATGCACAAACATGTGCAGCACACTGCACACCCACAATGAGTGCGAAACATGTCCCTGATACCCTTGGCACACCGCAGCACACATAGAAACATCAAGTAGGCCCCCGTCCACAATGTGCACAAATGGGCCACCCTCCATATCACTAATGCCACAACCCACCCATGCACATGTGCCGAATCCATGAAATCAGCGGCTCTGTGAGCCACACTGACAATGCAAGTGACACTGCATGACCAATAGCATGGCTGAAGTCACAAGACATGACATGGCGCACGACACGACATTGAGGTGGCTGAGTGTGGACCACATCCGTAAAGGAGCAGGTCACACCCTGACACATCCACGTGTACCTACGACCCTTGACGTCAAAAACACATCAGCAGACACACATTGCACAAGAGTACAAATTTTCTCCAGTCGCACAAATGACCCAAGTCGCAAACATCCCATCACCCGAAAAGCACACAAGTCACATGCACACCAACTCCAAGGGATAAGGGTCCGCCAAAGCAGAGCTGCAGGGGCGATTAGGCAACAATGCAGCACACACACATAGCAATCACAGTACCCCAACACTGACGACAATGTGGTACAGAGTGAAACCCCTACACCACAGGACAGAGGACACAAATGGCGCCGCCCGTGCGTAGAAACTGGCCAATCACATCCGCCAATGCCTGACACTGTGAGATGGTAATGTACGAGTACAACCACACATCCGTCATGTAGTCGAAATGTACACTGTTTCCCACCAAATAGCCAGCTTTACCCAAACAGTCACAATATACATCGTCATGCAGTCTGAATGTAAACATCTACAATGCGTCAACATACATGGAACACACTGTTAACCTGCATCTCCCCTTTACATTGCAGAAGGACAATCAACACCTCCTGCAGAGCAGACCACACAGCTCTTTAGTGATGATGAAGAGGACACCCTGCCCATTTGCACAGACACCCTCCAACGGCTCGTGGACAGCCTCCGCACCCCACCCCCAGGATCAGGGCAGCCCAGCTGCATCTCGGTCACCCCACCACCTGCACAGCCCACACAGCAGGAAGCACACACCACCACGGCTGGCTCCCAGGACCCCCACGACCAACACATGGAATTCCAACGCTGTGTGTTAGGGTGCCAGGAGAAGGTGGCAGATCAGCTGCGGATGGGTTTCGACCTCATGGCAGACAAACTCGATGCCATACGTGGGTGCCTGGGTCCCATCAGGGAGCACCTACAATCCCGAACGGACACCCACTGTCCGCACCATGCTCAACAACAATCATTGGCTGACCTCGCTGGGTCCATAACCCGGATACGAGAACTGTCTAGGCAGACAGGCTCCAGCGATGACAGCACAGAGTTGGCACAGATGCGGAGGACAATGGAGACCATGGAGGAGATGCAGGCTGGAAGTATGGCTGCCACTGCTGAACACCAGCGAGATGTAGCTGCGATCTTCCATGCCTTGCGGATCCTCATCTTGCCATTGCTGCCACTGAGCCTGTACCAGATGACTGCTGCAGGAAGCTCGACACACACATCTCCGCCCCCTGATCTGTCAGTGGCACACAGTGACGCAGCCCTATCACCTTCGCAGCCTGATGTGTCAGTGGCACACAGTGACGCAGCCATAACACCACCACACACACCTGACACACCGGACACAGAAGACGTCTCAGAGGAGTAAGATGTCGAGGGTAATGACTGTGTGAGGAAGGAGGCAGTAGCATCAGTCCCCGCCATATGGCCTGTCTCTGCCTGGTTGTGCACTCTGCATCATGCCCTGGAACAACACCTCCCAATGTCCCCCGAAACACTCTGCGACGTACACCTGGCCCCGACATGGACTGCCATATCTGCTCTGGTACCAATGACACAGCCATCCTGCGGCGGACTGAACTCTACCTCTTCAGATTCACTTTGCATTCCCCCAAGGACTCTGGTTGGCCCACCACTGGGCAAGCATGTTATGTGGGCCTGAAGTGGCCATGTACTGCTCCTGCCCTGACACCCCCCAGAATGTGAATAAAACATTCCAAATCACACAGATGTGTCATGTCTATTTTCACTCACGTATCAATGTTTGGATGGGTGCAGGGACATTGATTGCACCAAAAGGTACACCCTGGTAAATGTCCTCAATGCGCATGTTTGAGCCTGACCCACATGGCCAGTTAGATGACTGTGAAGGTATGGACTAGCTGTGGCCTCATTGCACATTAACGACAATATCGTTACCCCCAACGTAGCCCCACGTCCATGTGTCAAATCGGGCTGTGTGTAGAAATCTCATGATAGGTAGCAGTCCTGAAGTGGTGTCCCCAATCACATGTGACAACAGAACGTGTCTTCGCATTCCTACTCACACACATCTGTGTGGACACAGTCTGTTTTGTGGCTGACCTTGCTCTACATGGCAAGTAGTTGGACACCATACGCACATTGCTGGTGACACGTAAGAGCACAGTTCTGCCAGCAACTATTCCAGCCACAATGTCTGGTCCACGGAGGTGGAGCTGTCAATGGGGACCCACACGCAGTCCATTAGCATCAGTCAATCCCTCCATGTATACGGACAATGCACATGTGGGCACACGATTTGTCATCATGATGAACACTGATCACAGTAGTACACAGGTGCAGTGGCGTAGGCTTTATTGATATGTGTGTGTCAGTACGGGCAAGGCAAGGGCCACAACATGCAGACCAATGTTCAAGACACTTACAGGCAGCTTAGGGACATGTTGAGGTGCAAGTAATGGGGTGGCAGGAATGAACACCACACATCACGGATGTCAACGGTCCCGACCCACCTTGCCTTGCTGGACGAGCCATGTGATGTTTGGCGTCTGCTCATTGGCCCGTGTCAGGGTGCACGACTCACAGCCCATGGGACTGCATCACCTTGCACAGGTGTGTGTACACACGCGTAGGTCCACGCACATGCATTCTGAGTCCTGCCGAAGGCAGACATGTCCACTGTTGTGGTGGGATATGTGGCCATTCCTCCAAGGTGCTGCAAGGTGTGGCGAGCTGTGCTGTGGGTGACAATCAGTTGTGGCTGCAGGAACGTAGTTACTCGTCCATGTATGCGAGCGCCCCTTCATGGGCAATCTGTTCCAAGAGTTCCTCATTGTCGAGGTCAAGGTACACGAGGGCGAGCCAATCCATTTCCTGGTCTGGGCAGCTGTGCTCCGTCCACGCCGTTTCACCAATCCGCAATACAGCCCAATTGGGGAGTGCATCGATGTGCTCACTGCACACTAGGAGTTGTGCAATCTCCCATGCCCAACTGCCTGCACATACGCCCAATATCAAGGCATCCCATTCACGGGTATCACAGTTACACTCCTGTTCATGGGCCAATAGGGGGCGCACACACATGTCATAATCCAGTTCGGCTACCGTTGTGTTGGATAGCCAGACATCCATGGGCCACTCGAATGTGCATGTTCGACAGTGGAACCAGGGCTGGACGCAGGTGACGTACGCAAGCCGGAAACTCAGACGGTAACTGATGCGCAACACTGCCAGTGGCAGTGATCCCAACAGATGCAGCATTCGTGCACGGTACAGTTCCACGTGACAGGGGTTGTGCATGTGCCAGGTATTGCCAGCCATTGCCTTTGTTGGTCTCGTGGCACCGGCACTGTTCTGACAGGCGGCAGTCATGTGGATGGTCTGCCACTGCTCGGAGCAATGAGTCGTATTTGTGTGCAACGTTTGTGCGTATGGGTTTTTTCTTACTTATGTGTCAGGGGCATCCAGAGCAGGTGTACCCCAAGCAGGGACAAGTGTGTGTGGACAAGTTGGTCTTTCATTCGCGCAGTTCGTGGTGTGGGAGTCATCAGGATCTGGTATGGTATCTCTCGCAGGGGGTGCCAGCCGCATTCAGGAACAAGGTCGGGGGTTTTGATGTCCTTCGGCCTTGTGTGTTGGGACAAAGGATCTTTCTTTCCTAATGTTGGTCTGACTACTGCTTGCATTTTTGAAAGGTGATGTTGCCTTCGCGTTGCTATTGCTGCCGGGCCTTTGACTTGGTGCGCACCAATGTCGATACACACACAACATTTGCCATGTATGAGCCAGGAGCCTGATTGACCTTGCGCTCCTTGTACATTCTCTCTCTTTCTCTCTCTCACTCCCTCTCCCTCCCCCTCTCTTTCTCTCACTCTCTCTATCTCTGTCTCTCTGTCTCTCTCTTTCACTCGCTCTCCCTGTCCTTTGGTGAGCGCATGACACACCTTCTTATCTGTCATTTCGTTTTGCAGGCTGTGACTTGCAGACTGTCCTGGGGGACCCGCCATGACTATTCAGAATGTTTGTTTTGTGTTTAGTCTGTATTGGGCGAATTGTTTGCTAGATCTGAGATGTATGTCTGATTCTCATTTGTCTGACGGCACATGTATGTTGGGTGTTGTGATTGTGCGACATCTGGCACATTGTTTTGTTGATGGTTTCGTGACGTTGATGTGCCATATCTTTGTCCGGGGGTGGTTGGGGGTGCCCGGTGTGGGGCCCGGGGGTCCTGGGTGTTGTGGCGGTGGGTGTTGTTGCCCTCTTGGGGCTACGGGATGCATGGTGGGTGGCTCCATGGCATCTGTTGTTCTTCATATGTGGCTATGGGCTGTGCTCCCTTGTCTGGTGCCGGTTGTCGTCCGACTTTACACCAGCTAAGAGCAGGTGTTAATTTCCTGCTGCAAACGCGCCTTATCGCATGTTTTGTGCTCTTATCGCAGATCTGGCTGGTCGTTGAGAATGTTGTGGAGTGGTGGTGTCGCGGGTTTTTGCACGGGTACGCCTACTCTGCATATCATTAGCGTTTGTTGCCGGACTCATCTGTGGCGATGTTTTTTGCGGGTGCTATCGCAGGTAAAGTGGTGGTATTGGCTGTTTGCACCAGCTTGTGAATGGGGCGATGATTTTATCGCGACTTTGGCTGCGGTAAAGTGCCGATAACTCGGCGATGTGTCCTTGAGAATATGCCCCTAAGTTTCCAGTAGAGTATATTTACAATCTGCCACAAAGGTTTAGGACAACGAATCAAAACACAGCTATAAATTTTGCAGCTGAAATCTCTCTATATTTCCCTACATATACTTCCAGCCAGTATTTAATGCTTCCAGTCCTAGAGCTGATCGGTTGTTCTTGAGAATGCGTTGATGAAGTGGTGGCCTTCCAGAGGATGGACCGTTGGCCTGATTCTAGTGCTTATCAAAAGTACCTACTGTAGCACTATTTCACGTAAAAATTATGTTGTTCCTCTTTACATTTTTGCAACCTGAAATTACTTGCAGTCTGAAAATGTCTCCTCTGTATTCCCATGAATTTTGACCTTGACTTAAAACTTCTGATTGTTGCCTCTCCTTTTTTCTTTCAAATGAACTTCCCCTTACTTTCCATTCTCTGCATGCTTCCTCACTCTGAGTCACATTCATGTTTGTCTTAATCACTATTATTATATTTATGAAAATTACCAAGGCTCATTTAGAAACTCACAACCTCTTGTTTAAAAGTGATGCACCAGCAACTAACAATCTCTAATCTCCTGTAGCGCATCTATTAATACTGCCAATTATTTGCATGATTCACATATGCCCTCAAACTAAAGATCACACCTAACTCCTACAAATGTAATCTAGCATGTACAAACTGGAGTGAACGCATGGAGTGTTTCACTAAGAGCACAAGACTAATCCCAACAATCAACAATAACCAATGGGAAAAAAACAAACCTTGGTTTCGGAGCAGTGTGCTGCCTGGCATAAAGCACTTCAATGCCTCGTCAGTTGTAGTATGTGCTAAATAAATGCAATCACAACCTACTACTAATACCATAACATTCAGTGGTTGGACAGTGGATTGCACTTCATACAGACTTCGTAATAATTCCCATTTACTGCATGGCACTCTCATAAGACAAAACTTCTACGAGTCATGTCTATCACTAAGAACTGCACCGGTCCACAGCAATAAACCACCAATCACCAACTGAACATGCATAGAATAACTGAACAGATCTACCACATGCTACTGGTCAATGGAGGACTTTAATTTAGTCCACCACTACAGGTCCCAACAAGCTACATACAATGACAGCTTTTTGACATCTCACAATGACAATCAGATATGGGATGATAAGTCCATCCCAGCAGATCTCTAAACCATGTCTCCCGCCAAACTATGTCTGCTCAGGGCTACATACTTGAAATAGAATAACTCAGAATGGACATCCCAGTGCAATAACTGGCTAAGTCGACTAAGATCATAAGAAACAACATAAAGGGAGCTGCAAAGTTGTTCAAAGCTTCAAGTTCACTGAAAACCATTAACTGTCTGCCTCTCTCTCACACTTCTTCATCAACCACACTGCTAAACAATATGTCCCATAACACGATAACCACATCTCAGAGGTCATCACGCATGGCATGGCAACACTTCCAATATAGGATCAACACAAAGACAACACACTTCAACCACACAACCTGCACAGTGTAGCAAGCACCACAGTGCCCCACATAGGGGTAGTAAGCACAATATAAATGTTGCATTATAATAGAAACTTTAATTTCCAATATTATTTTGCTTGCAACCCTCAAGATTGCCTAGAAATGTTTTTACTGTCAGCAGGGAAAAAGGGTATGTGATATCACTTAGGATACCACTGTGGTTGTGATGGAATGGAGCCACTCTACTGCAATGGTTCCATCTTTGCTCCACTTTTACAGGGGAGTCAGGATCTTACCTCTTCACTGGTCCACTTGGCAACATCATCTGCAGTGATTCCAGCCACTCCGGGAAGAAGCTTGCAGTGCTGCTGCCAGCAGAGAGACAGGGATCGGTCTGGGTGCGCAGATAAGGCTGACATGAAGAGTGACTGGTGCATTCTCTCAGTGGAAATATCTGCAAAGTAAAGAATGTATTACAACACTTAAAGGAGAATAGAAGGTACCAGAGGATACAGGATTCCAACCATTTTCAACAAGGAGGCACAGGATGAGGTTCTTTTACAGCCACTCCTCAATGCCACCTCTTCACCCAAAGGACACTGGGGGGCATATTTCCAATATCCTATTGCCATCGGAGCGTCACTTTTTTTGACGCTCCGGTGGCGTAGAAGCATTTCCCATATTTACAAGGTGGCTCTAAGCCACTTAACGTTTCTTAACTTCACCTTGTAAATATACCCCTTTCCGCCGCAGTCGTATGTGGCAAAGGGTCGTGCAATAGGTGTTGCAGTCAGGGTCGAATTGGGAAGGTGGGCATTCGGGCATTGGCCGATGGACCGGCACCCAAGTGTCACCCGTGGGCCGTTTTTTAAGCCCTGTGTCACCCGGCCCACAGAACCTTGCTATCTTCGGCAGCCCCCCAGCCAGGCTGCTGTATTTTAAGGCAGGCTGACTGTCAGGGCAGAGACTTGCGTCACGGGGCTTGCCGTAGCAGACCTCAGCTTAGCCCCTGGGGGGCTGCACAGACAAAGCAGTGTTCCTTCTCCCCTGCCGGGCTGTCAGAGACCAGACTGGAAGAATAAAGCAGCCTCACTGGGGGGGTCAGTGTCAGGTGATAACGGCCGATGACCCATCTTCACCTCAGCCCCCATTGCCCCCCACCTCCGAGGCCGGCCCAGAAGCTTTGTTCTTTGCTTCCTTCCACCTCTGCCAGGCCATGGCCCTGAGGCTATAGTGGGCTGGGGAAGGGATGAGTGGGAAGCGGCCTGCCCGGGGGCCAGTTGTTGCTCTGGCTGTAGGGTCATTCTCACCTCACCCCATTGGGTTCGACCCAGCCCAAACGCACTGTCTTTCCCCAGGCCTCACCCCCACTGGGCATACTCAGGCGTTGGTGGACGGGGGGGGGGGAGTATTCAAGGGCTTTGCTGGGGGCCAGGTGTTGTCATCTTAGCCCAAGTCTTTCTGCACTGAGTGTAAGGTGTGAGGGGGGGCACCGATGTGATTGCATAGGCCTAGCTGTGAGGCTACCTTGACCAGAGATGCTAACTTTGGAACTCGGGAATTATGTTGGAGTCCCGGCATTAGCTCAACATCCTGTGATTCTGGGCAAATCACTTAATGTCCTGAGGCTGAAAAAGAAAAACGAATTTGATCTCCTCTACCGCAACTGGTGCTCACGTAAGTAGATCCAATGCTTGTGGGACCAGTTCACACTATATAAAACTACAAAAAACATTAAAAAAAATAACTGCCCATTGTTCATGTTTTAAAATGCTGCAAACGCCAGAGAATGATAATTAAAGGAATCTTTATATATAATAAAAACCTTATTCCTTTTTAACATAGCTTTTCTGCCTTTAATTTAACGATCAGTCACGGGTCATTAGGGCAGCTTTAGAAATCAATATAAAGTGCATTTGCCTTACATTCACTGTTTAAAATACAAACTGATTAGGGTGATTGTCATTTTCGTACAGGCCAGTATATTAAAATACCCACCAGATCAGGTGTTGTCGCACTTGGACCATTATATTTCACCTTGCCCGCCAGGCCATAAATCAGTGCTTCTAGTTTTTACCCACGTTACTGGCTCTATAAGCTATAAAATGCTAAAATTACGAAACATTTATATAAACATGTGCCCAATGAGACTAATCAATTAGTGTTTAATGAAAGGGCACGATCCGGGAATGTGGGCCACTTTTTTAAGTGTGATCCCAATCCGACCCTGGTTGCAGTGGGTGTTCTACCGCAACACCCATTGCTTTTTGACACTGCCCTAGATTTACAAGGCTGGGGCAGTGCCAAAAACGAAGGCCAGGGAATACCTGGTCTTAGAAAGGCGATACGAGGAGAAATCATTAATTTCTCCTCGTTTTTTGCTCTTTCTATGTGTGCTGCACTGCAGCACACATAGAAAGAGCAAATTGCCATTATTGATTGTTTATGTGCAGGAAGGTGTCACTTCCTGCGCATAAACAATCGCCCCTACAGCGCAGGCACCCTTGCAACATGGCGGCAGGGTGCCTGCGCTGGCAGTAGGCAGCTTTTTTAGCTCCAGCGCTTGGGGAAACACAGGGGTGTGCCGTATTCTTGTGAATACGGCGCATCCCTGTGTTTTAAAAATGTCAGAGTGCGGCGTTGCCAAATTTGGCGTAACACCGCGCTCTGACATTTTTTTGTAAATATGCCCCCGGGTGAAGTTCTCCCACGTTCACCCTTCAATACCACCTCGCTACCCTAATCACATACAGTGAATTTCTTCTAAGAGCTGCCTTTGGATAATAAACATACAAATGTAGCATAGCACTATACGTAAGAAAAATGCATTTTATGTATATATTTCAGAAGTGTCCTCCCCTACTCTTGTGCCATCTCTCTGCTCCAGTCTTTGGCTGAATGCAGCTCCAAATCTAATCAATATTGCCCCCACCTGAGTATGAGTAGTGAATGTGGAAAAAAAGCCAAGAAATCGGAAGCCGATAGATTTCCTCATATGGATTTCAGTTTCTCCCCACACAATGCAGACTAATTAAAGATTGTTATAGCCAGGCAAAGGTATTTTTAGCATTTGCAAATAGCAGGCTGGTGTAAGAAGCTGTCTCTAAAATAGAATATTTTTTTGTGACACTCTCAAAGCCCCTTTCCAACCTGGACGTGACCTCTAAATCAATAAGCTGCATTAGGGCAATCTTAGATGTGATGTTTGTCTGTCAGAGGTTGTCTGGCATAATTAAGAGGCTTTCCTTAAGAGTGCTTTAAAACCTACCACTTCATACACAGTACAAATAGAAATGTGTTTTATTGTACATCATATGAAATGTCCTGGGGCAAGTAAAATTCCCCCAAAGTCCCCAAAAAGAGAATTATTTATTTATTACAGTTCTATATTTATCGCTCCACACACTTCATTTATTCTACATTTATAGATTTTTTGCCACACACACATACGTACACCCACACTTATGTTTAAAATGCTCACGTTTCTGTGAAATTGCATCATTGCAGAAAGAGGCTAAGAAGGAACATCTCATCCAAGGCAAATAGACATCTACCACATTTATGGGGACCCATGTACTGAAGGAAATAACACTCACGTTGGAAGTCGATTTGCTGAATCTTCTGATACTTTGGTGGTCGACCAATTCTAGAAAAACAAAGAGATAACTTCCTCAAGCAGCACCATTTTCATTTCCATTATAGGTATAAAATGCTAATGAGTGTTCTATGTGATGCTGGTGCGGGAATAGAGACGGAGAAAATATTTGCTGGGCAGATCAACTATTACCACCGCTACCAGCAATATTCACTCTGCTTATAGGGCCTAATTATGAGTGCCCCAGAGGTGACCTGCTATTTATTGCAATTTATATAATCCGATTCCCGGGGATCGGAATTGATTGGGTGGAGTAAATCACACCTATTCTGAGTTTTTGGAGAACATCATGCTTGCTGCACCAAAATTTGCCTGTCTGAAAATACAGTAATATGTACTCCTTTTTAAATTCTGTTGGGTTTGACCTGCCAAAATGTAACACACGGTGCAGTAATTACCCTAATGAACCACACACATATCAGAATCCTGACCCCTGCTCAAACAGAGGTTTGCACAGCACAAGGGTCAGAATACTCCGGTGAACTCGTAACTGGGGGGCATCTTCTTATTGTGATCTTCCATTTTGATATTGTCTCACCTTGAGTAAACTATTGAGTTCATTTTCTGGGGTATTTCAGTGTTTGACGGAGACAGGAGCACTCACATCTAGTGACCTTGAAATACATATTTACCTTGTACTGCATTACCCTTTGTAAAATACAGTTCTGTGTTCTGCATAAAGGATTAGTCAGTTTAAAGACACATCCATCTTCATGGCCACCCATGCACTGAGTTAACTGGCAATGTACCTGGAGCCAGTCTCTCTATGTTTTTCTTGATTGAATTTTTCTTTTGGTAAGAAATCATGTTTTAACAATTACCTCCCGTGATGCCGTGATTTCTTTCTGGGTGAGAAGCTCATCAAGTTCCTCTTCCGTGCCGACATTTCATTGTCCGAGAGATCAGTCCTCATTCTGCCCTGGTTCTTCTCTGCAAGAGGACATCCCGAGAGACAGTGATGGGCAGTGAACCGTCCGGTAACGTGACCTGACCCATCACAGCCTGGGGTGGGGCACTTCCTAAAGAAATTAAAGCAAGATTAATTGGGTGGCTAGGAGCAAAAGGAGTAACTTTAAGCGATGGCTTAAATGGCGCCACATAGCTGTTCACCCAGATAAATTATCAGCCATTGGTTCAGCCTTAAAATCTATTTTTGCTAAGCTGGACAATTGTCTAAATTCAGAAAGAGAATTGAGTCTAGTCAGCGACCTCCATCTTAATTTGTTCTTGCACATATTGACATATTTCTCTACCCCGGTGTCTTATACTCATAAACAGGAAATTAGAACTAACACCTGGTTTTACAAGGAATGTCGTCATGTACGAAGTCTTCGGGCTCCCGCCATAAAATCTAAGGACACTGTTCTAATTTGTTCTCTGAGAAAGGAGTATAAGTCTACCTTGATCAAAGCCAAAAAGGAATGGGATGATCTGAGGTGGTCAGACCTAAAAACAACCTGTGATTCAAAAGACTCCACCAAATTTTGGTCACTCGTCACCTGGGGTGGCAACGGTTGACCTTCTCCCCCCACAAAAAACGTATCTCCATCTATTTGGTTTGATTACTTCTCAAAATTGTATTCTGAGAGAATCACCAGTTTCTGTGGAGGAAGTGCTCTTTGTAGTGGACCCTTCCACTTATTCAGCTCCCTTGTTTGACCTAGATGACATTGCCACCTCCCCTGACACTATTGCCACTGGCAGATCTTCTGGATCAGATGGTATTCCAGCTGATTTATTTGTCTATGACAGAGAAAAGTGGTCCTAGTGCATTCTTGCCCTAGCCATTGCCATAGCGAGGGGACTCATGGAAGGGAGCTGAGGTCATACCTGTGTTTAAGAAGGGGGCTAGATCCTCGCCTGCCAACTACAGACCTATAAGTCTCATTGACTCTATTCAAAAAAATCTTTTGTCGTCTTGTGCTGATTAAAATCCATGACTGGGCTGCTGAACTTTGGATATTGCTCCCCTTTCAAGCTGGTTTTCATAAGAAAACCAGCACCATTGACCAGGCTTTTTGATTTCTCCTGTTATACTGGAAGACGGTTTCTATTGGCAGAGGCAGCTTATATGCTGCCTTTGTGGACCTCAAGTCAGCGTTTGACTTAGTTCCCCGCTCTAATTTATGGCAGGTCCTTCAAGAAATTGGTATGCCCCCTGACCTTTTAGCTCTGGTCAATCGTTTACATGAGGGAAATTATGTCAGAGTTTGTTGGGGTAACCAGGCCCAGCTTACTGATCGGATTCCTGTCAACAAAAGAGTCCGTCAGAGCTGTGGCCTGGCTCCCACTCTGTTTTCTCTTTACCTTAATGATATAGTTTATTTTCTGTCTCAGTACACTACTGAAGCCCCCACTTTAGTGACACTGAAGACACCTATTTTGTTGTTTGCTGATGACACCCTATTGATCTCTAAAACCCCTAGTAGGCTCCAACAACTATTACTCCATTTTGAGGAGTTTAGTACGTCCAGTGGGTTTGAGATTAATGCGGCAAATACGTTTATGACTTCTAATCAACATAAAACCTTTAAATGGAGTTTACTCCTGCGGTGCACAACACTCAAGAGGGTGGATTCATTTAATTACCTAGGTATCACATTGTCTTCGTCCATGTCTTGGAAGCCACAAGTAGAGAAAATGACTCTTAAGCATAAGCAGATCACCGATGCCATCTCTAAAGAATATCGTGCCTCCTTTGGCAAACCAATAGCCCCTGCCCTACAGATATACGAAGCAAAAGCTGGGGGCTCCGCTGTGTTATCAGTGGGCTTGTAAAATCAGAGAACAATTCATTAGAAATTTAACTCTCCTGCCACAGAGTACTCCAACCTTCTCACTGTTACTTAATATGGGGAGGAATGTGATAGAAGACAAAGTCAGTTTGCATCCACTGCTCTTTTGGAGAAGGATATGGTGTACTCAGAAACTCATGCACTATGCTGCTGCTTTGCAGGATGTTATGAACACTGATAGATTCAATAAAAATACTTGGCTCTTAAAAAAATGCTGTACTCACTTGGGTTTAAAGGAGCTCTGGGAGAACCAATTACAAGACTCTATCATCTCAAAATTGTTGCTGAAAAAGCAATATTGGTGTTGTCTCATGCAGAGTAACTTTGCCATTGCTGCCAGAGTCACACTATCAGGGGAGCTCCTTGAGTTATTTTTAATTGAATTGGAGTAACTTCTCAGCAGAAATCAGTGGAAGAAAAGCTACTGTAATACTAGTACTCCTGGGGAATCTTCATTAAAGTCATAAGAACTGAATTGTCCTGCTTACGTGCAGGATCCCAGACCACTTTATAAAAAAGTGTTTATATATATATATATATATCCAAACTGTTTTGCCTTGATGCGGGAACAGATTTTTTTTTTTGCTTTTGGCACCCTTTGACCAACCTTCACAAAGCTTAAAAAATTGATTCATCCTCATCAACTCCTTCCTGGAAAGTTTTGGGAATATCTGTCAAGCAAGAGTTGAGAAAAACGGGGTCCCAAAACACAATTTCCCCATGCAGTTTCCATAGGGATTTCTGAACAGCACTACAGCCAAAACAGCTGAACAGAATGACACCAAATTTGGCAGAAAGCTATATTTTTACAAAAAAACAATTTTTTTTGTGATTTGGCACACATCTACCCAGTAGTTTCTGAAAAATTAAGATAGAAAAAAATTATAGATATCTGGATGGTTGGGTACGAGAGAAGCTTGCTGGGAGTTACATGGGCGGAAACTTTAAAAGATAGAGGCATCTGTTTGGCCATGAGGGCTTTTTTCCTGTCACTCTCATTGCTCTCGCAAGTCTTGTGGGAGCTTGCACTCTGATTGGCTCACTGCGACCTGAATTTTTTTTTGCTGCTGACATTACTGGACTTGGGGACTTGGTCCTCGTGTCCTGAAAAAAAAGGTATGAGGGAGCGGGATAGGGATACCTGACTCCCAGGAATGTGTGTGGGGGGGAGGGTCCTAGAAGGACCCACCTAGGGTCAAATTAAAAAAAGATAGTTTTTGGGACTCCACAGGAGCCAGTGCTGGTCACTAGCCTCCGACTGGAGTCCCACAGGAAACAGCATTGGCCACCCGGCTCCCATGATATATGTATATACATTACCCAGGTAGTTATATTTAGCTCAGCACTTACATAGGATATGCCTTTTTAGTTTTGATTATGACTTTGGCATCATTTAACAATCTTCACAAAACTTTCCAAAAAAGGGCTTTTGTTTGCTTAATTTGTGCATGGTAAGTTTTGGGGTGAACTGTCAAGCAAGGGGCGAGAAAAAAAGGGGTGTCCAAAAATGCAAAATACGTATATATTTTCCATAGACTTTTTAAAGAAGCACTATTGCAAAAACTGCTGAACAGAATTACACTAAATTGGGCAGGAATCTAGGTCTTGGTCCAGAAAGAGTGTTTTTTATGATTTGGTGTAAATCTGTTCAGTAGTTTTGGAGATATTAAGCTCCAAAAATATTATATCTGGACAGTTGGGTTCAAGGGACTTTCGCGAGAATTCCTCGAACTTAATTTCAAACAACAGAGCCTTCTGATTGGCCCATAAAGCATTTTTGCTCTTGGGCCCTATCACTCCCACAGGAGTCAGACTCTGGGAGCGAGCACTCGGATTGGCTGCCAGCAACATGAGAAATATGTTGCTGGCAGCCATTACAGGACTCGGGGACTTAGTGACCAGTCCTGCAATTTGGTAAAAAAAAATTATATATTGGGAGCAGAATATGGATACCCTGCCCCCAAGGCCCTGTTGGGGGGGGGGGCAGAAAGACCCCACTCTGGGCCCAAAAATGCAAAAGAAATCGAGCTTTTTTTCTCGATCCTGCTGGAGTCCCACTGAAAAGAGAATGGTGGCTCGACATTTTTTAAATTAATATTTGGGGATGGGGCGTGAGTGGGTCCCCATTACCCGAGCCCATTTGGGACCCTAGGGACCCCATTCCCCCAGGACCAACTATTACAAAAAGGGGAGAGGGGCTTGAAGCCCCCTCCCTGAGCCTCTAAAGGCCCCGGGGACCCCATTTCCTGGGGCCCACTATATAAATTAAGTTGCGGGGGCATGCAACCCTCCTCCCCGAGCCTTAAAAGGCCATGTGGACCCCACCTCTCGGCTTGAATTGCATGAAAAGTGGGGTGGTGCCATGCAGTCCCCTTCCTCGAGTCTTCATGGGTACCCCATTCCTAAGGGTGAATGCAACTTTAAAGGGGACGGGGCAGCTCGACTCCCCTACCCAAAGCACTTAAGGCCCCAACGACCCCGTCCCCCATGGCTGGCTCAAGTACTCTGTCCTGGGAAATCCATCCCCAATAGCTTCCCGAAACATATGTCTTCTCCCGCATGGTGGGATAATTTTTAAATCTCCTGTCAGGCAAGGGCAACAATGCCGTCCCTGCCTGCAACAGCGTGAGCAGGGAAGGCATGTCTGCTCCCAGCAGGTGGAAGATTTAAACTTGCTCTCGCCCGGTGGGGCCAGACTTTTGTTTTACTGCCCACACTATTATGATTAGGGAAATAGATATTGCTCCCACTTGGAGGGAGCAAGCATAAACAGCTGCTGCCTCTGGGTGGGAGCACTGCCGGCTCCTACACTATGCGCTCCCTCCACGGCCCTCAACTTGTGGTTTGTGGGTGCCCTGGGTGGGCACCGGGATACCCACCTCTGGCCCCGAAGAAGGCTGAGGGAGGTGGGGTCACACATCCACTCCCCTTAATAATGCATTTCAGCCCAAGTGGGTGGGGTCCTTGGGGCCCAGTATGGCTCAGGGAGGGGGGCTGAGTGCCCCCCTCTCCTTAATAATAGAATTCAGCCAGCTGTATGGGGTACGCGGGGCCTAAAAAGGCTTGTGAAGGGAGCGACCGTGTGGTCCCTCTCTCCTCTTTTATGCTATTTTCTCCAGGGGATGTGGTCCCAGTGTCCTAATAAAGCTCAGGGATGGGCACCCCCTTCCCCTATTATTAGAGGTAGCCCCTGGAGAAGGAGTCCCTGGGCTTAAGGCTCGAGGAGAGGGGAGAGGAGAGGGGACATGTGCCCTCCTCCCCAAGTATTACTGGTTGGCCTCAGGTGATGGGGTCCCTGGGGTCCATTTGGGCTTGGGGAGGGAGGGTCACAATCCCCCTCCCCCAAAATAACTGTTATTAGCCCTGAGGGATGGAGTCCCTGGGGCCTCTTAAAGCTTGGTGATGTGTGCCACGTGCCCCTCTCCCTATTATTTTGGCCTCAAGGCATGGGGTCCCCAGGCTTTTTAAATGTTCAGGAAGGGGGCCACATGCCCCGTCCCCTATAGTTAATTTATTGCCCCAAGGTACAGGTACCACACGCCCTCCTTCCCTAATATAAACATGTTTGGCCACAGGAGATGGGGTCCCTGGGCCTCTAAAGGCTTGAGAAGGGGGGGGCCAAGCATCCCCCTCCACTATAATTAATGTATGGCCCTGGGGGATGGGGTCCCAGGGCCTATTTGAGCTTCGAGAGCACACACTCCCCTCACCTAAATATATAGAAACTTTGGCCCCGGAGGATGGCTTCCCAGGGGCCCCTTAAGGCTTATGGAGGGGGCCACATGACCCCTCCCCTATAATTAGTATATCGCCCCAGGGAATGGGGTCCCCGGGGCCCATTTGGGCTCAAGTGGGGGGCAGTGCACCCCCTCCCCTAATATAAATGTTTTTAGCCCTGGGAAATGGGGTCCCCTGGGCCAATAGTGGCTTTGAAACAGAGGGCCACATGACCTCGTCCCTTGGCAGGGAGCTGGCTGCCTTTGGGGCGTGGGACACAGGGCTTTGCATGGCGGGGGTTGACAGCCCAACGGTCGTTTGCAGGCCCTGACCGCGGGCGCAGGCCCTGCAGCCAATCGCACGCATGTGCTTGCTTTGCTGCTTGGGGTTGACTGCAGGGCCTGACCTTGCATGGCGGGGGGAATCTGCTTTACATATGGTAATATAATATAACTTTATGTTAAATAAAAACCTTGAAATTCACTGAAAAAACACAATGATTAAAGTGAGGTTAGAGTTGGGAATTGTAATTATATCTTAATTTGCATAAAAAAACCTTAGAAATTCACTGAAAAAAAACTAAGGTTAAGGTGATGGTACCGTTAGGTGAACATTTCAGTGCCATTGTAACATCTTGAACTACAAAAAAACACAGAAATTCTCCAGTAATAGTTAGAAGAGCTACCTATAACTTGCGCCGTTGCCAAGCATTGCTTATGGCCTCACATATTACATCACTTATGACATGTTCTATGACATCATTTATGGCATCAATCATGACATCTCAAATGCATCTGCTGGTTTCCCTATACTTGTCTCTTGAGCTTATCTCCTGAAAGCTCATGCCTACCCTTTGCTCAAACCTTTTCAGGTTCACTTTAAGCTGACACCTTCTGCACAAAATTTCCCCTGATATTGGATGCTTTATTTTGGCTAGGAAAGTTCGTTTATGGAACCAATAATTCCTCTTTTCCACATTTTGCATCTTGAATGATTTACATTGCCATTTAGATAATATGTAACCTCAGACCGAACAATCGCTTTGATATATATGCTGATTTCTAAATGACTAAAGATTGTAACATTGACTAATCTGCTAATAAAGCTTCATGGTTTGAAACCCATTATCTTTGTCATTCTTGTGGAGCTAAATAAGTTCCACTGTAATCTGATTATACTGTTGATGTTAGCTCCTACAATACACATTCAGTCAATAATAAAAGGTCCATACACCAGTGGTGCAACTTGTATCATGACTACACCAGGTCTGCACCCACTGCCACTCACTCAGATGGCCAATCAAGGCTACATTCAGGGATTGGAATACACCAATTGGCAACGGAACAGTAATGCAGTGTGGTGTGCAATATAGGTAATGGTCTGAGCCCACGGCCACTCACTCAGATGCCCACTCAGGGCTACATTCTGGAATCGAAACATGCGTCAGGAGGTAAAGATACAGTGATGCAGTGGGGTGTCCATAGTTTCAACTTTTCCTTTCCCTCCAACTTTTGACCTCTACTCATCACTCTTACCGCAATCCCATTTAACAGCTTTCACCCTTTCTCTACCTCTCTGTGTTCACTTTATCAATCATTTTTCACTCCCTCTACACTTGTGCTCTTGCTTCTTGCTCGCCCCATCTGTTTTCTGCCTCTTTTTGATATTTTTATATACTTTCACTCTCTCACATCCGGCTATGTTTTCACCCCCACAATTATACCTTTCATTTCTCTATGTATTCTAACTTTCTTCCACAGTACCTCCTTTTACCTTTCCCTCTTCTCCCATTCTCTCCTCATCTGCCCTCTCTTTTACTTTCTTTGTTCTCATGATAAATTGGGTTATTGGTTGAGAGGGGTGAAACCCATTTCATTCAACAACTACAATTCGTGTCAGGGTGAACCACAAAAGTCACTAAATTAACCTGTACTTAACTAAATAGTAGCTTGGCACAAAAGCAGTCAGGCTTAACTTAGAGGCAAAGTGTGAAGTATTAATGTAGCACTTAATCAGTAACAATGTGAAAATACAACACAAGAAAAATTCACATCAATATAGAACAATAGAATAAATATTAATAAATAAAGTGATAACAGAATGTCGAAATTCCAAGCAGTAAAACTGGAAGTATGCAATTTCAATGTCCAAGGTAAAAGTAGCGCCAAAAAGGGCAAAGTGCCAAATGCAATTATCTGGTTGTACCGGACAGGGAAAAAGTTGCATATTCATGCTGTCCGCAATGGAGCACAGGCCGGGGATAGGACTGAGTTCGGCCTGCTTGGAAATGTACCTGGTTGTAATTGGACTGAGAGATGAGGTCCTCTGTTATGCTGTGTTCAGCTACGTTGGTTCTGATGGGGCCACTGATCAGGTTCTGCGTTGAGGTGTGTCACGCTACCTCGGTTCTTATTAGGCTGCTGATCAGGAGTTGTGAGATGCTGCAATGCTAGACCCTGCATCGAGATGCGTCGTGCAGCATTGGTTCTGATAAGGCTGCCGATCAGGAGCTGTGAGGTGCTGCAATACGGGTCCTATATCGCGCACTGCCAAGTTGCGTTGGTTTGGATGAGGTCACTATTCAGGAGCTGCGAGGTGCTGTGATGTGAGGTCTTGTGTTCTGGTGCGCAGGTTCTGAGGGAACCCACAGTAGGGCCAGGAGAAGTACACTCTGATGCCAGCCATGGGTCCAGGACCTGGGGGACACCTCTTGGGGCTCAAGACTAACTTCAGCAGAGGCCAGCAGCAGGGCAAAGGTAGGTCCAGTTGAGTCTGGGCAGCTGGGCAGATGCAGGACAGGTCTCTGTAGCTTATGCCTCTGTAGCTCAGAACAGGAGGCAAGTCAGCTAGCCCTAGGAGTCACTCTGGTGATTCTGGGTTCGAGGAGCAGGTCCAGTCTTCCTTCCTCAGGCAGCAGGGCATTCCATCTTAGAGCAGGGCAGTCTGGCACTCCTTCCAGCAGCAGGGCAGCAAAGCTGCCTGAGGCTTCCTCAGGTCCAGAAGTGACCTGAAGAGTGGGTCTAAGGGTTCTTATTTTATACCTGGTGCCTGCTTTGGAATGGAAGAAACTTCTGGAGTCCCCCCTCCCACAGAAGTATCTGGAATTTCTTGCCTATCTGCCCTGGTCCGAGTCTGTCTGCAGTCATAACAGGCTAGTGTGAGGTTATTTGTTTGTGAGCTGAGGCAGGGTCTTTGAAGTGCAAGGAGGGGTACGCACAGCTTGCCCCCCCCCAGCCTGCCAATGCCCAGGGCCTCTATTGTGTGGCTGCCTGGGAGGAATACACAAGGGCCATCTGCCACTACACCTAGTCAGGCACCAAATGGCTAGGACAATAAAATGCAATTTTCAACATTGTGAATTAAAACCCAATACTACCATTAAATATGATCTTAAATTACAATTCCTTAGACACCATGAGATTTCTATCTGCTCCCAAACAAAACATATCACCTATTAAAAGTAATAAGGTAACCCAATGTTATCCATCAGGGAGGTAGGCCTTAAAGTAGTGGAAAACAAGTTTGTGAGTGTTTCACTACCAGGACATGTATAACTTAAATTTACATATCCAATTTTTTAAATACAATGCACCCTGCTCTATGGGCTGTTTAGGGCCTACCTTAAGTGTGACTTATATGTATTAAAATGGGAGTTTTAGGCCTGGCAAATATGACAATCAGGTGTAAGTCAATTTTATTATGTTTTAGGTACTGAGCACAAGCACTTTAGCACTGGTTAGCAGTGGTAAAGTACACAAAGCCCTAAGGCCAACAAGAATGAATTCAGAAAAACAGGAGGGGAGAAGGCAAAAAGCTGTGGGGTGACCCTGCAGAGAGGGACAAGTCCTACAGTTCTCTTCTCTCTTCTTTCCGGACCTCTGTCACTTCTGCACAATTTTCCTATTTCAAGTTTTCCTTCACTTTCTCCTGCATCATTCATTCTCTTTCGCACTATTAATTCCTCTGCATGCCCAACTATGGGCTGGATTTTGATTATGGCAGATGGGTTAATCCTTCGCAAACTTGACACTATGGTGTCTGCCTTATTACAAGTGCATTATATGCATAGCACTTGTACTAAGGTGGACAGTAAACCCATCACATTTGTGACAGAGTACCCATATGCCAAACTCTAAATTAGAGAAAAAAAGGGGGGGGGGGGTTGGGCCCTAAACTACACCCACACTGGGCCTCATCAATAATTGTGAACAACAAATTGTATGGGTGTGTACTTTAAATAAGCAACATTTAGACAAAAACCACCTTAACTATTAGAGTGGTTTTGTGTATTTATTACACTTTTGTAAGTTAATCAATTTTTTAACATAAACATTCAATATTTTGGATCAAACCAAGAAGAACAACAATTTAGAGCAATACATACAACATGAATAACAAATGAAAAAACACAAAGAATTACAAACAAAATACACAATATTACAAACAAATTGAGAAAACCAGTCCTTAGATTGTACAAGAAATGTGGCGGCAAAGACAACTTTCAATTTCAAGGACTAAAGCCTGCCAACACCAGCTAGTCGTGTAAACCTATCGCAACAGGCAAATTGCCCTGTTTGCGTACTATATGATTGAGTGACTGAGATGTGAAGTTATGACGAGCTGAGCTCACATCTCAGTCACTCAATGTTATTCATGTTGTATGTATTGCTCTAAATTGTTGTTCTTCTTGGTTTGATCCAAAATATTGAATGTTTATGTTCAAAAATTGATTAACTTACAAAAGTGTAATAAATACACGAAACCACTCTAATAGTTAAGGTGGTTTTTGTCTAAATGTTGCTTATTTAAAGTACACACCCATACAATTTGTTGTTCACAAACTCTAAATTAGGGCATGTGTCTGTATCTAAGTGAATGGAGCTAATCAAATAGTGTGCTGGAGTATGCAACAATATGTTACTGGGTCAGTAGTGTTTTCTTACTCCTAATCCTCAGTGAATTTCTCATTATATAACTATACCTATAAATCTGAGTGTGCTACTAAGTGTACGAGAGAAAGAAAATGCATGTGCCTCAGTGTGTCTCTTGGTATTTCTCCAAACTCAGATAGATATGTGTATATATATATATGTGTATTAATCTCTGTGTATCAGTTCAGTTTATTTCAATAATGTGTTTATTAAGACATATGTTCATAAAACATAAATTTCAACATTGTTAAAAACATCTAACAAGAACATAAGCCATACTCTTAACATAACATCATTAAAAAATGACCCTTTATGTTTAATGAACATTAAAACAGTGCTATATCGACATCAACATCCAAAAATACATATTCAGCAATAAAGCAATAGCCTCAGACCTTGATCAAATCTCATATTTTAGAAAAATTGTTTTTCAAAATTAAAATTAATAAATAATAAGGTTAATCAATGAGAACATGGCAAATAGAACATTTCATTTTTAAAAAGCATTTACATATTGCATTATTATCCTTTATCCCATTATACCATTCGGAGCGAGAAAAAATTGGATTACAGCCAAGCCGCATTTTAAGTAGATCTAAGCGCATTTAGGGGTTTGGGAGATCTGCCAGGTAGGGGAAAACCTCTGTCTGACTACGAGTGTTAATTAACTGTGAGCATTATAGAGGGTTGCTTAGACAGTTATTCCATTTGTAATGCTGAGGGGGCAATAAAGGAGGTTTCTCTCAGAGTGAGTTTATTGGAAAATGTAACCCAGTTACTTATTGCACCAAAAGTACTATGAATAGTTTTCTGTGAGTCTGTATATGTTGACCTTAAGTGTGCCTCTAACCATTTCTCTATACTTAAAAAACAGTGTCTGTCTCATTGGTGTTTTCTCAAAGCTCGACCAAAATGTGTCCCCAAATTCTTTAAGCCAAAGGTAAGCGTGAATTTTAATGTCATATCTCTTTAAAAAAATAGAAAATTCACAGAACAGTTACAGTTTAAACCGAGTTATGGTTTAAGCACTTAAAACCATTGAAATTTGTCTGTTAGGGTTTGTATCAGTTTGCCTCATTGATGTATGTGGTGAAGTCATTAGTAAGGCCATCAATGATGTCATATGTGATATCATACATAGTGTAAAGTAGTGGGACAAGTTATGGTTCAAACAATGATGTCAATGGTTTCAGGGTGCGCTTGGAGATGGCTAAAATCCTTTCTTGAGGGCAGAACACAACAGATTTGGATTCCCCCTTTTTCTTCCTCTCCCCAGGCTGTGACCACTGGAGTGCCACAGGGGTCCATTTTGAGCCGTCTTCTTTTTAACATCTATGTCACTCCCTTGATACAGCTGGCAGAGGAGCTTGGTGCTAAGATCATCGCTTATGCTGATGATACCCAGCTCCTCTTCACATGGAAGAAAAATGCTTCTGATACCACACTTGCTAAATCCTGTTTGTCAGCGGTCCTTAGATGGCTATTCACTGCTCAGTTGAAATGTAACAAGGAAAAAACTGAGATCCTCCTTTTTGGGAAATCGTTGTGGCCAGACAATTCGCCTTTGCCGACTTCGGAAGGCCTTCCCACGAAAAATCTGGATATTTGGTTTGACGAAAAGTTGAACTTTTCTACTCAGATCACAAAGCTCACTGGTCAATGCTTTGGCATTTTGAAATCCTTAAAAGAATTTCTCCAGTTTCTTCCCAGGTCTGCTAGGGAAACTGTGATCCGGGTGCTGGCATCCTTGCGCCTGGATTGCGCCAATGCATTATATGTAGGTTTGCCAAGCTACCGTCTAAACAAACTACAGGTGGTTCAGAATGCCGCAGCCAGACTCTTCTTAATGTCCCGTTAAAGACCAGCGTGAGACATCACTTGCGTGATCTTCACTGGCTGCCGATACCAGAAAGGATCAAGTTTAAATCCCTGGTCCTGGCACATTCAGCTCACTATGGACACGGCCCTTCTTACCTGAGAAAGCGTTTCAGGTTTTATGTTCCTACCAGGCAGCTGCGCTCTGCGACGCAGCTTCTCGCCTATGTCCCGAGATTGCGCCTCAAGAGAATGGGAGGGAGCTCACTTGCTTTCAGGGCATCTTCGGCCTGGAACCTTCTCCCCCTGGATCTTCGTAGCATTCAGGATTCCAAGTTTTTAGGGAAAGGCTTAAGACATTTCTTTTCATCTAGCTGTCCTCTTCTGCATTTCGTTCCCCCAGGCTCGTGCTGGGACACTCTTCGAGTAGCTGCACGCGTTACAAATTTCATAAATACAAACACAAATGGGGATGTCATGAGTGATGTCTCTAATGATATAATGTGTGATGTAATTTGGGACGCAGAGGGGTGCTAGTTATGGTTTGCACAGCAAACCATAACTGGCAAATGTAAATGGTTTCATGCGTCTGAGCCAGAACCAGAACTCAGTTTTTTTTAACTGTGTTTTTTCCAGTGAATGTATATATACATATATAAAGTGCCCTGGGGCTATTTAATGTTTATGATTACTAATAACGATTTTACTGAAGGAGACTGAAATGTTAATGAAACAGACATCTCTGAAATCGAATCTGTTTTCACTATATTTAAGCCTAGGACTTCAGCTTTAAAATTCTCCTTTTCACAATGTTTCTTAATTATCAATCCTTGCACAGTAGGTGAGAGGTACCACAAGGAAGAAATGACGAGAAACAATGATTTAATTAATTCATACACATAAACATTTTGAATGGGTCACGCGATGCAAAGCACACTTGCACAACATGTATTTGTAAAGAGAGTGTTCATCCGTGGGTATCTTTGCTGAAATACAGACGCCTAGTGTTACCCAACTTAACGGTACTCGATTTATCGATCTGCAAAGGATGAAAGGCTGAGTGGATCCTCCCTAAACTACAGCTATTAAACAACATATCAAATGTCAAAGAGGTTCTAGTTTTTGAGAGGGATTCAAACCCTGACTTTTTGACTCTAGTCAGTGTGCTTTTGCCTTTCAACCAGATTTTGACATTTTGACGAAAAGCACAGTTGTCCCCACCATATATTGACCGTCCTAAAATTCAGCAGGAATTAAAATAGTTATTTAAGAAAGGAAAGGTTTGCCTGATTAAATATCTATTTAAAAAAACGAAAGGTTTTTATTTAAAACCGCTATCTGGAATAAAAGTTTTCAATGGGAGCTGCAAACAAATGCTCTCATTTCGATTATGTCAACAGATATTTTCAGGGTATACAATACCTTTTTAGGTCTCGCCTAGCGAACGCAGCGCATGCGCTGCTTTCGCCTTGGCGAGACTATTGTTGTGGGTTTGGTGCGCGAAGGGAGACAAACCATGTGCGCGCACGGACAGGCGATGTGCACGCGCATGGCGTCTCCGCTCCCATCGCGCGCTCACACGCTCCCACCGCGCGCTTGTTGGGGGATCCTACTGAAATATCTTTTCCATAGGCAGGTGTTCATTTAGCCCTGATGTTTGCAGTGCCTCCCTGACCAGGTGGTGGCGTGCGCGCCAGTCTTTCGGGCACCCACGAGGCTGCCGCCCGCTTGTTAAGTCTGCCATCAGTCCTTACCTCCTTCCTCTCTGCTCTCCTTGAGGTCTATATGTCTGGCCCCTTTCCCTTCCATTGCTCCCTTTTCTCCTCTGCATCTCTTTCCGCCTTCTTTATCATCATTATCCACTTCTCCCTTTCTGTCACTGTTCCCTCTACTCCCCTCCTTTCGTCATCCACCGTTCCCTTTTCTTTCATCTCTTTTCTTTCTCTTCTCCATTTTTCACTTTTCCTAGACTCTCCGCCTCACCACCCTACTTCACCCACCCTCCGGGCGGGCTCTAACAACAGACGGCACGGCAGGCTGGGCACCCTCTCACACCTTGGCCCCGTTGCCACTGCACCGGCTGCACCACTGACAGCCACGCCCCTGCTGCTGCACTAGGCCCGGAGCAACGCTGAGCAGAGGACGAAAGGGGTTTGCTCAAGATCACACCAACGAGCGGTATCTGAGTGGGGAGCTGAATATCAAGAGGTCCGGTAAAAAGGCAGTGATACATAGGTTAGTGCTTCATATGGGTCAGACGTCATCGGGGCGAGCTAGTTTTGGGATACTGGTGTTTGACTGTGAGGTTCTTATAAGAAGACAGATGCCAAAATGCTTCCGGAAACTCAAATTCTGCTTACTCTAAAAAGTGAGCAACACCCTTTAGTGAGTGAATGCAGTGTGTGGGTGTGAAGTGCGGGAATTGTTTGGTACAGGCAAGATGAATCCAGGTTACTTGGCGTACCTATAGTTCACACTTTTAAAATACATCAGACCCTCCAATATCTGAAATTACATGCTTGCCTAATTCGTCACTTCCGGTGTACAACTTTTTGGTATCAAACCAATGCCATAAAACACAAATTTGAATGATCATGTGCCATTGAAATCATATTTACGATTTGCAACCACAAGAGGGCGCTATAAACAACTACACATGTGCTAAAATGAGTGGAGAATAAATGTGGCTGGTTTTACTGAGCATCACTTATGCACTAAGCCATGGGAGTCCGATACAGCCGCCCACCTTAGGGTCAGAGGTCAAACTACTGAGTCTGACCCGGAAGCACTTTCCAAAGCAGGGCTTAAACGTACGTGTCGGCGCACTGCACATGTTGTAGGACAGTAGTGGATTGTTGTAGCTTCCTGTTTCCAAATAGGATATCGGGGTCCTGGCCTGTCAGTGCCCTGTAACACGCCAACACAGGCCCCTGCAGTCTCTGCGGCGCTTGTGACTCTTCAGGGGCCCCCAAACCCTTCAGCAGGGTCTCCAGCCTTTTCTGTAATGAGAGCTACATCTGTTCAATGATACTCATCGAGATCTACTAATATTAAGAATGTTGTAATAGGGACCACATTAGACAAGATTACATTAGTACCACATTATGTAATGTTACTGCCAGTGATCACCTCAGTACATTATGCATGGTTGCCAGCAGTAATGTGCCTATGGGCTTTGTCAATGGTTCTTAGCCGTGCTCTGCACACCATCCGCATGGCTAAAGATTAAAAAGCCTTTGACACTGGCTCTATTTGTCTTCTTTTAAGTTACTGATCCACAGCAGAAAAAGGAAAATAAAACATGCAAAAGCTTTTTTTCTTTAAAGCAGGTAGCGGGGGGGGGCAACACAGGGGAGGGTGGGGGAACGAACAAGCAACATGGCAAGGGTGTGAGCGAATGGTGAAGCAACATGGTGTATGGTGGAGGTTAGCGGAAACAACAGGGAGGGTGAGGGACCGGTGAAGCAACACAGGGCAGTATGGGTATAATGCTGAAGCAAGCCGGGAAGGGTTGTAGATGTAACCAGGAGGAGGGATGGAGGGGACACAAAAGGGAAAGGGGAAGGTTAGGAGCAAAAGTAAAATGGGGTTGGGTGGGGGGACGCAATGGGAAGAAGCTCACGGCTGACCACAGGAGGGAGAAGCAGTCGGGCAATAGTGAGTAACATGAACTGCAGGGATGATAGTCACAAGGAAGACAGCTCGAAAATACATGCACTCTATTGGAATCCATCACAGAAAAGAACAAGCATTTACAATGCAATAGGTCTCGCAATGACATTATTTTCAGCTATTGACATTGTAAATGGCAATGTCTTTAAAAAAATTAAAAGGCATTGGGGCAGATGTATCAAGGATTGCATTTGCGATTCCTTAATAGCGAATTTTAGCGAATTGCTATTAAGGAATCGCAAAATGCTATGTATGTAGGAATCGCAATAATAATTGCGATTCCTTAATATTCCTTAATTGCGAATTGCAAATTGCGATTCACAAATAAGGAATACCTTCCCATTCATTCCTATGGGCGTAGAGGCCCATAGGAATGAATGGGAAGACATTTTCAATTTGCGAATCGCAATTAGAGAATCGCAAATTGAGAATTCAATTTCAAGGGCGCCAGGGTGTCCTTTTGATACCCTGTTTCACCCCTGAAATATGTATGTGTGCACATGCGGCGCACATACATGCCCTAAGGGCATGTATGTGCGCCACATGGCACTTTGAAAAATGCTAAAAAGTGCATTTTTCAAAGAAATCGCATATTACCATCAACTTGAAGTTGGTGGTAATTTGCGATTCCTTAAGGCCAAATTGCACTTTTTTGGTGCTTCTTACATTGGATTTAAGGAATCGCAATTTGCGATTCCTTAAATGCAATCGCAAAATAGGGAATCGCAAATTTTGCGATTCCTTATTTTGCTAGGCAGTTTTGCCTTAATACATACCACTAAGCAAAATTGCGTTCGCAAACGCCGAAATTCTGTGAATTTTGGCGTTTGCGAACGCAATTTTGCTTGATACATCTGGCCCATTGTTATTTACAATACCAAAAGCAACACCTATTGCATTGCATAGCGCGGTGTCCGTGAAGATGGCGCCGCGCTTATTAAAGTAAAAAAAAAAAATGACAATGCCTTTTATTTATGTTTTAAAAACCAAAACATAAAAAAAGGCATTGACATTTACAATTCCAATAGCTCAAACTCGCGTAAATGCGAGACCTATTGCATTGCAAATGCTTGTTAGACATTTGCTGTGGATTCAAAATGCCACCCTATGTCTGATAATGGGCCTATGGAAATACAACCATATTTCCCTCAAGTATGTTCACCTCTAAAGACTGATGGTGATTAGTAGGTTTAAAATCAAGGCATTGAACCTGATTATCAATGTCATTCACTTTGGAAGCCCTTTAAATTTGAGTCTCTAAGTCAGGGCGTTTATCTCTCTCACAGTCTAAGATTTTGCCAACAATTTTTCCTTCCATTTTTGTACTTTCTTAGGTCAAGGGGGAATGGTAAAGCCTTTTGGGCCTTTCCACTCTTCTTTTGAACTCACTGCCATTTTAGTCTAGATCTACTCAGTCGAAAATTATTGTATTTAGGAAGCAATTAAAAACCTGTTTCTATAATTGATAGTAAGTATCGGTCTCTGGCCTCCCCGCTGGTAGTGTGTATTTGTACTCAGATGCCTCAGGTGGGAGTTTCGATGTGTTAGTATATTAACATTAGCAATGAAAACAGTAAGTCACTCACAGTAGTATTCTCAAGATCTTTAATCTTATTATTTCATTTGTTTATTTTCCTGAGACATTCATCCTTCCACTAGGAATGTACCAACATCTACCAAAGCAGCAGAAGAAAAACACATGCACTGCTCCACCCTTCTCCAGGATATCACCGATATGAGTGCGTGTAGTCCCACTCCTCATTTCCTGTGCTCTCTGCACACCTTGATTCTGAAAATACGTATATTCGAGAAGAGGGGCCCTTGAGTAACTTGTTTATAAAAAGCCTTTTTCACATGCTGGGCAAAATTCTTGATCTTTACATGTCCACTGTTTCATGGCAGCTGTTATAAACAATAATGGCTCAGTTAAGCATGTTCCTCAGCATGATACAAGCAAACTAGCAAAAGGCTGTGCAGAAGGCATGTTACACATAGCACTTGAAACAGTATGAATTATTCCAAGTGGATAGAAACGCTGTGACAAATACTCTGAGCTCACACACCCCAAAAACTGCTAAACGCTACAAGAATGTGAGTTGATGATGAACCTCCAGAGCTGACACTGATGCTTACATTTCACATGGACCACTACTGATTACACCGAGCTTGCACTCCATAAATTGATGAAAGATTCAGGTGCTCTCATCTTGCTTACGCTGATTATAGTTTTGATTGGCTTGAATACTGGATGTGTGTGCTATGGGGTATTAAAAGATGCATATTGTAAGAAATGAAAAGATATTGAATCTTGTCTTATTCACAATAATTTCAGAAAAGCAACTGGGCTTTTTTCAAGGTTAATGGGATCTTACTAACAGAAACCTGAAATGTTTAGATTACAATATGCATATGCTATTCATGATATAAGATAATGTAGAGTTGTATACAGAGTACATTTTGGGACTGTTAAGTAGCATTAGATTTGGGGATGAATTTATGGTCTTTCTCTCCCAGAGAAGCCTACACTCATATTCTGAAAACACAACTACAGAATCTTTGGTAGCTCCACTATCCAATAATTTTCTTTCCGAATCTCCTTCCCCTCAATTTCAAATGATTTCATTCTAAAACGCATTAAGGGTGAATTTTTGTGTCGGATGGGGTGGTGATTGCTGACCTGAGAAGCAAATAAATTAGGCACAGCAGGAACACTGATCCTGAAGCTTCCTTGTGATATCAAGCGGCACTCTGTAAGTTTCTGACTTTAAGTAAAAACATATTGTATGTATTAGCAGAAGAGGATACTCCGTAATCTTTAACAAGATAATACACCGAAGGGTGGAAGACAACTCCACAGCACATCAAAGACACTTACCTGTGATGAGCACTGTATCTGGAGTTTTTGGTGTGGGTGATGCCTTTACAACTAAGAGATGGACACCCCATATGTGGGGGAAATGACTGCTCCTTTGGTCCTAAGCAAGAAGAAAGAACATCTGTGGGATTAACAGGGTACATCAGACTTTATACATATGCCACAGACAATAGTCCACAAACAAAAAGGTTGTACAAATGTTCTGGGTTTTATGAGTGTACCTTTCTTCAGGTAATGAAAGACAAAAGTGCAAAACTGTTACCATATCTGTTACCATATCCATGTAGATGGAGGATCAAGAAAAAAGGTTCTTTTAATAGAGTACATTTCCGAAACATATCAGAAGTCAGTGAAGGTTTTGACATACTCTTTTTCATGTGAGTACCAAAGAATCCTACCACTATTAAGAGTTTTAAAGAAACAAAACTTTGCCTTAAAGCCTCCCTTCATTCCAAGAAAAAGAAGAGAAAAGTCTTTGCAAAAGAAAGTACAGTTTTAATTCCTTGCTTCCAGAGTAATCGGTGTCTGTTCTGATTGCTTCTCTGTACTCAAGTGCCTTACTCTCTGTTCCCCAATGTCCCATGTCCCAGGGCATGCTGCCAACCCATTTCAGCAAAGGATAAAAGCTGCAAAGGTAACTCGCCTGTTTGTTTCTTATAGGGCTGGGAAATGCTGTTACACCAGACCCTCAGCACCTGCACTCCATCATGTGCGATTTAGTGAGGTGGCAAGACAGCACAATTTCAATTAAAGGTCTGGTGGAGCACTGTCAGGACATTATGCACAAAGCAGCATGTTTTGAAGGTGAATCTCTGTGTGTAACCAGCAACCAGTAAAGAAACATCATAGCTATCAAGTTGTGATCAGTCTTTTTGAAAAAGATAATGAGGTGGGTGCCAATGATATGCAATATTGGAGCTTGCATGGTTATTTTATGGGAATATTCACATAACCTTTGTTCCTAAGTTCTGTAAGAGAATGGGTCTCTTTAAGAATGAGGGTGATTTGATGAATATTTCTTAAGTGCAAAGAAGATGGTGACATTTTTTCTTAGTCACGCTGCTAGTGAATGTGGTAGACTCCTAGTTGCCTCTCTTCTATATGAGTGCATGACAAAATGCATCTAGTTCATTTCCTACAAGCTCCAGGTTACATTTTTGACAAATTTGTTCTTGCTTTGATTTCCAGGTCTGTCCACAACTCACTCCTTCAATATCAAGGCAGAGGTTTCTCAATGATTCTGTTCCAGATCTGTAGTATTTCATTATGCGTAGCTTCTTTCTTTCTGTCTCACTCTCCCTTCCCTTTTCCTTTGCTTCTACCTCTCTTCCTCAGCTCTTGTATTTGGCTCTTTTTCCTCTGGTCATTCATTCTTTGTCTTCATTTGAATCCAGATCTTAAATGTACAATTTACCTTTAACTGATGAAGTTATTTACACAGCTCGTTTGCTAAAATGCTATCCTTAAGTTTTAGAAAGACTTTACTGCTCAGAGTTATATGAAATATAAGCTATTAAAGATTCTGTAATGAACAACAGAATTATGCTTTAACATAGAAGAGAGTGTAAAGCAGAACATCATATCTAGAATAATAAATGTAGAGCTATGACTGATTCAAAACAGCAACTAAAGAAATGGATACAAAAATCCATGTATGATCAATAAGGAATATAGAAAGAGAAAGTAAAAAGGAAAGGAAAGAGAAGAGAAGAAAAAGAAAAGGGACTGAAAGTGGGGAATTAATTAAAAGTTAGACATTTTGAGTAGTAAATGCGAAGTGAAGCATATGTAAAAATAAACATGGAGCATTCTAAAGAAAACAACAATCGAGTAATAAGCTTAGCTGAGTAATAGTTTCTTGTAAGTTAATTTTGACAGTACCTTTCACAGAATTGGAGAACTGGAGCCCCGAATATTTAATTTTAGGTGGGCTCTAACAAAAACCAGAAGATATAAAATCATGTTTTAAACAAAATGTATTTAGAGGAAGTATCTCACAGTTTTCAATATTGAGTTTGTATCCTGAGACTAGGGAAAAACTTTCACTTCATCAAGAAAAATTGGAAGTGACAAAGTTGGTTTAGAACTAAATAGGAGTATATTTTACTATTTACATTTTTTATAACTTTTATGATATGACTATTTATGATTCACCGTATATCGCATTTTATTAAGGAACTTTGTTGTTTATAAATTTTGTGAATGATCTCTATTTGATTGAATAAAAGAATCTAATCTAAAATAGGATTATGTCATGCACATACACATATAACTTGATTTGATTTTCACCGTAAATGAAACCTTGTATATAACTACTTTTTCTTATTTTAGATACAAAACGTTTCAAGGGCCAATAAAAATAATATAGAAGATATTGCACACCCGTGTCTAACTCCTCTTTTTTACTTGAAAGGTGGGGAAATTAAACCATTAACATATAAAGAAGACTGTGGTGAGGAATGCAAAAGTGATATTAAACTGACAATTTGGGAACCAAAGCCAAACCAATTCAATACCTGAAAACTAAAAGGCCAAATCAAAGGCTTTTTCACATCAAGTGCAATTGTTGTTAAAGAAGACCTATAACTATTGGATTTGCTTATAATATTAAAAGATAACCTTGTATTATCAGAGATAAATCTACCTTTAGCAAAACCAGATTGTTCTTGTTTCAACAGATCTGGCAGGAGTGGATCTAGTCACAAAGCAATAGTTTTTGCAAAGATCTTATTATCGATATTAACCAGGGATATTGGTCTATAATTCTTACAGAAAGTAGGCTCTCCATCTCATTTAGGGATCTAAACAAATCAATGCATCTTGAAAGATACCCTGAGATGTCCCAGTTTTAGAAAAGTAATTAAATCATGTGATTTTGAGATAGAAATGTGAGAAAAAAATAAATAAAATTCAATTGAAAACCCATCTGGACCAGGTGATTTGCCTTTTTTAATTAAATGAAGTACTTTAATAATCTCTTCACGAGAGATATCCATTTCCTTTTTTTTTTTTTTTTATTGTTTTGTTTTCTCACAAACACCATAGTTGTACATAGACAGAAAACCATGAAATCGAACAGTCAAATTATAAACATACAAAACCCAATGGTTATTATTCGTCCAAAACATCCAAAATTGGTGCCCATAAACGTTGCCCCCTCTCTTTCTTCTTACACCCTATTAATTTATAAATTAAAGACTCAATATTATATGCTGCAAATAAGCGTGCCCGCCAATTTGAAAAGGTCGGGGGATCAATATTAATCCATTGGGAAGTTATACACAAGCAAGCAATAGCCATGGCTATAAACCCAAACTCCGACACTGCGCTTGACCAGCTATTTGTACTGACATTGCTTACACCAAAAATAAGAAGGGTAGAAGTAATTGAGACTGGAGACCCCAAGGTCAAAGAAAGAAATGTTTCAATACCATAAATAAAATCTGTTAGTTTTGGGCATGAATAAAACATGTGTACCGTATCTGCTGCATATAAGTTACATCTACTACACTTTACTCCCCTTGTGCCCCCCATTTAGCAATCCTCGCAGGAGTATAATATAAATCAAAAATTGTCATAAAATGTTGACTCCTTAGGCTACCCATAATCAAAATCTGGTTTGCTAATGACAAAGAGTGCGCAATATCAATCTCAGCCCCCCACCTTCCTAGCCCACTTTTCCGACTGTACTATCAAGTCATCTGGACATGAGTTAAGCAAAATAGAATATATCTTCCCTAACCGACTTTTTTTTGCAATAATTCTACCAGGGGTATTTTATCAAAGTCATAGACAGATCTATAGTTTTCTCTCCCCAGGAAACTCCGAATTTGTAAATATTTAAAAAGTCACCTCTTTTCAGCCCATACTGTTCTTGCAATATAGCAAAAGATATGATCTGTACATTACGAAAGAGGTCCCCCATTACTTGAATACCCTTTTTTCCCCATTGAGATGTAACCTGATCCCGAAAAATTGGTGGTAATGATAGTGTAGTCACCAATGGGGAATAAGCATTAAGATTCGGGATCATAAGTTTACGCTGAACTTGTTTCCACACCTTAAATGCGGCTCTCAAAATTTTAAATCGTGTCTTTTTATAGTAACTGGGTTCGAAAATCGACACAAAAACAACATTTAGCTTGGTTCCCCAATCCTAATTCATAGATGGATGGGCGATTTGCCAATGGTATATCGGCTTTAGAGCCGACAAATAAAATAGCCATATGTTGAAGCATTGCAGCCCAATAATAAAATAGAAAATTAGGAATAGCCAGACCTCCATTATGTTTTGGGAGAGTCAGCCATTTGGCTGCTCTTCTTGACCTCCGATAACCCCATAGAAACCTTGAGCATGCCCTTTCAATCTTTGTAAAGTAGAAGGACGAAAACTCGAGAGGTATTATCCCAAATATGTACAAAAACTTAGGTAAGATCAGCATTTTTAACACATTACTCCTCCCAATCAAAGATAAATGTAAGTGATCCAACCTCTCAAGTTGCTTGTTAGTGGAATCAATTGTTGGGCTGATATTTAAATCGGGGATTCTATCGATCTGCATGGTGATTGTAATACCCAAATAAGTAGCTTCTGTAACAACTGGGAAATCGTGAGGGTAGGTCATACCAGAACATAAAATTTGGGTCTTCTCAATGTTTAACTTATAACCGGAAAAAACTCCAAACTGGCCTGCTTGATCCTTAACAGCTGGAAAAGCAGAGATTATATCACTCGTCAAGACCACAATATCATCAGCATAGGCCAATGCTCTATACTCTGTCTCCTCAATTTTGATTGGCTTAATATGTATGTTGCTCTCTAATTTCTTTAAAAAGGGATCGATATACAAAGCAAATAACAGGGGCGAACAAGGACACCCCTGTCTTGTACCGCTATTGATAGAAAATTATTCTGATTCCTGACCTGTAATCCGAATTTTCGCTTCAGGATGTGAGTACATTACCTTAACTGCTTGTATAAAGCCCATGCCGACCCCCTTCCACTGCAAAACAGACCAAAGGAACCGCCAGGAGACCCTATCGAACGCTTTTTCGGCATCCAAAAGGAGAACTCCTAGCGGTGACCCCGTGGCCTGTGCCCAATCAAGAAAGGTTATGACTCGTCGGACATGATCCGAAGTGTCCCTACCTGGAATGAATCCATGTTGATGTAGAGAAACCAAAGGGGTGATTATTTTTCCTAGCCTAACTGCCAAAAGTTTCGAATAGATTTTGCTATCGGCATTGATCAATGTGATAGGTCTATAAGAGGCAGGGTTTAATTCAGGCTTCATCTTTTTCTTAAAGATGATAATAGTGGTCTTACGCCAAGAATCTGGAATTTGATAGTCACTGCGTGCGTGTTCCAAAAGGATTGTAATATCGTGCTTAAGCTCCTGCCGGAAGGTCTTATAAAACTCCAGCGGGATACCATCAGGACCCATTGCTTTTCCTGCCGCCAAAGATGTTAAAGCCAGCTCAATCTCATCCCACGTAAATTGAGATTCTAACGCAATATTTTGATCCTGAGTTACCTTTACAGTTTCTAGCTCCCCTAAGAATTCTCCCGGGGAGCCAGTCATTGTCCCAGCGGGATCCATAGGATCCTGACTATACAGTCGCCTATAAAAGTTTTGAAAAACTTTTAGGATTCCGGCCGGAGTATCATTAACTTTACCATCCAAATCTTGTATTTTAGGAATTCGATTGGCAACTTCCCATTGCTGAATTCTTTTCGCCAACACTCTACCAGTGTTTTCACCCAGCTCATATGCCTCCGCCCTCTGCTGTGTATATTTAGTTGCAACCTCCATGCTGAAATACCGATTAATTTTAGATTTAAAAATGGCAATTTTCTGCAAGGTGGCCTCAATACTTTCCCCCCTCTGAATGTTACTTATTAATTCACATTCTTCTTTCCTTAATTGCTTTACCCAGTTGTCAATTTCTTCATATATTAATTTTTGGCGTGCAATAGAGAAGCTCAGGGTTTCCCCTCGAACAGCCGCCTTAAATGCATCCCAAACTATACATATAGATGCTGAATTCCGATTAATGGCGAAAAACTCCCTTATCCATCCAGCCTTATGAGAGCAATAAAGCTCATCCAGCAGAAGTTTCCTTTCAAAGGTCCAGGACTTCTGAGCCTTCCTAATCCCCTGCATTGGGAATTCTATTATAAGCGGGTTATTCCAATGAATATTAAATGATAACCTTCCCAGTGTATGGTTGTATGGAGACAAGATATTCAACAATTTGTTAATGTTGAGATATAAATTCAGGAGTGTACAAAGTATTATAAAATTGAGCAGATTCATTTAGACTATCATCATCCTTGAATATAGGGTCATTATCATTCTTTAAAATACATTCCACCTTAGTTCATTCTTTTTCATTTTGAGATAGTTTGGCAAACGTTTTCCAGCTTTATTCTGTACACCATAATATTTCACACTGGACCTAAGAAGATAAGAAGTGTTTTCTGTGGAAATGTTATTAAATTGCGATTTGGCTTTTATAATTTCATCTAAGCATGGTTTGGATTTAGAGGACTAATACTGTTGTTTTAATTTTGTTTATATTATGAATAATATTGTACAATTCTCTTTTTTACATTCTTCTTTTGCTTGATACATTGGTGATTTTGAAATTCCTAGCTGCCTCCTTGAAGGAGTACCAAACCACTTATATGGGAGCATCACTAGTAGAGTTAAGATTGAAGAACTCAATAGCAAATATCTGAAAGGCGTATGTGAAGGATTTATCCATTAAAAGAGCATTGTTAAATCTCCTCCATCTGTTTGCATTTGAGCACATAAGAAATCAAGATCAATACTGATAGGAGCATGATCTGATATTAGAATCGTGCCAATCTCAGCACTGATTAAGGTTTGTGATTTATGGTTTGATACAAATATTTTTTGGGGGAAAACTTTAAATTGAAATTTTATTGAAAATGCAAATCAATCTTGGCACATAAACACTCATTGCAGTACATTGAATCTGCTGCAGCTCACGGTACAATTTCTCACAATATGTCTTATACATACACTTTAGGTGAGAAGTTAAACTTTCCCACTGATTCTCAGCATTATGTGATCTCGAAGGAACATAGTGTCCTAGATGGGCATGGTTCAATATGTGTCCCTCGGTATGCAGCCCAGTCCTTCCAAATTTTGCAATACTTTTGTGGGCATCCCCAGATCTGGTACACTGAGTGCTCCAGGCCCATACAGTAATCCACACCCTTTGCTCACACGTCCAGGGAGGGGGCCTGTGAGTTCTTCCAAGCTCTTGCAATATCTTGTTTTGCAATCAACAGACCCAGCCAGAGCATTGCCCTTTTATATCTGTTTCCTCCTACAACATCTGCAATATGCAGTAAGATCAGTCTTGGCACACTGGGGATTCTCCAACCCATCACCGCCCCAAGAGTCCCCAACACCCCTTCCCAAAAATGCAACATAGCTGAACAGTTCCAAAAGGTATGTAGTAAATCCCCTGTGTCATTGCTGCATTGCATCCAGAGCTAATCAACCCCATTCGGAACATCTGTGTGGTGTAATAATTTAGTTTGTATGAGGCAGAACTGAGAAGCCACCACTGCCTCTCTAGGATTGACCACAGTCTCTCTCCAGTCTGTGTCATCTAGCGGTCCCAGCTCACTAGTCCAGGCATTCCACAGTCTCACCAGTGGATCTGACCGATTGCGGAGTAGCATCTGATATAGAATAGACAGTTTGTGGGCTTTGATGTGTGTGAGTAACATTTTCACCTTCAGAGGTGAATATTCCAGTATTTTGGCATCTGATGGTAGATATAGATTTAGCGCATGCCAAAGCTGAAAGTATCGGAAAAACTGGTTACGATGTATTTGATATTCCTCTTGCAGCTCTGTAAAGAACTTAATGGAATCATTTTTTAACACATCGCCCAGTGTGTTTATACGTATAGTATCCCATTTTTGGAAGACGCGGCGCACAGACACCTGGGGGAGTCTAGTCCTCTTCCATAGCGGGGTCTCCAGTGGTGGGAGTCTAGTCCCCCTCCATAGCGGGGTCTCCAGTGTAAGCTGTTTTGCCCATCCAGCGGCTTTCGCAGCTTCCTGCCAGGTGGTTAGCACTACCCAAGTGACAGCGGGTAATGTCTGCGGTAAGCCATCGCCATATAGCACATAAGAGAGGCGATCTTGTCCAATTATCCATCCCTTTGCTGCATAAGCTAGGTCTTCAAACCCCTCAAATCACCAGTCATTTAGCGCCAATATGTGTGCTGCTCTGTAATATTACGGCAAATCTGGGTGGCAAAGCCACCCTCAAAGGTAGGTCTAGAACATTCTTTGAGAGCGATTCGAGGTACTCCTCCGCTCCACAAGAGATCTCTTAAGAGTGCTTTGGCCTTAGCAAAGAAGCCTCTACCCACTGGAAAGGGGACATTTTGTAGTTGATATAAAAGTATCAGGAGGAAACCATTTTAAAAATGGACGAGTAGCCAAGCAGGGGCAATGAGAGCGAGGCACCAAAACTTGACATCCCTGGCCCATCCCTCCAACTGACCATGGAGGTTGGCCTCTAGTGCCAGGGCTATGTTTTCAGGTATATGCACTCCCAAATATTTGAATCCGGTCAAGAGAACCTGAAATTCTGGGGCCCATGCCCTCACCGTGGGGCACAGGAAAATAGGGTAGATAGAGGACTTGGCCTTATTCATACGAAGACACAAGTAGATCCCAAAATCTTTTAATATTTGCAGAGTGCGAGGGCTTGACTCAGAGGGGCTATCCAGAAACAGATGAACATCATCCGCGTGTAGGGAGATTCTGTCATCAACTGTTGGAAACCATTGAAAGCTACGGAACAGAGCGTCGACCCTCGCCCACCCCGCCAAAGACTCTACTGCCAAGGCAAAGAGCATGGGCGACAGCGGGTATCCCTGCTAGGTATCCCTCCCTATATCTAACCATTGCGACACAGCGTTACCGAACCGTATACTTGCCTTGAGGTGAATGTATAATAATTTGACATAGCTGAGGAATTTGGGCCCAAAGTTTAAGCATGGTAGTAGTGTGAAGAGATAGTCCCAATCCATGAGTCAACGCCTTTTGAAAATCCACCATTAGCAGAGCTTGAAGACCCGGTAGATTGACACTATGGGCCTGATTTAGATCTTGGAGAACGGGTTACTCCGTCACAATGGTGATGGATATCCCGTTCCTCCGAAATATAAATCCTATTATATCCTATGGGATTTATATTTTGGCGGACAGGATAGCCATCACCGTTGTGACAGAGTAACCCGTCTGCCAAGATCTAAATCAAGCCCTATGTTTTGATACAAATATATGATCAATTCTAGATTGGGAATGATGAACTGGAGAGAAAAAAGGTGTACTCCCTTAAAGTAGGATTACGTAGTCTCCATGCATCAATAAGTTACCTCTGAGGTATTGCACTGACAAATTGTTTATGCATTTTACTAGGGATAAAAGTAAATTTAGAATTCCTGTCAAGGAAAGGATCAGATATCTGGTTACAGTCTCCATCAAGTATTTAATTGCCATCAGAATACTCCATTAGCTTTTGAGAATTTTTACACCAAAAGGAAATGTCAATTTGAGGAGGACCATATACATTGAAAATAGTTAAAGCAGCATTCTTAATAAGTACCTTAACAGCCACCTATTTCCCTCATCATCACTCTCTGGACATATAAGTTGAATGTCAAGTGTTTATCACATAGAATGATCAGTCCGTTTCTTTTTCCTGAACCTGGAGAAAACATTGCCACCCAGCACTTTTTAGACTTCAATATTTATTTTTCAACAAGCTGGGTCTCCTGCAGTAATGCAATGTTTGCATTAGGACAGGCAAGATGAGCTAAAACTCTTTGGCCCAGATTCTCAAAGGTTTAGCGTTGGGTTAGTGTTACTTCTTCAATGCAAACCCGACACTAAACCTGTTTTGGGATTTACAAACCAATGCTAATTGGTATTAGCGTTGGATTGTATGTAAAAGTAGCGCAAAGCAGCGCGAAACACTGCTTTGCATTACTTCGCGTCAAGGGGGTGTTACATGGGTGGTACATGGGCGTTCCCATGCAACCACCCATGCTTTTTTACGCTAAACCCTATACATTAACATTGGTAGAAAAGGTTTAGTGCCAAAAATAACACCTCTAAAAAGCAAGCGTTAAACAGAGAACATTTCTCCGTGCTTTTCCGACTTTGCATCCGTGCTGCACTGTACAGCACACATACAAAGTAGGAACATCTTTTAAACCTGTCTAGTCATAGTATTTTGTACAGGAAGGGTACCCTTCCTGTACAAAACTTATGCTAGACTCAGGCACACACCCTAGCACTATGGCGCTACGGCAGCTGAAATCAACGGCGGTGCTAGGGAGAGGGGAGGAGAGTGGCATATCTCTGCAAATATGGCACTTTCCTGCTCTCTGCCTGTCACGCAACGTAGCACAGAATCTTTGAGTGCTGCGCTGCGTTGCCTGACACCTTTTAGAATCTCGTCCTAAATGTTTTAATTGGAGGGCCAAATCCCTTGACATTCCAAGAAACTATTCTAAGTACCTTACTGAAACAATAAGTTAAACCCTAGAAGGGTACACTTCAAAGAATTGATAAAGAGCAAACATAAACTCTAAAACATATCCATCATGAATTCATGACATTGATAAAGAAAATAAAGTAGAATTAGTTAAGAGATGAAAAGGAGACGTTGGGAAAATAGATGACTAAGGGAGATAACAAAGAAAAGAGAATGAAAGATAAAGAAAAGCAGTAAACACAAGAGAAAAAGGCACATATCTGCAAAAAGTGAGGGTGGTGAGTCTACATAATGAAGACGTCATGCTTGCACTTCAAGATGGATCAGGATGTGACCATGTATGAAAGAACAAAAAGACACAGTGACAAAGGTTGAGACTGAAATAACCCGGCAAGAATAAAGGAGAAAATAAACATTTGCATCAACATGTGTGTGAAAAGAATTCATATATCTATGAGTAAATAGCATTCAGTCGGTGAGAAACTTTCGAAATATCCATGTCATCTCCTTTACAATCATCCAAAAATGTCCTCAGTTTGGTAGGATCTTTATATGTTATTGCATTGTTTTTATATGTAACTTTGAAAAGGATAGATGAAAAAGACCAATCTGGCATTAAGAGCTCTAAGTTCTGGTCGCATTTCTGAGAACTACTTTCGTCTGTCGACAGAGGCTTTAGGAATATCTTGAGAGAATTATAAGTTATGACTAGACCATGAAACTTGTTTCTTAGACCTTAGCAGCCATAATGACGTTCAAGAAAAAGGATAATAACACCTCTGGGTCTGTTAGATGGAGAAACAAAATTTGGTTTATGCCACAATCTATGAGCTCTCTGAATATGGAAAGAAACAGATAATGGCAAGTCTAACACCTTGGGTATAATGGCTTGACAGAACTGAATAAGACCACGTCATTCTTATCCTTCTGGCAGGCCATACATTCTAATATTATTCCTTCTGTTTTTGAAGAAGAGAGATTTATGACTGCATTTTCTTGATCTTTGCATTAGGGTCCTCTAGTATACTCACATGTTGTTCAACATCAGTCACTCTTTTTTCCAAGTGAGTCCATTTGTCATCCAGTGTTTGTAATTTCCTATTATTTTCTTCAATACATGGTCGCAAAGCTCTGATCTCTTCTAGGAGTCATTTCATTGATATGGAGGAAGGTGTTTTGACTTGTGAAGGGGGATCATTTTTAGGCCGCTTATGTGTAGGTCCGCTAGGGTTTAGTGACACTTTAGGTATAAGGGAGCTGGAAGTGTTTGCAGCTAGAGCCAATTTTGGTAATAAAGAAAGTATCACTCGCATTTTGCTTGACATTATGAGGTTTTTCCATATTTTCAGGAGAAGATCTTACAGAGTTCAAAGCATTTCCAGAAGATTGAGAAGAACAAGTAGTGTTAGTTAATTTTAATTTTCTTGTTTTGCCCATGCAGAAAACTGGCTGACAAAATGTTGGTAAAAGAGCTCAGAATTTCAGGAACCACTGGCTGCTAATGACAAAAGATATCTCAACTGGAACTGAAGTAATCTAAAAGTAATGCTTAGAAACTTGTTGGCATTAACAGCTATCACTGAGCCTGCACCATCCACATGACTAAAGGTGTTTGTCACTAAGCAAAAATGAAAGAGTATAATCCCTCATGCAAATGATGACTGAAGTGATAGCAGAAAATGAAAAGAGCATTTTGCCATTTGTTATTCTCTATACTTGCTGTAGCAACAGGCAAATAATAATAAAAACAATTGGGGCATATTATCAAGAACGGCGTTAAAAATTATCGCCGGTTTAGCGGCAGAAAACTGCCGCTAAAGCGGCGATAATGGGCTTGATAATATGCCCTTGAGAATTCCAATAGAAGTCCATGTTCTGGTGTGAACATGGGCTTCTATTGGAATTCTCCAGGCATATTATCAAGCCCATTATCGCCGCTTTAGCAGCAGTTTTCTGCCGCTAAGCCGGCGATAATTTTAACGCCGTTCTTGATAATATGCCCCAATAATGCTTAAAAAAATCTATCTTTCATTTTGGGACATTTTACTTGTGTACAAACTAATAAACTGCCATTTTGCCAGCCAAAAAAGCAAAAATAAATTGCCACATTGACAGCCAAAAAGCCAAGGACTGTAAAACATATGCAAAGTGCGACCCCTGGCAAAAGGAAACAGGACACTCCAGGAGCTGACTATTAAATTGCATTCCTTTCTTTCCTACTTGGTGTTTCAGTATAAACTCATTGCAATTTGTATTTCACTTGAAGCTAGAACTGTAACATCCACTCCTGGAGATTTATGGCCTGCCAATGACCTTTAGTCCATAGCTTGTGAGATTACAATCTTTTCTTTCCAGCTGTTGCTTCATGCAAAAGGCCTTTTACATAGCAGCAGCACTGAAAAACAGTTTCAGAATTAAAAAAAAGGGATGACTCACACCTTGTTATCTTCTAGTTTTGGTATGTAAAAAATAAATTCACTGCTGTCATTGTCAAATTCATTCTGGGCTGTCAGCAGGCAGCTAGCGTCATTCCGAGCCTTGGAGCATGCAAACAGATTACGCAACATATGGAGCTGCAGTTGAGCATATCTTTATTCGCCAACATCCATCTCCATAACTCCTCGGAGCAACCCTTCCGCCATTTTCCATATAAGGCGGCTATAATACAGGAAGAAGAGACATATATAGAAATGAAACAAATAATATAATGGTTTTCAACCCTTTTATGTATACACCAATGTTTATGATCTGAACATGAGAAAAAATATTGTTTATCACTCCTCTGTTTTAGACACATTTTCATATTTCACTTTATTTATGTGTTTCGCCAATCGCTCGTGGTACATTTGCAGAATGTTGAACATTTGAGAAGAGCATATTGATTGGAACATCTTTTAGTAGCACAGATTCTGTACATTCACGTGTAAATTCTGTGGGTAGAGGCTTTAGAAAGTTTGTAGGTTTTAGCACCCCATCAATATCTTCCCAACCAAATTCACATGGATCTTTCTCTACAAATGCATGATCCAAAATATTTACACATCTTCTGATCAAGTTGAATGCTTTTTTAATGGGTCCACGCACAGAATATGACTTTGGTGGAAGGTCACTTAGCGGGACTGATCTCTTGAACTCACTCTACCGAAGATTGTCAAATGTGTGACAGTCAGAACTAATTTTCCACACACACACAAAAGGTATTTTTCTACGTCTTTAAAGTCGTATTCATTCTTCTTCTGTCTGAGAACATCCTTTTAGAAACTTCACAGGTTTAGCAGTTAAAGCTCCAAGCTTTGTTCCAATTTTGCTCATAGTGTCATCACCCATAAGAATATGCGCCTTGATAAGAACACTGCACATCTATGGGTCAGGTTTCTTGTACACAATAAGAAGTGGGATTAAGTGTCCTTTCTCGCCTGTTCCAAAACGTATCCATGATTCTGACAATCCTTGACTTATGAACATTGCAACAACTCTAAGTAGCACAATAATAATTGTTAGAAATGGGATTTCTGGTTGGCTAGGGCATGCGCCTAAGCCAGGCAGAAACCACCACTCTAGTCAGGGCAAGGGAGTTACACACTGATGATAACCCCTGCTCACCCCCTTGGTAGCTTGGCACGAGCAGTCAGGCTTATCCCAGAGGCAATGTGTAAAGCGTTTGCGCAACACACACACACAGCAGCAACAAACTAGGCACACCACAAAAGAAACTCCACACAAGGTTATATAAAAAATAGCCTTTGTATTATCATGAACACATTAGAAACAGAATCACACATTTACACTGTGCCAACTGGCACTGGGCAATATCTACAGGGGATTATATACAGGACCAGGCCAATCGGGCCACGGTCAGAACCATCAAAATGCAGGTAAGTAAATGCAAAACACAACCAGTAACTACTGGTACCATAATGTCCTAAGCATTATCACATTAGCATTAGACATAAACCCACATTAGGCCCAAACCTCATCAGCATAAACACATTACGCAATGGGCCTCACCAGCATAAACACATTATGCAATAACCTCATAAGCATAAACACCTTACGCAAATAGGTACTACCCCAAAACATCATAACATGAGATTAGGCATAAACACATTAGGCCCAAACCTCATTAGCATAAACACATTATGCAATATCGCATTTGGCATAAACACATTATCCTAACCCTGAGGAGCCTAACCACTGAAATGACCCCCAGGCCAACTGGCCTTCTCTAAGGGGCTCAAATGCCCTATGTCCAAAATGTCAGGGCTGCTGCCAAGGCAGCGGAATCCAAAGTGCGCCATTGCGCTGGGGCAGAGGAGTGTACCTCACTCCTATCTCATTCACAATAATGCCCCCAAAGAACTGTGGGCCTAAACGTTGCAGCTGACGCTACTTGCCGTGCAGCTGTGATGCAAATGAAGGCCTGGCACTCACTGTGCCCTCTGTCCCGCTGGGACTCTATCAAAAGAAATGTGGCCAAATGGGCAAGGGCCCCTCAGGGCCCTCGGGAGCATCCCAGGCTCCAGGCACCCACAATGTGCCTCGGGGGAGCCCCCTCCCCTTGAGACTCAATACATAACTTGCCCCCACGATGCACTCGGGCCCCCACTTGGGCCTGCAGAACAAATCATATCCATCGGTGCAGTTGCCCGCTACGGCGGCGCAACTGAGGGACAAACGGGGCCCAGGCTCTCTGGGGCCCCGCTCGGGGGCTCTGCAAAACAAAGTGGCCCCCAACGTTGGAGCGGCCCGCAACGGCGGGACCGCTCAGGCACTAACCCTGTGCCCTGAAATGCACCAACTCACTGGGACCCTCGGGCCCCTAACTAAATAAAATTGCCCTCGTTGGAGCGGCCCGCTGCCAGGTGCGGCCGCTCAGGAGATTCCAATACTGCCCGGGTGCCCCGTGGCACCTACAACATCAAGACCAGCCTCAGCCATGCGGGGTGGGCACCCGCAAATAGAATAAAGCTAAAGTGGGGTGGGCACCCGCCATTTTAAGAAAACATAAAGCGGGGTGGGCTCCCGCTCAGAGACACGCAATTGCGGGGTGGGCACCCGCTCGGGACGGCATCCTGGGGTGAATCCCTACGCCGGGGATTCTCTCCTTCACGGGCCGCTTTGCGCTGCCAAACCCATGCATTCCTCTTCTGGGAAGAATCCAAATAAAGCGCTCACAGGGCGCTAGAAGCAGCACAAGGTCCTCTAAGGTCCTGGAGGATCAAAGGCACAAAAGGTCCAAGCAAGAAGTCCTTCTAGGTCCTTGGGGCATAGCTGGGCCCAGAGAGGCCAGCACACAGGGCCCTCCAGCAGGGAGGTAAGCCCCCATGGCGGTTCCTCCTGGGCCCCAGGAGCAGCACGCCCCCAAATCAGGTACAGCACAGATCAGTTTCATGGGGTCACAGCCCCAATATTTATACCACATAATCCTTTGTCTGCAGTGTAGGGTTTGGGGAACCAGATGCAACTGGTTCAGGGGGGATTTGGAGCACTTTGTTTTCCAAGCTCCTCTTCCCCTTTGTCAGGTGGGGGCTAGGTGCTCAGACGCACCACAGGGGGCGGAGCCAGCATTGTGCAGGCTGGGCACAGTCCTATTCAGAGTCAGGGGATTACTCCTCCCACTACTCCCAGCACAGATGTCCCATTCAGCCTAGTGCTGACTCACCCTGCCCCTCCTGGAGCCACACACACCTCCCAGCCCCTGTCACTCACAAGCCAGACATGCAATTCACATCAGGCAGGCAGACACATAGCACACAGAAATGCCAACTTCTAAAAGTGGCATTTCTAAAATAGTTATAATAAATCTGCGCACACCATTGCGCAGCATTTATTATCACTATTCCAAATATACTAAACTTGACCACGCTGCGCCTCTCATATCAGGAATTACCACTGAAACACTTCTCAGGGAATCCCCAATGCATTCCTATGGGAGGGTAGCCCCACAGTAGTGAGAAACCAAAATGGCTGTTTGTCACTACCAGGACATGTCACACACTTAAGGTACATGTCCTATCTTTTACCTACAATGCACCCTGCCCATAGGGCTAGCTAGGGCCTACCTTAGGGGTGACTGATATGTAGTAGAAGGGGGGTCACGGACATGGCACACACTTTAGGTGCCACGTCACAGCGGCAGTAACACTGCACGCACAGGCCCTGCAATGGCAGAGGCCTGAGATAGGTTTGAAAGGCTACTTGGTGGGTGGCACAATCAGCGCTGCAAGCCCACCAGTAGCATTTAATTTACCAGCCCTGGGTTTATGAGATACCACTTTACAAGGGACTGACAGGTAAATTAAATAGGCCAAACAGGTGTAGGCCAATCTTACCATGTTTAACACAGAGAGCGCACGCACTTTACACTGGACAGCAGTGCTAAAGTGCCCAGAGGCCTAAAACCACCAACACCATGTCAGAAAAAAGGCTAGGAGAAAGGCAAAAAGTTTAGGGATGACCCTGCAAAAATTGCCAAGTCCAACACAACCCCCTTCCAGCCGAAACGCAGGGTAGACCAATCACCACCTTGATGGGCATCCCTGCCTTGGGCGATAGAACACGGACGCGGGCCCGCAATTGCAGGGACACCCTCCAGTTCTACGCCACTCTGAACCCACGTGGTTCCCTCTGTCAAAGCTCTCAGGACCAACTAGGCTACCCCACTGGTATTCCCTAGCTGTCCACGGCCAGGACCAGGCCCTAGGCCACCCAGATGTCACTGGTCCTTGCCAATTCACAGAGTGGGGGGCAGTAACCCCTGGCCCATAGTGACCATTCTCCACTCTACCTCCCTTCAGTGCAGTTCCAAACTGCCACTGATCCTCCAGCCTAGGGTGCGCACCCTCAGGCTGACCAGAAGTCACGGGCGAGGCTCTCCTCCCCCTACCTCTTCTTCTGGGGTTCCGTACCCTCCTCCTTAGAGAGGCACCCTCAGAACACAACTCTCCAAACAGCTGAAACTCCCTAACAGGAGGCCAGCTCACTCAGACCCTCGGAGACTCTTGTCTTCAGAAAAACAAAGCACACAGCACAGTTCCTCTTCAAGCAGGGGGGACACAGCACACAGCAAAGTCCCTTAGTCCTCTTCCTCAGCAGAAACAGCAAACTGTAGGTCAGCCCCCAGACCCACAGCAATGGCGGCACTTTTCCTAAGTCTATTCAGCTGTTTTCTTTGGCAGGGATTCCCCCTCGATCACGAAGTTTCCAAGTCTCCCAACCTAGGGTCTAAACCCTCAGGTTGCACCAGGGTCAGAGGCGAGGACTCCCTCCCTCTGCACCCCCTTCCAGAGTTCTGCACCCTCCCACCTCGGAGCGGTACCCCTGGAAGCCAAACCGGTCAGGACACTGATTACAGATGCCCTTCCCTCCAGGTCAGGCTGAACCTGAACCTGGCCTCCCAACCTTGGAGCTGAACCCCGCAGTTGAGCAATTGCCTGGCACGCCAGGACTTCTGGGGATGCACACAGTATTCCCCCCGAGGGTAACACATGCCTAATGTGTTGTGTGACAGTCTGCCTGGCGCAGATCTCCCGACCCCTGTCCATCTGACAGTGCGCGAAGATCCCCCAGGACAGAAGTGGTGTCGCCATGGTCACTTCTAGGAGACTCAGCCCTTCTGGCTGGTCCCTGACCCACTGGTTCTCCCACTGGGGAACGCATCCCCCTCTCACCCCTCACTCTGGACTTCCGCACCCTCCCAACTGGAGCGGCACTGCCAGACACCAGAACCGCTGGAGCTCTGCTTACAGACACTCCACGTTCTCCCGACACTAGGAGATCCTCCTCAAATGGCCTACAAGTACAGCCTAGGCCCCCGACCTGGCGCTCCCTTAGGGAACCCTCCAGGCCCTGAGACTGGGTTTCGGGCACCTTGGGACACACAGTCCCACACTCACTCCTTCTCCACTGAGACCGGACGTGAGCCCCTACACCCCTCCCACTACACTGGGACCTAGCTGGGCTACACTGAACCTCTTCCACCACACAGGACCGGAAGATACCCAAGCCACTACTTTTGGATTCACTCCCCAAATGCCTCTTCAGACCCTCTAGCACACAGCCAGAGGTCTGCCTCCCATGCAAGCTCCCTGGGATCAGAAAACTTACACCCCAACAGGTGTTGGCGCAACCCCGGAAAACAATTACTGAACACGTGCTCTCTGATAACCAGATTGAACAGCCCTTCAAAATCATTTGCCGTGCTAACCATCACCCAATCTTCCAGTGTAACACAACATTCATCCACAAACCCCCCCCCCCCCAAGACTGGTGAGACAGTTCCTTACTGCCCCAGAATCTCAACCTTTACCCCTCTAACTGGGAACCAGGTACCATACTCTGGGAACTGGGAATGGGACTTCCTGCACTGGACTCCATATTGCTGCCACCACTGGATCCCACCCTACTGGTGAATCCAGACAACTCCAACTACACTCAGGGGATAACCTACCCTCCAGAGCTAGCTTTTTCTCCTCCACACTCCCTTTCTTCCCTCCTATCCACCCACACCTCTGGGGACAGGGAAAGGGATGGGGCACTGCCCCCGGCACTGGACCCAGCTAGGGACTCCCTATCTATGGGATCCTCCCCACCTACTGGCGTCCCGGCCCTGTCATTTTCTCTCTTCTGCCACCAAAATAAAAGCGCAGAAAACACCATTTAAAAATGACACTCTTGAGGAGAAAACAAAATCAGTAAAAATAATCCCCAACATGTGATTATCTAAATGCAGAGTTTGTAGTGCAACCAGTTGTCGCTGTGGTACTGCGCAAACGCAAGTCCTATCCTCACCGCTGACAACCAATGTTAGAAATAGGATTTCTGGTTGGCTAGGGCATGCGCCTAAGCCAGGCAGAAACCACCACTCTAGTCAGGGCAAGGGAGTTACACACTGATGATAACCCCTGCTCAGCCCCTTGGTAGCTTGGCACGAGCAGTCAGGCTTATCCCAGAGGCAATGTGTAAAGCGTTTGCGCAACACACACACACAGCAGCAACAAACTAGGCACACCACAAAAGAAACTCCACACAAGGTTATATAAAAAATAGCCTTTGTATTATCATAAACACATTAGAAACAGAATCACACAATTACACTGTGCCAACGGGCACTGGGCAATATCTACAGGGGATTATATACAGGACCAGGCCAATCGGGCCATGGTCAGAACCATCAAAATGCAGGTAAGTAAATGCAAAACACAACCAGTAACTACTGATACCATAATGTCCTAAGCATTATCACATTAGCATTAGACACAAACCCACATTAGGCCCAAACCTCATCAGCATAAACACATTACGCAATAACCTCATAAGCATAAACACCTTACGCAAATAGGTACTACCCCAAAACATCATAACATGACATTAGGCATAAACACATTAGGCCCAAACCTCATTAGCATAAACACATTACGCAATATCGCATTAGGCATAAACACATTATCCTAACCCTCAGGAGCCTAAACACTGAAATGACCCCCAGGCCAACTGGCCTTCTCAAAGGGGCTCAAATGCCCTATGTCCAAAATGTCAAGGCTGCTGCCAAGGCAGCGGAATCCAAAGTGTGCCATTGCGCTGGGGCAGAGGAGTGTACCTCACTCCTACCTCATTCACAATAATGCCCCCAAAGAACTGTGGGCCTAAACGTTGCAGCTGACGCTACTTGCAGTGCAGCTGTGATGCAAATGAAGGCCTGGCACTCACTGTGCCCTCTGTCCCGCTGGGACTCTATCAAAAGAAATGTGGCCAAATGGGCACGGGCCCCTCAGGGCCCTCGGGAGCATCCCAGGCTCCAGGCACCGACAATGTGCCTCGGGGGAGCCCCCTCCCCTTGAGACTCAATACATAACTTGCCCCCACGATGTACTCGGGGCCCCCACTGGGGCCTGCAGAACAAATCATACCCATCGGTGCAGTTGCCCGCTACGGCAGCGCAACTGAGGGACAAACGGGGCCCAGGCTCTCTGGGGCCCCGCTCGGGGGCTCTACAAAACGAAGTGGCCCCCAATGTTGGAGCGGCCCGCAACGGCGGGACCGCTCAGGCACTAACCCTGTGCCCTGAAATGCACCAACTCACTGGGACCCTCGGGGCCCCTAACTAAATAAAATTGCCCTCGTTGGCGCGGCCCGCTGCCAGGTGCGGCCGCTCAGGAGATTCCAATACTGCCCGGGTGCCCCGTGGCACCTACAACATCAAGACCAGCCTCAGCCCCACTCACCCGGCTATGCTGGGGAGGCTCTCCTCCCGCTGGACTCATCCAGGCTCTCCTCTTCGCCGCCGGGGCTCCCAACTGCTCACGGGAGCCCTGCTCCGACCCGCCACTCGGGCACCTCCTCTGCCTTCAACCGGGCCCCCTCCTGGGAACCGGGACTTCGCTGTGGAGCCTGCGAGGCTCCGGAAGGCTTTTCTCGGCGGGCGGGACTTCCTCCTTCCCGCCGTCGGCTCCGCCCCAGGCCAGGCAGACGTGCCTGTCTTCCTGCTTTGCGATCGGGGCTGCGGCGGTGATTTCTCCCTAAAAATGCAGGGTGGGCATCTGTAGGAGAGTAGGATCTGCTTCACATGGGTACCCCCACTTTTTGCTGATGCTTCACTGTTTTTCGACATTAGTCTGGCTGGGGCCCTGCTAATCAGAACCCCAGCCTAGCTGCTTCCTCTCTAAAATGGTTTCCATGTGCCTTAGGCACATCACTGATTGGGATCTGGAGTGCCCTTATAAGTCCCTAGTATATGGTATACTATGTACCAAGGGCATAGGTACCTCAGAGGCCTGCCAGGGGCTGCAGCATGTATTATGCCACCCCTGGAAGGCCATCCAAACTGACACCACAGGTCTGCTACTGCAGCCTGGGTAAGGTGGTGCATGCACCTCTTACTGTGATATAGGTTACCTATATCACTAAATACATACACACATATAAACCTATAAGTCACTCCTAAGGCAGGCCTTACCAATCCTAAAGGCAGAGTGCATGGTTCCTATGTGAGAGGGTGCCCCTGCATGAGCAGGGCCCCTCTGCAGCGTTCGGAGACCATCTCTGATGCTGTTTGTAGTGCAGCCTGACCATATACTCTTAAGCGCATTATATCCTCGCGGTAAAATGCTAACTTTGGAATGGCTGCACCTAAACATGTCGTGTTTGGTGTCAAACATCTTGGAATACTACCCCCCGCCAATTCTGGCGGCGGGGTAGCATTCCACCCTTCTAGAGGGAAAGACATGTTAACTCTGACAAACCCGGTAACTTCTCTCCAAAACCCTGGCATCACAAAATGGATGCTGCTGCCACAGACACGAGTCTGGCCTCCTGCTGCTGGACGAAACTCCGGCAGGGGAGGCCTGGACAATAGGTTTCCTGTCCCAGGGAGGTGTGACCACCTCCCCAGACAGGATAATGTGTATTGGGGCTGGGCGGGAGCACCATCTGTGTGCTTTGAAGTCCTGCACTGGGGGCACATTTGGTGTCCCTGTGCATACCCCAGTTCAAACCGGATCAGGGGCTTGCAGCCCCTGCTTTGGCGCGAACTGGACAAAGGGAAAGGGTGTAGCCACCCCTCTGCCCTGACCCACCCATAGGTGGGGCCACAGAGTAGTCCAACCCCTATCTTTAGTATAAAGATAGGAACCCAGTCCTTAGGACTTTAGATTATCCCTGGACGAAACTCTGAAACAGAATCCTGGACCTTCGACGCTCTACTCACGATTAGAGGACAGAAGAATCTCCCTTGGGGTCAAGGAGTGACTCCCTGCTTGGCAGGTACCAAAGAAGCATCTGTCTGGTTTGCATTTCTGAAGCTCCCGTCGGACGCCGAGGTTATCGCATCACCAGAGGTGGATTCTCAGACTTCCCCGAGGCTACCCTGAGTCCCCAGCAAAGCTGAGGCCCGTGGCTATCGTGGGTGACTTGAGACCGTGACCCCTGGACACCGAGCACATTTGCAAGTGCATCATCTTCTGGGTCTCCCAAGAAGTCGTGCTTTGGGCTCCGAGTAGCCCTAGCCTCCAGCACCACCTGCACCGAAGATCACTGGCCCCCACTCCACGAGTGTCCTGTAAGCCAGCTCCACGTGCGGCGTCACGAGGCTCCTTCGCGGTCGCTAGCCCGTTGGCTAGTAGCCCTTAACGAAGGCCAATCCTTTTCTTACTTGGCATCCTGGTTGCTCCAGGCCTGCCCTCACTTACCCTCACTGGGTGAGTTCCACAGACCTTGCTGGTCTGCACCATCGACGATCTACATCTTCACCGAGACTTGCCGTTGCCAAGGCTTGTTGGGTCCAATCCGGTCGTCGACACCTCAGCACTCGACAGACATCGTGTACCAGCCCGAATCCTGCTCCTGGTCACCGACAACGCCTCCTGGACCTCGTGGCTGAAGAGTCAAGACGACCGTCAACGCACCTGAAGCACTCGACATCGGTGGGCATCTGTCCATCGCCTTCCTGGTCACTGGCTAGTGACCCAGACTCTGTCCCCTCTGCTTTCAGGTTCTTCAGAACTCCGATCCACTCTTGGATCCACCCGGACACTTTTCTCTTGGCCGCCAGCAGCACTTTGCAGCAGATCGCCATTCGAATCGACGACGAAACCCGACCCCGAAAGGCACCTATGCACCCGGCTTCCTGGGTGAGGTAACACGAGTACTCCGGTGCTCCCGTGGGTAGAGACTCTTCAAAGTCCTAGATCTCAAAGGGTTTTGTCCTAGTCCTCTTTTAAGTGTCCCTTTTCTCTAATTTCCCGATCCCGACTTTCTCCATAGAAGTCAACGGCGTATCGCGGTTGTGTATTTGCACTGCACGCGTCTCCCGTAGGTCCCCTGTGTCACTACCTTGGGTGGTTCCTTGTGGTCCAAGCACTTCTAGAGGCTCTAGGCCTAGTGTCTAGTTCAGTCGTGGTTCGCATACCACTTTATTGGTATATGGTTTGGTACGCCCCTAGGGCCCAAACGTGTATTTGTGCTATTACTGTGATTTGATAACTTATAACTTATGTACTTCGAACTCTAGCCTCATAAAGAGACTAGAGGGGTGTGTTTAGCAATAAATACATATATTTTGAATATATACCTGGTGTTGTGCTCTTTCATTTGGTCACTCAAGAGATTATAGACTGGTAAAACAAGCTGCTTTACATTCCTTCAAGACTTAGCCTGAAGGCTGCTCTCCATAGCTACCTCTAGGATAGCTTTCAATAAGGTTGTCTTTAACCTATCTCCAATAAGGGGTTGTTTGGACTGGTGCAAGGTGCCTACTATAATTAGTGGACAGCATATGCCAGGCCAACTTCTCACATTGGTGTGCAGCTTGTGGGATTCCAGCTTGCTATTGTTTTACCAGATAATCTCAATTGAATTGATCAACTGAAAACCACTAAAGGTACCTAAGGTACATATAATTTAAGCTTAGAATACAGTAAGTTCTACTGAACTTAGAGTTGTGTGTAAAGGGATAGCACAACCCTTTCTACAACTCAAGAGAGTTTAGTAGGCCACACTAGAGTAGGTAGTGCATACACCACACCACACTAGTAATGTCTTTAAGGGCAGGATCCAAAGAATCCTTGCAGGAAGCCATTGAGCTTCCACCCTCCAAGTATGATACACTCCCATTCTTGGAATTGAGAGCTTTATGTAACTTGAGAAAAATAAGGACAGGCCAAAGCCCCACCACCCAACACCTCAAGGAGTTGTTGGTGGCTTATGACCTTAGTAAGCCCGTGGGGACTGAAGGGGTAGGAGCTGAGGGTGGGGCAGAAGATGAGGATGGGACCAGGGGTACCAGTACCCCCAGCCCCCCCTCTGAAACTGGCCAGGAGGGTGACAATGACCCTGACCTGGATAACCCAATCCCTCCTGTGGAAGATGAGGAGGATGATCAGTATGATGCCCTCTTTCAATCAATCAATCAATCACGGCATTTATAGAGCGCGCTACTCACCCGGGAGGGTCTCAAGGCGCTGGGGGAGGGGGTAAGTTACTGCTCGAACAGCCAGGTCTTGAGCTGCTTCCTGAAGGAGAGATGGTCCTGGGTTCGCCGAAGGTGAGTGGGGAGGGAGTTCCAGGTCTTGGCTGCCAGGTAGGAGAAGGATCTTCCTCCGGCGGTGGTTCTGCGGATGCGTGGTACGGTGGCGAGGGCGTGGCTGGTTGATCGTAGCTGGCGTGTGGGCGTGTAGAAGGTCACGCGGTCGTTGAGGTACTTTGGGCCCAGGTCGTGGAGGGCCTTGTGTGCGTGGGTGAGGAGTCTGAACGTGATTCTCTTGCTGACGGGGAGCCAGTGCAGGTCTTTCAGGTGTCCGGTGATGTGGCTGTGTCGGGGGATGTCCAGGATGAGTCGTGCGGAGGCGTTCTGGATGCGCTGGAGTCTTTTTGAAGTTTGGCTGTGGTTCCGGCGTAGAGGGTGTTCCCATAGTCCAGTCGGCTGGTGACGAGTGCCTGGGTGACGGTCTTCCTGGTTTCAGTGGGGATCCATCTGAAGATCTTGCGGAGCATGCGCAGGGTGTTGAAGCATGAAGATGAGACGGCGTTGACTTGTCTGGTCATCGACAGGGAGGAGTCCAGGATGAAGCCCAGGTTGCGTGCGTGGTCCGTTGGCTTGGGCGCGGTGCCCAGGGCCGGGGGCCACCAGGAGTCGTCCCAGGCGGAGGGTGATGAGCCCAGGATGAGGACTTCCGTCTTGTCTGAGTTCAGTTTAAGGCGGCTGTTCCTCATCCAGTCGGCGACATCTCTCATCCCGTCGTGTAGGTTGGCTCTGGCGGTGGTGGGGTCGTTGGTGAGGGAGAGGATCAGCTGGGTGTCGTCGGCGTAGGAGATGATGTTGAGGTTGTGTTGGCGTGCGATGGCTGCGAGGGGGCTCATGTAGACGTTGAAGAGGGTTGGGCTGAGTGAAGATCCTTGTGGAACGCCGCAGATGACTTCGGTGGCTTCGGATCTGAACGGGGGAGGCGGACTCTCTGGGTTCTACCGGCGAGGAACGAGATGATCCATTCCAGTGCTTTCTCTCGGATTCCGATGTTGCTGAGGCGCTTCACTAGGGTGCGGTGGCAGACGGTGTCGAACGCCTCGGAGAGGTCCAAGAGGATGAGGGCAGCTGTTTCCCCGTTGTCGGTTAGGGTTCTGATGTCGTCGGTGGCTGCGATAAGGGCGGTCTCGGTGCTGTGGTTGGCCCGAAACCCGGACTGCGAGGGGTCGAGGGATCCATTCGTCTCGAGGAAGGCGGCAGCTGTCTGTTGGCGGTCTTCTCGATGACTTTGGCCGGAAACGGAAGGAGCGAGATGGGACGGTAGTTCTTGAGGTCGGTGGGGTCCGCCGTTGGTTTCTTCAGGAGGGCGGTAAGCTCGGCGTGCTTCCAGCTCTCCGGGAAGGTGGCGGTGTGGAAGGAGGAGTTGATGATGTCCCGGAGATGGGGTGCGATGGTGGCGTCGGCTTTGTTGAAGACGTGGTGTGGGCAGGGGTCGGTTGGTGATCCGGAGTGGATGGAGTTCATCGTGCGGGTGGTGTCTTCGGTGCTGATCGGGGTCCAGTTGCAGAGGGTGGTGGTGGCGGGCGTTGGTTCGGCGGTAGGGTGCGTGGTTTGTGCGTCGAAGCTGTTATGTATGTCGGTGATCTTGCGGTGGAAGAACGCGGAGAGTGAGTTGCAGAGGTCTTGCGAGGGGGTGATGTCGTTGTTTCCGGCGCTGGGGTTGGAGAACTCTTTGACGATGCTGAAAAGTTCCTTGCTGTCATGGGCGTTGTTGTCCAGTCGTTCTTTGAGTGCCGACTTCTTGGTGGCACGGATCAGCTGGTGGTGTTTGCGGGTGGCGTGTTTGAGGGCGGTCCTGTTGTCTGTGGTCTGGTCGAGTCGCCAGGTTTTCTCGAGAGTGCGGCAGTTCTTCTTGGATTCCTTGAGTTCGTTGGTGAACCAAGGGGTTTTCTTGCTTCCGGGTCTGCTGGGAGGGTTTTTTAGTGGTGCGAGGTCGTCGGCGCAGGCGGTCAGCCACTTGGCGAGGTTGCTGGCTGCTTCGTTTGGGTCCGTTGTGTTGGTGGGTGTGTTCTGGCTGAGGGAGGCGGTGAGCTGCTCGGCGGTGATCTTGCTCCAGCTCCGGCGGGGAACCTGTTGCGGGTGGTGGTGGGTCGCAGTCTTTCTGAAGCTGAAGTGGACGCAGCTGTGGTCGGTCCAGTGGAGTCCGGTGGCGTGGCTGAAGGAGATGTGCTTGCTGGACGAGAAGACGGGGTCAAGCGTGTGGCCGGCGTAGTGGGTGGGCGTGTTCACCAGTTGCTTGAGTCCGAGGTTGGCGAGGTTGTCCAGCAGGGCGGTGGTGTTTCTGTCGTTGTTGTTCTCCAGGTGGAGGTTGAGGTCCCCTAGGAGGATGTAGTCGGCGGAGGGCATGGCGTGCGGGCTGATGAAGTCTGCGATGTCTTCGCTGAATAGTGTGCGTGGTCCCGGGGGTCTGTAGATGAGGGTGCCTCGGAGGGTGGTCTTGGGGTCAGTGTGTATCTGGAAGTGTAGGTGTTCGGCGGCGGTGAAGGTTTCGTCGGAGTTAGTCGAGATGCGGATGGTGCTCTGTCCCCCCAGGAAGGATTAAGAGTGTGCCCAGGAAGTCTAGATCTCCTTCTCAGGAGTCTAACCACTCTGGCACCTCTATAGGGAGCTCTGTCTCCTCTCACAGGAGGGAATCCTCTCATGAGAGGAGAGCCAGGCTGGTCCGGTATGAGGAAACTCAGCTGGAAATCAGAAAAAAGCAATTGGCTTTAGATAGGGAATCCCTATATCTCCTTAGAGAGAGAAGAAAGTTGGGACTAGAGTCCCATGGTGGCAGCCATGTACCTAGAGACAGGGAAAGGTCCTATGACCATAGGAACCTGAGCAAGATTGTCCCTCCCTATCAGAATGGGGATGACATCCACAAGTGGATAACTGCTTTAGAGAGGGCCTGTAAGGTACAGAAGGTCCCTCAGGAGCAGTGGGCAGCAATCTTGTGGCTCTCCTTTGCTGACAAAGGTAGAGATAAGCTCCTCACTGTTAGAGAGGAGGATGCTGACAATTACAAGGTCTTGAAGAGTGCTCTTATTGATGGGTTTGGCCTAACCACTGAACAGTACAGGTTGAAGTTCAGAGATACCCAAAAAGCATAGACTCAAGACTGGGTAGACTATGTGGATTGTTCTGCCAAGGCTCTGGAAGGCTGGTTGATGGGCAGTAAGGTGTGTGACTTCTCAGGATTGTACAATCTGATAATGAGGGAGCAGATTCTTAATAACTGTCAAAATCAGCTGTTGCATCAATACCTGGTAGACTCTGATCTGACCTCTCCCCAAGAATTGGGAAAGAAGGCAGACAAATGGGTCAGAACCAGGGTGAAGCAGAAGGTACAGAACCAAGGTGGGGAAACCAAGAAGCAAGATGCTAAGAACTCTGAAAAGGGTGGGGAGAAGGGTAAAGATCAAAAGTCTTCATCAGGCCCCCAAAAATCTTCTTCTGGTGGGGATTCACAGTCTACCAAAGGGAAAGGCCAAAGAAAACCATGGTGCAAGGTCTGTAAGCAAAAGACCCACTGGACCAGTGATTGCACCAAGTCCAAAGACTCAAGTCCAGCACCCACCAATGCCCCTAAGGCACCTGTTCCCCCTAGTACAGTTACAGTTGGTGGGAGTGCTCCAGCCAAGGGTTTAGTAGGGTTCACCCTGGGTACTGAGTTGGGCTCTGACCTAGTCAGAGAACTGACTCAGGCTGTGTTAGTCTGTGATGGAGGCATGGATGTGCCCTCCTCTATGAGTCCCAGTAATCTGGGCAAGTACAGACAACAGCCTTTAATCAATGGACGTGAGGCTTTGGCATTTAGGGACACAGGGGCAAGTGTCACAATGGTGACACAAGACCTTGTGAATCCTGGGCAAGTTATACTTGGTGAAATGTACCAAGTGACCAATGCTAGCAATGTCAGAACAGACCATACTCTGGCAGTTGTTAACTTCTCCTGGGGAGGGGTAACTGGCCTTAAGAAGGTTGTGGTAAGTGCAAACCTACCAGTCGAATGCTTGCTTGGCAATGACTTAAAGACTTCTGCTTGGGCAGAAGTGGAGCTCAGGACCCATGCAGAAATGCTGGGGATCCCTGCAGATGTGTTTGCTGTGACCAGGTCACAAGCCAAAATGTCTAGCACTGAACAGGCCTTGGATTCTGGAAGAATGGACCAAGTGCCTTCCAAGAGGAGGAGTAGTAGGGTTAAGGCAGTGCCTTCCCCTTGGCTCAGGAGGAAGATCAGTCCCTTGAGGGGGATGATCTCAGCCCTGAAGAAGGAACTGTCCCAGAGGAACTTGAACCTGACCAGGTTGAGTTCTTGGGGACAGGGGGACCTTCTAGGGCAGATCTGAGCCAGGAGCAGCAGAGCTGCCCCTCCCTTGAACCCCTCAGACAGCAAGCTGCTGCTGAGGCTGCTGGGAAAGCTAGTGGTCCCCATACAGTGTATTGGGATGATGGACTCCTGTACTCAGAGAGTAGAGACCCCAAGCCTGGTGCTACCAGGAGGTTGGTAATACCTCTGAAGTTCAGGGGCTTCCTATTGACCCTAGCCCATGATATTCCCTTAGCAGGTCACCTGGGCCAGAACAAGACTTGGGACAGAATTGTCCCTCACTTTCACTGGCCCCACATGTCTGAAGACAGTAAGGAGTTTTGTCGCTCCTGTGTAACCTGCCAAGCCAGTGGCAAAGCAGGTGGCACTACAAAGGCCCCCTGATACCACTACCTGTGGTGGGGGTGCCCTTTGAAAGGGTAGGGATTGACATTGTTGGTCCCATGGATCCCCAAACAGCCTCTGGGCACAGGTTTATCCTGGTGGTAGTGGATCATGCCACCAGGTACCCAGAAGCTATTCCCCTCAGGACCACTACAGCACCTGTGGTGGCAAGGGCCCTCCTGGGAATCTTCTCAAGAGTGGGCTTTCCTAAGGAGGTAGTCTCAGACAGGGGTGCTAACTTCATGTCTGGGTACTTAAAAGCAATGTGGAAGGAGTGTGGAGTGACTTATAAGTTCACCACACCCTATCACCCACAATGCAATGGTTTAGTTGAGAGATTCAACAAAACCTTGAAGGGCATGATTAAAGGGCTCCCAGAAAAGCTTAGGCGTAGATGGGACATACTCTTGCCCTGCCTTTTATTCGCATATAGGGAGGTGCCTCAGAAGGGGTTGGTTACAGCCCTTTTGAACTTCTGTTTGGCCACCCTGTGAGGGGTCCACTGTGCTTGGTGAAGGAAGGATGGGAGTTACCTCTCAAGCCCCCAAAGCAAGATATAGTGGACTATGTACTTGGTCTCCGCTCCAGGATGGCTGAGTACATGAAAAGGCAACCAAAAACCTTGAGGCTAGCCAGGAACTTCAAAAGGCCTGGCATGACCAAAAGGCTGTTCTGACTGTTTACCAGCCAGGACAGAAGGTGTGGGTGTTGGAGCCAGTGGCCCCAGCAGCTCTCCAAGATAAATGGAGTGGACCCCACACTATTGTTGAGCAGAAGGGTGAGGTCACTTACTTAGTGGACCTAGGAACACCCAGGAGTCCCCACAGGGTTCTCCATGTCAACAGGTTAAAACCATATGTGGACAGGGCAGACATGGGCTTGCTCATGGCTACTGATGAAGGGCAGGAGGAAGAGAGTGACCCACTCCCTGACCTGCTCTCACAGAACCCTGACGATGGGCCAGTTGATGGTGTAGCCTTGGCAGGCAGCCTCAATACCCAGCAACAAACTGATTGCAGGCAAGTCCTCAATCAGTTTAGACATATGTTTTCACTGACACCCAGTCAGACCACCTGGTGCACTCATGAAGTGTACACTGGGGACAGTCTGCCTATTAAAAACAAGATTTATAGGCAACCTGACCATGTCAGGGACTGTATCAGGACAGAAGTCCAGAAAATGTTGGAGTTGGGAGTTATTGAACCCTCAGATAGCCCTTGGGCTAGTCCAGTGGTCCTTGTACCAAAACCTCACACCAGTGGTGGAAAAAGAGAGATGAGGTTTTGTGTGGACTACAGGGGTCTCAATGCAGTCACTAGGACTGATGCCCATCCAATACCCAGGGCAGATGAGCTCATAGATACTTTGGCCTCTGCCAAATATCTCAGCACATTTGACCTAACAGCTGGCTACTGGCAGATCAGGCTAGCTGATACTGCAAAGTCCAAAACAGCATTCTCAACCCCTAGTGGGCATTATCAATTTGTGGTAATGCCCTTTGGTCTGAAGAATGCACCTGCCACTTTCCAGAGGTTGGTGAATACAGTTCTCACAGTTCTGGAAGCCTATAGTGCAGCATATCTAGATGATATTGCTGTCTTTAGCTCCACCTGGGAGGATCACCTGGTCCACCTCAGGAATGTTTTACAGGCCCTGCAAAAGGCAGGCCTGACTATCAAGGCCACTAAGTGCCAGATAGGGCAGAGTCAGGTTGTGTACCTGGGCCACCTTGTGGGTGGAGGCCAGGTTCAACCTTTGCAGAGCAAGATCCAGACCATCATGGACTGGACTGCTCCCACTACCCAGACTCAGGTGAGAGCCTTCTTAGGCCTGACTGGGTACTATAGGAGATTTGTCAAGGGGTATGGATCAATAGTGACACCCCTGAATGACTTAACTTCTAAGAAAATGCCCAAAAAGGTTCAGTGGACAGCTAGCTGTCAAAAGGCATTTGATGACCTCAAGCAGGCCATGTGCACAGCTCCAATTCTGCAGAGTCCTGATTACTCCAAGAAGTTCATTGTTCAAACTGATGCATCTGAATTGGGGGTAGGGGCTGTACTGTCACAATTGAATGAAGAAGGTCAGGATCAGCCAGTAGCTTTTATTAGCAGAAGGCTGACCCCTAGAGAGAAACGTTGGTCAGCCATAGAGAGGGAGGCCTTTGCTGTGGTCTGGGCTCTGAAGAAGTTGAGGCCATACTTGTTTGGTACACACTTCCTGGTTCAGACAGACCATAAGCCCCTCTTATGGCTAAAACAAATGAAGGGTGAAAACCCCAAACTGCTTAGGTGGTCCATTTCCCTACAGGGGATGGACTTTACAGTGGAACATAGGCCTGGGAGTAACCATGCGAATGCAGATGGACTCTCTAGGTATTTCCACTTAGAACATGAAGACTTAACTGGGCAAGGTTAGTTTAATGTCCCTACGTTTGGGGGGTTGTGTAGGAGAGTAGGATCTGCTTCACATGGGTACCCCCACTTTTGCTGATGCTTCACTGTTTTTCGACATTAGTCTGGCTGGGGCCCTGCTAATCAGAACCCCAGCCTAGCTGCTTCCTCTCTAAAATGGTTTCCATGTGCCTTAGGCACATCACTGATTGGGATCTGGAGTGCCCTTATAAGTCCCTAGTATATGGTATACTATGTACCAAGGGCATAGGTACCTCAGAGGCCTGCCAGGGGCTGCAGCATGTATTATGCCACCCCTGGAAGGCCATCCAAACTGACACCACAGGTCTGCTACTGCAGCCTGGGTAAGGTGGTGCATGCACCTCTTACTGTGATATAGGTTACCTATATCACTAAATACATACACACATATAAACCTATAAGTCACTCCTAAGGCAGGCCTTACCAATCCTAAAGGCAGAGTGCATGGTTCCTATGTGAGAGGGTGCCCCTGCATGAGCAGGGCCCTCTGCAGCGTTCGGAGACCATCTCTGATGCTGTTTGTAGTGCAGCCTGACCATATACTCTTAAGCGCATTATATCCTCGCGGTAAAATGCTAACTTTGGAATGGCTGCACCTAAACATGTCGTGTTTGGTGTCAAACATCTTGGAATACTACCCCCGCCAATTCTGGCGGCGGGGTAGCATTCCACCCTTCTAGAGGGAAAGACATGTTAACTCTGACAAACCCGGTAACTTCTCTCCAAAGCCCTGGCATCACAAAATGGATGCTGCTGCCACAGACACGAGTCTGGCCTCTTGCTGCTGGACGAAACTCCGGCAGGGGAGGCCTGGACAATAGTTTTCCTGTCCCAGGGAGGTGTGACCACCTCCCCAGACAGGATAATGTGTATTGGGGCTGGGCGGGAGCACCATCTGTGTGCTTTGAAGTCCTGCACTGGGGGCACATTTGGTGTCCCTGTGCATACCCCAGTTCAAACCGGATCAGGGGCTTGCAGCCCTGCTTTGGCGCGAACTGGACAAAGGGAAAGAGGTGTAGCCACCCCTCTGCCCTGACCCACCCATAGGTGGGGCCACAGAGTAGTCCAACCCCTATCTTTAGTATAAAGATAGGAACCCAGTCCTTAGGACTTTAGATTATCCCTGGACGAAACTCTGAAACAGAATCCTGGACCTTCGACGCTCTACTCACGATTAGAGGACAGAAGAATCTCCCTTGGGGTCAAGGAGTGACTCCCTGCTTGGCAGGCACCAAAGAAGCATCTGTCCGGTTCGCATTTCTGAAGCTCCCGTCGGACGCCGAAGTCATCGCATCACCAGAGGTGGATTCTCAGACTTCCCGAGGCTACTCCTGAGTCCCCAGCAAAGCTGAGGCCCGTGGCTATCGTGGGTGACTTGAGACCGTGACCCCTGGACACTGAGCACATTTGCAAGTGCATCATCTTCTGGGTCTCCCAAGAAGTCGTGCTTTGGGCTCCGAGTAGCCCTAGCCTCCAGCACCACCTGCACCGAAGATCACTGGCCCCCACTCCACGAGTGTCCTGTAAGCCAGCTCCACGTGCGGCGTCACGAGGCTCCTTTGCGGTCGCTAGCCCGTTGGCTAGTAGCCCTTAACGAAGGCCAATCCTTTTCTTACTTGGCATCCTGGTTGCTCCAGGCCTGCCCTCACTTACCCTCGCTGGGTGAGTTCCACAGACCTTGCTGGTCTGCACCATCGACGATCTACATCTTCACCGAGACTTGCCGTTGCCAAGGCTTGTTGGGTCCAATCCGGTCGCCGACACCTCAGCACTCGACAGACATTGTGTACCAGCCCGAATCCTGCTCCTGGTCGCCGACAACGCCTCCTGGACCTCGTGGCTGAAGAGTCAAGACGACCGTCAACGCACCTGAAGCACTCGACATCGGTGGGCATCTGTCCATCGCCTTCCTGGTCACTGGCTAGTGACCCAGACTCTGTCCCCTCTGCTTTCAGGTTCTTCAGAACTCCGATCCACTCTTGGATCCACCCGGACACTTTTCTCTTGGCCGCCAGCAGCACTTTGCAGCAGATCGCCATTCGAATCGACGACGAAACCCGACCCCGAAAGGCACCTATGCACCCGGCTTCCTGGGTGAGGTAACACGAGTACTCCGGTGCTCCCGTGGGTAGAGACTCTTCAAAGTCCTAGATCTCAAAGGGTTTTGTCCTAGTCCTCTTTAAGTGTCCCTTTTCTCTAATTTCCCGATCCCGACTTTCTCCATAGAAGTCAACGGCGTATCGCGGTTGTGTATTTGCACTGCACGCGTCTCCCGTAGGTCCCCTGTGTCACTACCTTGGGTGGTTCCTTGTGGTCCAAGCACTTCTAGAGGCTCTAGGCCTAGTGTCTAGTTCAGTCGTGGTTCGCATACCACTTTATTGGTATATGGTTTGGTACGCCCTAGGGCCCAAACGTGTATTTGTGCTATTACTGTGATTTGATAACTTATAACTTATGTACTTCGAACTCTAGCCTCATAAAGAGACTAGAGGGGTGTGTTTAGCAATAAATACATATATTTTGAATATATACCTGGTGTGGTGCTCTTTCATTTGGTCACTCAAGAGATTATAGACTGGTAAAACAAGCTGCTTTACATTCCTTCAAGACTTAGCCTGAAGGCTGCTCTCCATAGCTACCACTAGGATAGCTTTCAATAAGGTTGTCTTTAACCTATCTCCAATAAGGGGTTGTTTGGACTGGTGCAAGGTGCCCACTATAATTAGTGGACAGCATATGCCAGGCCAACTTCTCACAGCATCCACAAATAGAATAAAGCTAAAGCGGGGTGGGCACCCGCCATTTTAAGAAAACATAAAGCGGGGTGGGCTCCCGCTCAGAGACACGCAATTGCGGGGTGGGCACCCGCTCGGGACGGCATCCTGGGGGGAATCCCTACACCGGGGATTCCCTCCTTCACGGGCAGCTTCGCGCTGCCAAACCCACGCATTCCTCTTCTGGGAAGAATCCAAATAAAGCGCTCACAGGGCGCTAGAAGCAGCACAAGGTCCTGGAGGATCAAAGGCACAAAAGGTCCAAGCAAGAAGTCCTTCTAGGTCCTTGGGGCATAGCTGGGCCCAGAGAGGCCAGCACACAGGGCCCTGCAGCAGGGAGGTAAGCCCCCATGGCGGTTCCTCCTGGGCCCCAGCAGCAGCACGCCCCCAAATCAGGTACAGCACAGATCAGTTTCATGGGGTCACAGCCCCTATATTTATACCACATAATCCTTTGTCTGCAGTGTAGGGTTTGGGGAACCAGATGCAACTGGTTCAGGGGGGATTTGGAGCACTTTGTTTTCTAAGCTCCTCTTCCCCTTTGTCAGGTGGGGGCTAGGTGCTCAGACGCACCACAGGGGGCGGAGCCAGCATTGTGCAGGCTGGGCACAGTCCTATTCAGAGTCAGGGATTACTCCTCCCACTACTCCCAGCACAGATGTCCCATTCAGTCTAGTGCTGACTCACCCTGCCCCTCCTGGAGCCACACACACCTCCTAGCCCCTGTCACTCACAAGCCAGACATGCAATTCACATCAGGCAGGCAGACACATAGCACACACAGAAATGCCAACTTCTAAAAGTGGCATTTCTAAAATAGTTATAATAAATCTGCGCACACCATTGCGCAGCATTTATTATCACTATTCCAAATATACCAAACTTGACCACGCTGCGCCTCTCATATCAGGAATTACCACTGAAACACTTATCAGGGAATCCCCAATGCATTCCTATGGGAGGGCAGCCCCACAGTAGTGAGAAACCAAAATGGCTGTTTGTCACTACCAGGACATGTCACACACTTAAGGTACATGTCCTATCTTTTACCTACAATGCACCCTGCCCATAGGGCTAGCTAGGGCCTACCTTAGGGGTGACTGATATGTAGTAAAAGGGGGGTCACGGACATGGCACACACTTTAGGTGCCACGTCACAGCGGCAGTAACACTGCACGCACATGCCCTGCAATGGCAGAGGCCTGAGATAGGTTTGAAAGGCTACTTTGGTGGGTGGCACAATCAGCGCTGCAAGCCCACCAGTAGCATTTAATTTACCAGCCCTGGGTTTATGAGATACCACTTTACAAGGGACTGACAGGTAAATTAAATAGGCCAAACAGGTGTAGGCCAATCTTACCATGTTTAACACAGAGAGCGCATGCACTTTACACTGGACAGCAGGCCTAAAACCACCAACACCATGTCAGAAAAAAGGCTAGGAGAAAGGCAAAAAGTTTAGGGATGACCCTGCAAAAAGGGCCAAGTCCAACAATAATCATCTGTGTCATTTGACAGTACAATGACTCGATTGGAACCATTTTGAACATCCCACTCAACATGTGGCACAACACGGAGGTCTGCGTCCTCCAATTTGCTATTAAATTCTTGAACAATATAGCCCGTACCTTGTGAATATATCTCTGCAGGCTCCAACTCCTCCTTGAAAATCATTCTACTTGCAATAATTGGAAATTCAGTGTTCACTGAAGCATCAGCAACGTTTTGGCAAGTTAACATCTCCAAATTCATCTTGTTCGATGTTGATGACCAGAATTTATCAAGTTGCACAGGTATAGGTGTCGAATTTTTGATACAGGCAAAGCCAATTGTTCCGCTTGTAGACATTTGTCTGATTCTCTCACATTCTTTGCCATATAGCTCAAGATAACTGTCAAAGACAATGTGCAGTTCTTGCAAGGTGCACACTGACTTTGATATCTGTAGAACAGTCTGAACGACCTCTCCGAAGTTTTGTGTGGATGAAATCTTGACCATTCGCAATTGTGACTAATAATCCACAACAACAGCAGTTTTTAATGAGGACAACTTTTCGAATTGAAATTCTTCAGGTGAAAGGGTTTTTTAGAGCTCTTGTACTAGTTTGTGCTTCACTGGTTTGGTTGCTGCATCTCCATCAAATAATGAGTATTTTGGAAGAAGATCATACAACAAAATGTCCTTGATAAATCTTGATAAATTCACCCCTTTCTTTTGCCTCATCCATCTCTCTATGTGCTTGCGAAAGTTGTTTTTTTGTAACCTGTTTTCTAGTGGCTGGTTGGGTGAAACTCTTATTATGGCAATTAAAGCGTGGAAGTTTAGCTTTAGTGATTATATCAACTAGCTTTTTCTCTTTCAATACAAATCTCTCCTGCTTCAGGTCTGCCTATAGTTTCGATCCATGTTCCAGGATATCTAGTAGACAGGTCTTTATATCGTTATTCACATATTGTTTGGTCACAAAGTTGTGTAGTCGCATAGGCTCAGTCATTTCAAAGGGGTTTCTTTGCTGCTGCATGAAATTAAGAAGGCTGTCAACATGTTTATTAAGACGTCCCCCTCTCTTTCGCACAAGTACGTGGTGAGGAACTGTTTCATGATGGTCCGTTAATTTCGAAAACTCTGAAAACAATGCAAGTAGAGAGGACTTCATGGCAAACTAGCTGCCATTGAGCAATATATTCACTTTTACGTGTCTGACCAACAATTCCCTTGGAGCTTTTGTGTGATCTCTGGATCGTCTGTTCCAGTTTCATATCTGCAGCCTCAGCATTGAGCTCTCCCTCTCTATCTTAAACCGCAAAATGTCTTTGGATGAATTTTCTGTAGAGATATTGTTTTTCCACCTCAAGCTTCTTCACTCTTTCCAAATACCAGGACCCATATCTCAGGTAGTTTATGCAATCAAATTTGCAAATCTCAGTAATCAATGACTCCACAGTCTTCAAGTGCAGCTCCCAATCACCTTTTCAATCAGCATGTACCAAGTTTTTCACTAGAGGTATCATGTGTAAAACATTTCCCCAATACTTGCAAAGTTTTGATTTTTTTCACATTTTTTGACAAACTCTATGAACTTGGTTTTTGGATTTTGAACTTAGTGTATTGAACATTGCTTGGCTTTGCATTATGTCTTTTGAATGAAGTGCACCCTGCGCCTTGTTCACTTCTCAGATAAGATTTGAAACCATAATTTGTCCTTCTTGTTCCAGAAAACATTCCAACACAATGTATCTATAGCCTCAGATATGATGAGCATACCTTGTAATGAACAAACATAATGAGTTCCGCTCAGTATTGACTGGACAGTTTTGCTTCAAAAGATGTCAGCCTCAATAAGTGCATCGTCTATGCCACATCCACTGAGATAACTATCTGCACACCGCAACGCAACTTTTGTCATGTGGAACACCCATGATTGGATAAAGATCATCAAATTCTACCCGATGGCTCATAAAAATGTCAGCTACAATACAGAAAACACCTTCTTCACAGAAAATTAAAAGGATAGGCTGGTCTTCAAGCTGAACACACACATTTTGGAACTTTTCTAGAACTGTGTGTACAGTTGCGTGGTTTGTATCTGGAGACAGTATTAATGGTAAAACCCCAACCTTCTTCAGTTGGACGGTATTCTTGGAGATCAGAGCATGAATTCTAGCCCACAGAGGAACTGGCTTTTCTACATCCTTCAGTCCGCATTAAATAAGCAATATGATAAATTCAGTTAAACCCGCTTTGCAGACTGCATCATCAGGTAGAAGAAGATCCATGTCCTCAGGCACTTTGAAACATTCTGGTAGACTGGGACGTGTTGATGGCTTTTAGTGATTTTGCACATGTTGGCAAGGCAGTTGGGTAATAGGTTTGCAAATTTTTTACAGAAACCCCATTGAGCTATACATTATTTTTACCGGCCGACGAGCCTCACAGGTACTCTCTAGCTTGAATCTCAGAGGAAAAAACTTAATAGACCCTCTGACTATGGTTTATAATCTAGCTAGCGCCAGCAGATAGGCTTCAAAACCTGCTTCCTGAAAGGGCTTAATTAATTGCCTAAGGGGCCCCCGGCGCTCCAATGTTGTATGACAAAAGTCTGGGCGGATAAAAAAGGATGCCCGGTATCTCCATCTCGCCTCAGGGCGGGCTTTCTCAAAAATGGCTTGTCGAAGCAAAAAATTACCAAAGAAAACCAGTATAGCCCTTGGCTGCCTTTGTTCTCTATTATCCTGGGTAGGCTTATGCCGGAATAAAGAGAATCGATGAACCCTCTGTACTTCTGAATCCCAATTACAGCCTGACAATTCAGGAAAAGCGCTCTTAAGAAGATCCAGCATAAAGGAAATGTCAGTTTCCACAGCCATAGTCCTTTCCTCTAAACAGCTGAGCTTCTCCCCAATCTCGGAGCAGGCCTTACCAATCTTCCTTATAGCGCCTTTGAGCTTTTTTGTTGCCTGCCTAGCCTTTTTACCATCTGCACGGGTCTCAGCCCGGTGCTCTTTAATTGACTCCAAGATCAGACCAAGAGAAGGTCTCGGGGGCCTCGCCCTCCACAACCTGCGAGACTGGGGATTCCAGCTTTGCAGAGGCCGCTGGTGCTTTTGGTGCTCCAATATCCTGGTGAGTGGGTACTCCCATTTTAACCCAGCTACAGCTGAAGGTTTAGCTCTATTTTTACGGCAGTCTGTATTACCTTTAGATGTCTTCCGGTACTTTTGACGCTTAAGGGCTGTTTCAGGAGCTCTCTATTTTTACGGCAGTCTGTATTACCTTTAGATGTCTTCCGGTACTTTTGATGCTTAAGGCCTGTTTCCGGAGCTTACGGAGTGCTAGAACCTGAAAAGGAGGAACTACGCCCAGCCTCGCTCAAGCAGGAGTTAGAGTCTTCTGAGCACGAGCCAACCGTAAGGGAAAAGAATTTATCTGTCCCTTCAATTGTAGCATCCGCTGAGTCCCAGACCACTCGCTCTATGTTATGCTCGAGTCCGCCCCTGAAGTACCAAACCGAAGCGAAAGCATTGTAACCCTTCTAGGAGCTTCTGTAGGTCTCTCCTCTACCCTTTCAGTAGGGTTGCTATCCACCTCTCCAGGCCCTCCTAACATAATTTGCATTGGCTGCCCCATAGCACCTGATGTTATTGACTTCTCCACCATCTCAGTCTCCTCCTGCAGCTCCAGGGTGCCCCCACATGAATCAGCGGCATTCTGACCTGGGCATAGATCACCCCCTCCCTTACCAAGCACCTTAGAGATTTCCTGGAGGCCGGACCCATCGCTGTATTTTTAACTGAAAAGAACTCAGTGATTGCTGGCTATGAGGGCTGTGGGGTTTCCTTGCTGGGACAGAAATTTACTACCTCTGGAGCAGAGATCGTCACAGGTTTTTTCACTGCGCTTATTGACCGTTCTGGCAGGTTCCTCCTCCTCCCTGCTCCCAAGCTTTCAAGCCAGTTTTCAGCAGGTCCAGAGTCTATCGGCTTACCTGAACCGTTGCCTGATTGTTCCTGAGAAGGCTCCTGTCTTGCCCCCAATACCGGTGTAGCCACCAGCGCTGCGACAGGCAAAGCATCTCCCTTCTCCTGCAATGTTTTTGCAGCTTTAGGGGCCATGAGGAAGACCACACACGGCCAAACAGCATCTGCTCCGTGGTCGGAACCAATACCAGAGATTCTCCTGGCAAGGTCTGCCCACTTGCTGAGCGTGATGCTGCATGTCCGGTTTAGCCGAGCCAGGAGCCCATCCGATGTTCTAGCTAAACCCTTCACGGCTCCCCCGGAGCTCACACACCGCCGCTCTCCTATCATGCCGCGCAGGCGACCTGACCAATCTGCACGATGGCAGATGAAAGACGAGCCCGTGCTCCAGTGGAAAGGTGAGGTGAGGTGAGCCGGAGAGGGAGCATTGCCGCGGCACTCCTAAATGGTGGCCATCTTGCCCCCCACATTTGTGGGTGATGGCTAAGCTCCATATCGCTACTATCAATATTTGTGGGTTGAATGATAAGTTTAAAAGGAGATGGGTACAAGAAGACCTTACATTTTTAAGAGCGGATGCTTACTGTTTGCAAGAGACCCATATTGCTCATGGTGATAGTGCTTTGCTGAAATCCTTGGGGCTGAATGTAGTTTACCACATAACACAGGATACCAGGACCAAAGGGGTGGCCATAATAGTTAAAGGAAATACTGTTATCCTTGGTCGGAAGGCTGTGGATAGATATGGGAGATGGGCAATTATTGAATGTAAAGTTGGTAGTGGGTCCTTTACGCTTTGCTCGATATATGCATCTGTCGTAGATGACCCCGGGCTGCTTAATTTCTTAGCAATCGAATTAACATCCTGCCCTTCCCAGTATATAGTTTGTGGGGACTTTAATTTAAATGGGTCGAGAGGAGGGCTAGGAGGTAATGAAATGTGCCATGTTGGATGCAAACCACAATCATTTAGATCTTTCGGGAAATCTAGTAAAGGATATTGGCTTAGTTGATGTCTGGCCCAGCCTCAAAGTGCCTGATGCTGGGTACACCTACTATTCAGCCTCCATGGTAAATTTATGAAGCTGGATTATTTTTTCGTCTCGCCATTATTTGTCAGAGGTGCTCAGGTAGAACTTTTTCCAAGACTAATGTTGGACCATAACCCTATCGTTTTGGGGAAACAACCTTTAGAACGCATGCATTACATCGCATGCCATTAGATCGAGGTTTTTACAACGCAAGTCGTTACAACGACTTGCACTGGAGGGCGTTATAGGACAAGGAGTAGTTTAATTTACTATCCAACACCTTCCCTACTGTACGTAGGCTGGAGTTGGAATAGTAAATTAAACTACTCCTAAGTCCAGCGCCCTCCAACGCAAGTCGTTGTAACGACTTGCGTTGTTAAAACCGCGATCTAATAGCATGCGATGTAATGCATGCGTGATATCGTCATACATCCTCGTTTTGGAACTCTCACTTAATGGTCTGAGACGTGTGCCCAGAAGATGGACCTTCGAGAGGGCTCTTCTGTCAGACCAGGAGTACATAAGTCATATGAAGGACTGGATTCCGGAGTTTTTTGAACTCAACAAATGTAGCTCCTCTCTCTGGATGGTTTGGGAAGCTTTCCAGGCTGGTGTAAGAGGGGAAACCCTTAGGTTCAGTATCGCAAAACAGAGGCACGGTTTGGGTCAGATCAAAGAACTTTAGCAAAAGCAGAATTGGTTGCAGCCGTGGCATCTGGGAGAGATCTCACCCCCGTGCTGAACCGGCTATCTATAAGTAAGGCACGTTTGAACAAATTTACGGCTAAGAAGATCGGCTGGAAATTTGTGGATAGAGACCAGGAGTGCTATGAATATAATGAACGGGTGGAGCGACTATTAGCAGTTAGGTCAAGGCAAAAGCAGGCAGCAGGGCATAATAATGAGATCAGGAATATGCAAGGCAGTTTGGTAACTGACCCTGCTGAAGTTAGAGAAGCATTCCGTGAATTCTATTCAAAACTTTATAAAGCCTCTTCCATAATACGCCCTAAAGATTTAGAGTTTTATTTGGACCTGGTAATGTTTGCCAAAGCTACCCAGGAGGAGAGGTCAATTTTAGGGGCAGATATTTCGCCAGAAGAATTCAAGGTGGCCCTCCAGGCTCTCCCATCTAGGAAGGCAGTGGGAACGGATTCTATACCACTGGAATTCTATAAGGTTTTTTCCATAGTACTTCTCCAGAAAATGCTGGAGCTTTTTAGGCACGTTAGAATGGGGCGCATCCCCCAGGGTCCTGTGGTACCGCAAACGTAATCATTTAAAAAAATAAAATAAAGGTAAGGACCCTGCGGCTCTGGACTAATATAGACCTATCATATTGTTAAACAGTGATGTTAAACTCTATTCCAAAATCTTTGCCAGTAGGATTGGTGGTATTATCCACAGACTAGTCTCGGTTAGACAGTATGGGTTTATCCCAGGGAGAGGGACCTTGGATCATGCACCGCGTGTAATATCATTGTTTGACGCCACCAAGGTCCTAGAGGAACCCATGGGGGTCACCCTGTTGGATGCCGAGAAGGCTTTCGACAGGGTGTCGTGGGAGTACCTTTGGAAGGCTATGGAGGCCAGTGGCTTGGGTGGGCCTTTCATCCAAGCAATTCGGGTGGTGTACTCTAGTCCCGTAGCCCGAGAACAGATAAGGGGAGCTGAGTCGGAACCTTTTCTGATAGAAAGACGAATGAGGCAGCGCTGTCCGGCATCCTCTTTGTTGTTCGTTTTACACATAGATCCCCTCCTTAGGAGATTGGAAGCCTCTATGGACATCTTGCCGATTAGCCTGTTGGCTTGGGATATGAAAATACTGGCCTATGCTGATGATGTGGCAATAGTTACCAGTGATCCAGAAAGTGCTGTTGGTGCCATAGAAAGGATAACAGAGGAGTTTGGGACTTATTCTGGGTTTTTGCTAAATAAAGCAAAAACGCAGTTAGTGATAAATAGACACATGCGGGCCAATGATAGCTGTGTAGTAGAGCAGGCTACTTATGTGGGAGTTAGTATTACAACGAAAGTGGAGCGCTTAGTCGGAATAAATCTTACCCCTATCATTGAAAAAGCTGAGATGGAATTTATTATATGGAATAATCTAAATTTGTCAATAATGGGGAGATGTAATCTTGTTAAAATTATCTTCCACCCTAAATTATTGTATATTTTTCGCACAATACCACTGGAGGTTGATAATGCTTGGTTCAAATGAATCGAAAGAACGGTGTCCAGATTTATCTGGGCATACGGGAAGATCAGGAGGGCAAATACATTTTTATGCTTACACTATAATATTTAGCTGCAGCTTTGCAATTTTATTACCCCTTATTCAATAATAAGGTAATTGAAGAGGGGAATGCAAGTTGTGTTCCGTCGATTAATGAGCTACAGATTGGGGCAACTGCCAAGGGTTTGTCTGTTGAAGATTTTTGAGCCGAGCTGCTATAAAAAGATGTGGTTTAAGACTCTGAAGGCTACATTCCAGAATTGGACAGGCATACGGAAAAAACTGGGGGTTGGCAGCTACAGCTGGTATACTCCGCTGTTGCGGAACAGTCAACTGCCCGGAATATTCCATGACAATTGCTTATTTAAATGGGAACAAGGGGACTTCGATAGGACCGGTGATTTGCTTACGGGGAATCATATGGCATCATTTGAACAGGTTAGGGGAAGATTTAACATCGGGACCCTGGATTTTTAATTTTTTTTTACAGCTGAGGGATTTCTTATTGAGAATTATCAGGTTTTTCTAGGATTCCCCTGATGGAGATTTTAACAAAGGGCACTAGTTATTCAATTTCACAAATATATCGGTGCCTTTTGGAAGGGATCCCAGATGATTTGGAAAAACATGATGAAAAATAGCGGGCGAGGCTAGACTTTGAAAATTCAGTTTTTTGGAAATCATTGGAGCTGGGGGGTCAATTTTATGCTCATCCAGCCTGCAAATGCAACACTATAAAACAATTTTCGATCTATATATAACACCCGCCAAAATAGCTAAATGGGGCAGGCTGCTGTCCTAGAGGTCGTGAACTCAGCGCAGACCTGGTCCACATGTTCTCATCATGCCCTTGTCTAAAGCCAGTCAGCTTAGAAATCACAGGTTTTTTAGGGGAAGACCTCAAGGTGAATGTATCCCCATCACCGCAGCTTATGTTGTTGGGTGTTGATGAATTAAATATAGGTGTTGGGGTCGAGCTAATTTTTATAGCGATGGCAGTTTTTTGGCTTTGTGTTGCTTTTGCCTTGCTTGATCCTTTACCCCGACATTTCAGCAATGGAAGGGGCGCTTTCTATATGTTTACAATTTAGAAAAAGGACTTTATGAGTGATAGGGGAAGAAGGCTAAAACTAAAGGGAGGAGGATCTGGGGGCTCTTTTCGAGCTGGATATCATTGTATAAGTAGATAGTATCTGCTTGACTGAGCCTGTAAAGGATAAAGGGTATGAGTTGGGGTTGTAGCGATTGTTGAAGGCCATATATAATAATTATGGCCATGCTGTTTGTTAAGTTGCCTGTATTGTATTATTCTGTCACACCGATTATATGATGAATTCTATTTATGATCTAACTGCTGGATTTATCCTTATTTGATGTATTTATGTGATCTTGCTGCTATAACGTTGCTAATAAAAAAATAAATAATAAGTAAATAAATTACTAATATGATGGCTAATACACATCATTATAGAGCCCCCATTTTGGAAAATGGTGGAAGGGTTGCTCTGAGGAGTTTTTTTCTGCCTCTGTAAGACTACTTGCCCCCAAAACCTATGTTTTGACACCAAAATGAAGTATATATGTCTAAAGGTTCCTGAAATATTACATCATCACTGTAGCACATCTGCCATTTAAAAATGTCTTCCAGAAAAATTCAGCCCGGATTAACAACGTCTACCCAAGCTAAATTACTTTTCTAATGATCCAAAAACACAAATCCAAAATGAAAATCTCTTGACAACAATTTGTTTACGGAGGTATATTGGGGGGGCTTGTCATGTTCTTTCTGGGTTCTCCCAAAGACCAGTATGTATTCACTGTAATTGCAAGCAAGTGCAACAGGTTGGATAATTCTGCAGACAGATATTTTAGGGTGTTCTCTGAACACCCTAAAATATCTCAGCAGCCGCAGATACTCCAAAACTGAGTCTCTTGTATCTGAATAAACCAACATGAGTGGAAAAAGTGGTAATATATTTGCAGTTCTCTTCTAACTCGCGTTGGCGGTACCCTTTGTTTAGGTCAAGACGGGAAAAGACTTTAGCTCCGTTCAGTTGCGTGATCATGTCCACTATATGGGGACCAGGGTGTCTCTCCCTCTCAATGGCTCTGTTTGGCTGGCGCATATCAACACAAATGCACACTGCTCCACTACGGTCCTTTTTTGGTACAACTACAATGGTCGAAACCCATGACGTGGAGCCTTTGGAACGTTCAATGATGTCATGTTTCAAAAGTGTTACCAACTCTTTCTTCTTGCAATGAAAAGCAAAGCTACAGTGCCACTGGGCAACTGGACAAATGTCTTCATTGATATGAAGCTGCACTTTCATTTTCATGAGTTTTTCCAAACCATGAAACAACTACGGGAATTGACTTGTACTCTCAGGCTGAGCACAGAGGTTTTAGTTGGGAGATATTCCTAGGTTTCCAGTAGAATATGAACGATGACTTGTACTGACGTCGTTTTGTGTTAAATGCCGCTGTGAACGACCCTTGGCTTTGTAGCGGTTTAGAAGCTACCCAGGTGTATACCTTCATGTCCGAATGAGTGAGATGTGGCACAGGCAAGAGACTGTTGAACTTTTCTACTGCCATATTTATCGATGCCCCAATGTTGATGATGAAGGATATGGAGTGACCGTTCACCATCAAAGTAATTCTGTGACAGTGCATGAAAGAAGTTCAGCACTTTATTTGGTGAGTTGTTTTTGAACTTTGGCTTTCTTCACAGTAAGCTAACCCCACATGTGCACGCCGTCTTTTGGTGGACATCATCAGCTCACACCCATCTTCTTTGGTGGTACTCGATAGGGACATTGAATGACCTTTGTACAACGAACTTGATGACAATTGATTTTGCTTGGTCTCTACTTGTCATTGCGGATGTTGCTTTTTGGTTTTGTGGTCGTGGCGAGAGTGCTTCTGGTATGTTCTTGCGGCCATCTTTTCTTTCCGTTGAGACACACTTGATTTTTCTGTAGCTTGACACACAGTCATGAAGTTGTTCTCTTTCCCACAACCCTTACAGATTTGTCCTAGGGCTGGATATTTGCCTTCATGGGGAAACGAAAATTGACATCGGAAGAATAGCTTTGATTTCTTCAACGACATCGACTTACATGCATCTGTTTTGCGCTTTTGCTTGCTTTTCATGGTCAACGCTGATTCATTGTGTGCTGTCCCTGCTTTCATGTAGGCAGCTTGTCGTTCTGCTCTTTCATTCGGTCTCGCAGCCATCAGCATTTTCTATAGACTGAGTGTCTATCTCAACATGCGCCTTCTAAAAGAATCTGAAAAGCAGCCTTCAGTAAATATGAGGCGCATGGCTTCTTCTCCAGTAAAGTCACAGAATTTGCAATGCTTAATAAGTGCGTTAAGTCTTTCAACAAACTCATTCATTGTTTCATCAGTCTGTTGTCATCCTTTGTTGAATATGCACCTTTCTTAATCATCATTCATCATTGGATTGAACTTGGTTTCCAGCGCTTCTTTCACCTTTTGGTACGATGTTGAGTCAGTCTGTGAAACTTTCTTTCGCACTTCTTTCACTTCATCATCTGCGAGGTCTTTAAGGTATTTGATGATTTTCTTGTAATCTTCCTTCTCTAGCACATCTATGAAGTCATAAAATGTTTCAATCCATGCAGTCCACGTGGCACCAATGTTCTGTTTCTTAGATGTGTCGAATGGCTGTGATGGCTTCATGTACACTGCTGCATTGTATTTCGCACACCCTTCTGCCACCATTGTGTTAGCACATGTATTTTGAGTGGTGGCATTGTGCGGGGTGACCCAGCAACTTCTGCAAGCACCAGCCTCTTGCAGGAACATTAGTTGCAGCATGCTTCAGTCGCCAATGATGGTGAGTACGATCTCTTTTCTTTCTGTTTTTTGTATTTTTTTGGCGCAATGGTTATTTTCTCACGTAGTCTGAATAGTCACTCTATGATCGGGGTGCAGTGCAGCATCTCTGTTGACAACCTCACTGGCGGTATTGGCGGGCATTTTGAAATACGCTCTTATGCAGGGCCTTCAATTACTTCTGCAGCCGTATATGGGCTAGAGAGGGCTTTGAATCCACGTGTGCCAGTCGCAGACTGCTTTGCATCGATTCAGCTCATTGATGGCTGGACAAATGCTTTGTGCATGAAAACAAGCTTGAAGCTCACCAGTTTTGGAAAAAACATAACCTTAAACCAGATGAACTAGAGGGCCCAATGTCATTTTTTTCACTTTGCTTTTCTTAGCAAAATTTTAGATGTGGAGAAAATGTCCCAGCAATGTTCACACTAATAATTTTAAGGTCTCCCCACCTTTCAAACACTGGACTAATGGTATATATTACCCTGGTTGGTTTCAGACAGGCAGGGCTAAGGAGGCACCATGTTAATGTGGCTCCATTATTTTCTAGATGATCAATTCCACAGAAAAATCTTGGGAATGCTGTACTTTGCCATGTTGCCAATACGTGAATTTTTCTCTAGTGCCTTTCATTGTCTACCTGTAGCTCCTGGGGACCTCTGGTCTGTTATTGCCTCGTCTTCATAATGGAGGACACTTAAGAGACACACCTCTTGACCTAGATCTCAAGTAAGAAAGACTTCTAACTAAGGCCTCAAAATCTTAGTAGTATCCGACTCTGAAACAGTGTCCGTAAATTAATTTCTGCTGGTAGAGGCTAAAGTGAAGGCTTTTGCTCTACATCATTTTTTGCTGTGTTTTTGTCCTTTGATGGGTACATTAAAAATGATAAAGCACACATTCAGAACTGATGCTCTTCTTCACATACATTTCTTTCAGAAATGAATCCAAGTTTTCCAGAAAAAAATATTTTTGTCACTCAAGCACTAGTTACCGGTTACTGACATTGTTTTTATTATTTGTTTTCAATGCAAAAAATACTTTTACAAAGAGCATCCATAATGCATTTGCAAGTTCAGCTTTACTTTAAGGTGAAGAGACCACAAAGGCTATTTTAACAGCTGTGAGGCTCCACAGTCCTGCGTTTTAGTTAATGACTTTTCAATAGCACTAAAATTTACATTAAAATGCTGTTGGAACCCCTTTTTTAAAATAGGTTTTGGAGACTTTATTAAATCTGTAATAAGAAATGTACTTAGACTCCCAGGTGGAAATTGTTTACTCCTCAAAATCCATCTTACTCATCTAGTAATTTAAAAAGGGGCAGCAGTGTATATTCAGGCAAAAACATCTCAATTAGGACTTTATGAACTTGTATATCTTGAAATTGTATGCTACAACAATTCCACAGATGTCTTCAGGTTCATCATATCAATGATAGTTTGCTCTATATGTAATCATTGCTTACGAAACATGGAATGCATATTCGTATTCTACGCATAAAGTGCTCCTTAAGCTAAAAATATAAAACATATGAAATTAAGTAATGCAGTTTTGACAGCAGCATTTTTAATGTATGCCTAATTACTGTTTAACCATTCTAATTTATGAGTGTAAATGGTATAATTTGTTGTTGTAGGTATACAGCAAAACAATAAATAAACTACATATGCCACAGAAAAGGATGCTTTGGTACTGCACATATTGGCGCCAAATGGCAAAGCAAACATAAGCAAGCCCATTTTAATACCTTGCAAAAAAAGTAAAAATCACTATCTTCCCTAATGCAGAGCAATATTCCATAAGGATTGAATACTGTGCTAAAACATGGGGGCATATTAGCAAGACCGGCGATAAAATTATCGCCGTTTTAGCGGCAGGAAACTGCCTAATATGCGTTATAGAATTCTAATAGAAGCCCAGGTTAGATGTCCTGCACATCTAACCTGGGCTTCTATTGGAATTCTATAACGCATATTAGCAAGCCCATTATCACCGTTTTAGCGGCAGTTTCCTGCCGCTAAAACGGCGATAATTTTATCGCCGGTCTTGCTAATATGCCCCATAGTATTTAAAAAAAATGAAAAAAACTTACATCTAAATTAGTATAAGCCATTAGGTATTAATGGAGGAGAGACCACAATGGACTCCAACAGAAATTTTATCTCAGAGTTGTTCAAATCTTAAGGAGGATTAAAGTTTGGTGTATGGGTTACTTGTCACAACGTGACAGATATCCTGTCCGCCTTATTACATGTGTCATAGAATGTAGAGGGGGACAGGATATCCTTCAAGTTTGTGACAGAGTAATCCATTTGTGAAACTCTAAATCTGTCCCTTAGTGAGTTGGCAGATATGGATAGGGCATACACAGTGGTTTTGCTATTATCACATAGGCTCAAGGGAGGTGGACACTTACATGAACTACTGAACAGGGACATCTACTTACGGAGTGGTGGCTGTAGGGGATGCCCCATTTTGGTACACCAGTCCATGGGGTGTACGTCTGGATGATCTGCATCAATCCAAAAATCATAGACATGACTCCAGCCATCAAAATGGATCTGAGAAAGAAAGTAGTAAGTAAAGTTTTATTGAAGATTAATTACAATCATTATAATCAACATACCAATAGTCTTCTCACAGTTAACTAAAAAGATATGTGCACAAACACTTATAAAAACTCATCCAGATTACCTAAATGTTAAAAGAATATATTAAAAGCATATGTGAATTTAAATATGATTAATCAAATCTGCATAAAAACCCATTACTCAGAGCTGCACAAAATGTCATTGACTAAGGGCCCAGAAATTGAGAGAATACAATAGAAATAAAAAGTAAGAAAAGAGCAGAATCTAATTTTTAAAAATGCACGTAGGATGGTGTCTGTCATCCTTCCTCTTTGCCCAGACTAATCAACACAAGACCAATAAATGTAATCAATCTTCCGAGAAGGCCCCAATGGGTGCCAGACACTAATAATTTTACAGCTCCTTTAACTGTGTACGTGTCAGGCTTTTGGGAAACTAGCTTACACAGTGACCATTGATCATTGGACAAATACAAAGTTGGTGTGGTATTGATTCCAATTTGATTCTACCGAGTCAATAACATCAACATTGGTATTTGGCATCACTCAGGCAGCTGACTATGATATCAGATATTGGAAGCAGCTGGAAACAAAACCACATGAACTTATATATGAGTATTCTTTTCAATGTTTCTATTAAGTAAAATTGAGTGTATAAAGTAGTATATGTCTCTAGAACAAAGTTTGCTCTTTTAAGAATACTGGATACCTCATAATCTGTTTGCCATGGCAGGGAGAGCATTACCACTTTGATTTCTGAAATAAGTGCATTAGTCAAACATTCAGCACAAATGAATTACAAGAAATAGAATATACCACTACAAGTCATACCATATACAATCATCGATGTGCATTCAATGTAGACCTACTGCACACCATGAACAATATTCACATTTGAGATATTTATTGGTGGAATCACTATGGGCCACATGCATCAAAGTCAGGATTTGCGAATCCTAAATAGCGAATTTTAAGAAATTGCTATTTAGGACTCGCAAATCCCTATGCATGTAGGAACCGCAAAACAAATTGCGATTCCTACATATTCCTTAATTGCGACTCGCAAATTGCGAATCGCAATTAAGGAATAGCTACCCATTCATTCCTATGGGCCTAGAGGCCCATAGGAATGAATGGGAATTGCATGCGCAATTTGCGAGTACCAATTAGGTACTCGCAAACTGCACATGCAATTTCAAGGGTGCAAGGGTGCCAAAAAGACACCCTGTTGCACCCCTGAAATTGAGATGCTACCACATGTTGCGCACATACATGCCCCAAGGGCATGTGTGTGTGTAACATGAAACTTTGAAAAATGCACTTTAGTGCATTTTTCAAAGTTTTTGCAAATTACCATCAAGTTCAAATTGATGGTAATTTGCGATCTCTAATTGCGAATTCGAAATTTGAAATTGCATCATGCATTGCATTTAGGGAATCGCAATTTGCGATTCCCTAAATGCATTTGCAATTTAAGTAATCGCAAATTTTGCGATTACTTAGATTGCGAATTTGCATTTGGGTTGATGCATCCCAAATGTAAAAATACCGGTCGCAAAGGGGCAGATTCTGTGAATCTGCCCGTTTGCGATCGGTATTTTCGTTGATGCATGTGCCCCAATATGGCTACACCTAAACTGTTTATTAAGAATCATCGCAATCCGGGGGGGCGCTAGAGGGCGCCAGGCAAGATGGCTGCACCTTAGTGTAGCTCGGCCCGGCTGATCCTCCATCCGCCAATTATCCTGCTTTAATCGCTGCATCACGTTTGTTAAAACGACCGCCCTGCATGGCGAAACACCCTTGATTACAGTGGGGGCATCGCGGACTACAGGGGGCCATCGCCGCAAGCAGAAACCCGCTGGGAGAGGTCCGGACTGCGTGAAGTCAAAATGGCGGCCGCCTTCGTCCTAGGGTGAGACGGTATGCAGGCCGGCGTGCTGGGCAACGAGGGTGAGTGGAAACCACTGAACTGTGAGCAGCGACTGATCGGTGTGCGGATGCCTGTCCCGGTCTAGTTTGCACTCCTCGGCTGTGGAGCCTTGTGACCCGTGAGTAGGGAGCTAGTCCATCCCCATGCCCCTACGAAGTTGCTGACGGAGTCGGAGCAGAGTGCGGAGATTCGCCGGAGTCGGCAGGGCCCCACGAGAGATCATGACCACCGCCACGGGAGATTGGAGGCGCCTACAGCGGGTTGCGGTGAGTGGGGCGTGGCCTTGCTTGGGCCTGTAGCCGCGGCGGCGGGTGTGGGCCTAGGCGCTGGGCCGCGGCCTGCGAGCTGCGGCTTGCATGCACGGCGCGCGGAGAGCTGGGGCTGGCCTGACTCGACGACACACTTGCGTCCAGCCTGGTGGTGCACATGAGGTCCGGCTGGAATTGCTGAGCGTTCCACTGTACTTGCCCTGCCGAAGTTAGCCTGAGCTCAATTTGTCTTTAACATTGTGGCCTCACCCTAATATGCCTGCATCAATCCTACGCTACTGGTCAGGAGACCGCTGGGCTCTGTGGTTTGTCCAGGGACTTACGATCTGGCGGAGCGGAGATCTCCAGCGTTCTGTGTTGGCACAGTCATATCTCCTGCTTGTATACATACGTGGTGGGAGTCACTGGCTTGAGGTGGCGGAGCCAGTGGCGATGCGGGCTCTACTGGACTGTAGTTACTTGTTCTAAGTGCCCGAATGGCAGGTGACCTACTGCTGGCTGGCGCAGCGGCATCTTACACTCACCCCTGGAGTGGTGCTGCTTCGTCTTTGTGTTACAGCAAACAAATGATGGACGGACTGCCGACAATGCAAACATTCTCCCCCAGTCAAAAGATCTGGGTTAAATCCATCGTTCTTTTGCCCACTACGCCACCCCAGTTTGGACCCAGCCATATGCAAATCAGTCTTGACCCTGTGCCCCATGGGAACAGTCCAGACCGAACTGCCAGGCCAGGTTCTCCCTGGTCCGGAAACAAGCATCCTGGGACCGGTTTCAGGGTATGTCACCCTTCTTCAGCCAGGCTATCTTGAATCCAGTGGCACAGTGAGCAAGGGACCCACATCTGGGCACACCCATCCCACCTAGGGCGAAAAGTGTTACAGCAAACAAATGATGGACGGAATGCCGACAATGCAAACATTCTCCCCCAGTCAAAAGATCTGGGTTAAATCCATCGTTCTTGTGCCCACTACGCCACCCCAGTTTGGACCCAGCCATATGCAAATCAGTCTTGACCCTGTGCCCCATGGGAACAGTCCAGACCGAACTGCCAGGCCAGGTCCTCCCTGGACCGGAAACAAGCATCCTGGGACTGGTTTCAGGGTATGTCACCCTTCTTCAGCCAGGCTAGCTTGAATCCAGTGGCACAGTGAGCAAGGGACCCACGTCTGGGCACACCCATCCCACCTAGGGCAAAAAGTGTTACAGCAAACAAATGATGGACGGAATGCCGACAATGCAAACATTCTCCCCCAGTCAAAAGATCTGGGTTAAATCCATCGTTCTTTTGCCCACTACGCCACCCCAGTTTGGACCCAGCCATATGCAAATCAGTCTTGACCCTGTGCCCCATGGGAACAGTCCAGACCGAACTGCCAGGCCAGGTCCTCCCTGGACCGGAAACAAGCATCCTGGGACCGGTTTCAGGGTATGTCACCCTTCTTCAGCCAGGCTAGCTTGAATCCAGTGACACAGTGAGCAAGGGACCCACGTCTTGGCACACCCATCCCACCTAGGGCGAAAAGTGTTACAGCAAACAAATGATGGACGGAATGCCGACAATGCAAACATTCTCCCCCAGTCAAAAGATCTGGGTTAAATCCATCGTTCTTTTGCCCACTACGCCACCCCAGTTTGGGAGCGTCTTTGTGAGCACACGTGGTGGACTTATAACACTGTGGTTTCGGAGAGATAGTCATTGTGGGCCCCATTGGAATGCAGGTGCCTGATCATTGAGCCTGTCCGTTGGTGACCGTGACCGTGAGCGCTCCTAACCAGCTAAGCCCTACTGTATGGACTGCTGTCTCCCATTTGCCTTGCCTACCATACATTATGGGGAAAACTGACAAATCTAAGCCTCGCCTCACGTTTGAGTCGCGAAAATGTAGCAAGGGGCAGTAAAAAGCAGCCTCTGATTCAGAGGCAGAAGTCCAGGGTGTTGGCACATCCACGTTAGAAACGACGCTGTTGGCCATGCAGAAAAGCCTCCAATCCTTAGAGGGGAACATGTCTGCCATAAACCACAGACTGGACCACATGTCTGCGCAACTAGAGAAGCAGAACATGAGAATGGGGGAGATTGAACAAAGGGTCTCCACCACGGAGGATGGTCTTAGTGAGGTCGCTGGCAAGGCACTCAATATGGAGAAAGTCCTGGCGCTAATTCAAGCAAAGAACGAGGACTTGGAGGCCTGGTCTCGACGAAACAATATTAGAATTACGGGCCTGCCGGAGTCCAAAAACACTGGTAAGATGGAGACATTTATCGAGCACCTGATCAAAGATATTTTCGGCCCAGAGAACCTGTCCACCATGTTCATTGTTGAGCGGGCTCATCGATCCCTGGCAGCGAGACCAGTAACGGGCGCTCCACCTCGCCCTATAATTGCTCGGCTATTAAATGAGAGGGACTGTGATGCCATTTTGAGGCTGGCCAGAGAAAAGGGTGCCATTGACCACCAGGGGAATTCATTGTCCTTCTTCCCTGACTTTACTGTCGCAGTCCAGTCGGCACGTCGGGAGTTTGGCACTGTGAAGAAATTTCTGCAGTCGGAGGGCATCCCCTATGCCATGTTGTATCCTGCTCGCCTGCGTGTGGGCCAGGAGGGGGACTTTAAAATTTTTACCACCCCTAAGCCAGCGATGGAGCACGCGAAGAATCTGAAACGATGGCGACGTGAGGCCCCGGCTGAGCTTGACGAGGAAGAGCAGTAGACTGACTGTGTGGTGACAAACTGTGTTTTTTGTTTGCTATCTGAAATGTGGGATATGTCTTGAGTTCATGTATCAAAGTTCACTGTTCTTTGCAGTAGACCTGTTGCAGTGGGGTTACTTATTGTATGACAGACATATTTGATGCAATATATTTACCTGTATGTTTATTCTATCCTAGCACAGGTACTAGACCTGATCAGACACCTCCTACGCTGTGGGAGGCCAGTAGCACTCTGAAGCCCCTCATATGGGAGTTCCCCACACTATGCGTGCTGTTTGTTGTATCTGTTGGGGAATGTTTAATCAGGGAAGGGATGGCTTTGGCAAGTTGGGCACGCCGAAGTGGGAGGGGGGTTGGTGGGGTACGGTGGGGGGGTATGGTTGGCACTTTTTTATTGCACTATATATGAAACCTGGCGACACATTACTGCAGTTAGGTCTCACAATTTTATTCCTATCTTGTTGCATGCAATATATGGGTGGTAATATAAGGTTCCTTACATGGAATGTGCGTGGCTTAAACAGTCCCAAGAAAATCCGCTCTGTAATGGCGTATCTGGATAGGATGGATGTCCAGGTAGCCTTTTTGCAGGAAACTCACCTCACAAAGCTCTCTGAGCCAAATGTAGGCACGAGGTGGGCTGGGGTGAAGGTGGCTTCCTCCTATTCCTCCTACTCTCGGGGGGTGATGATTCTTGTTAAGAAGCGGGTTCCCTTTATGTTCCTTGGCTCGGAGACGGATGAGCAGGGCCGGTTGGTCCTAGTGCATGGCAAGCTTGGTGGTGTGAGTGTCCTGATGGTCAATGTCTATGGCCCGAACGTTGATGACCATCCCTTCTTTGCTGATGTGTGTGCTGATGGTTCCCTCCTGCTGAAATCCTATGTGGGGCGACTTTAACACCTGTTTGGATGTGAACATAGACAGAGTGGGGAGTGGGGCTGCGTGACGCAGGCAGTCGACAGACGCTCTTTTGGGGCTGTTGGAGGCTGGGAATCTGCATGACATTTGGTGTTTGCGACAACCTGAGGCAAGAGAAAGTACCTTTATCTCCACTGCGCATGGCACGTGGTCCTGCTTGGACTATTGGCTTCTGTCTGAGGTTGCATGCACCTGGGTGGTTGATGTCAGCCACTTGGCCAAGACGTTGTCTGATCACTCCCCTGTACTGCTTGAGATGCGGGTTCCCGAGGGTGAGAGGCCCCCGTTCACATGGCGATTGCAACAGGCATCTCTGACAGACCCAGTTTTTAAATGCACGGTTGGCAAGGCAATTCGTAATTACTTCAAGGACAATGAGGGCACTGTGGTTAGCGCGGGGGGCCTTTGGGAAGCATTTAAAGTCACGATACGGGGTGTCTGTATTGGTGCGCAGGCTGGTGTCCTTAAGGATTTGCGTCGCAGAATCAGTAAGCTTGCTGCGGAAATATCCACTTTGGAACGTGACTATGAACGGAACCCTGTCCCGGAAAAGCTTTCTGCGATACGGGATCTTGTGTCGGAGCACAATGAAACCGTGGACCAGGAGATGGTGCATAGGTCACAACGGAGCACTGCTCGCTATTATGGGGAGGGGGGCAGGCCCAGCTGCTCGCTAGCGCAGAAATTGGCGGCGCCCCGTAGCCAGGCGTTCATCACTGAAATGTTGGACTGGGAGGGGGTGGCGCACTTCAGTACACCTGAGATCAGTAGGGTGGCGCTAGATTTCTACTCTGATCTCTATGGTGACCGCGCTCAGGTACCGGCAGCTGATACACACATCTACCTAGATGATGTTGCGCTTGGTTGGCTGTCAGTCGACCAGCGAGAGTATCTCACACAACCTTTCGATGTGGAGGATGTCAAACTGGCTATTATGTCCCTCCCCACATGTAAGGCAGCGGGCCTCGATGGCCTCACAAGTGAGTTTTACAAGGCCTATGCCGACGAATTAGCACCTAGGCTGCTGGACGTCTATGCAGAGGCATATGACTCGGGCACCCTTCCTCCCACACTTAAAGAGGCACTCATTGTCATGCTACTGAAACCAGACAAAGCAGCGAATATGTGTGACTCCTACAGGCCCCTTTCCATTATCAATATTGATGCCAAAATTTTGGCGAAAATGATAGCCAGTAGACGCCAACCCCTTGTTCCCAACCTGGTACTCCCGGACCAGTCGGGATTTGTACTCACTAGATCGACGACGCATAATCTGCGCACTGTTTTTGCCACATTGCATTATTTTGAGTCGGATTTTCAGGCAGTGGCCGTGCTGCTTGACGCAGCTAAGGCGTTCGACTCTCTGCAGTGGGAGTATATGTTCACTGTACTGCTGCGAATGGGCCTGCCTCCGTTCTTCCTCAAGTGAATTCGCCTACTGTATAATGCGCCAGAAGAACGGCTACATGTGAATGGCTGGGTGTCTGAAGCGTTCCCTATCAAACGAGGCACACTGCAGGGATGCCCCCTGTTGCCAATGCTTTTTGCGCTCGCGCTGGAGCCCTTGGCTTGTAAGTTGTGCCAGAGGCAAGCACAGGCAGCGTTGCGTTTTCCACAGCGGCCCTTAGTGGTTTCGTTGTACGCTGACGATATGCTCCTATATGTCTGCGAGCCTGCTACGTATTTACCGGAATTACTACGCGAATATGTAAAGTTCGAACGATATTCAGGTCTAGGCATAAATTGGGCAAAGTCAACTGTGTTTCCGCTGACGGCCGGTACTCGTGAGATAGAAATGGACTTCCAGCTGACGTGGTCGGCTGACCCGGTGAGGTACTTGGGGATCTGGTTGCATAGAGATCCCGATGTGGTGATTTCTACGAACTATGGCCGAGTCATTACTAAGATCACCGACCAAGCGACACGATGGGCTAAGTTACCGCTTTCACTAGCGGATCGAATTGCAGTCACAAAAATGACGATCTTGCCCAAACTTCTCTATTTGTTCGTCAACATCCCCATCCGACTGAATATCGCGTTGTTTAATACGCTTCAGTCGGCCCTGCTGACTTTTATCTGGGGAGGCAAGAAGCCCAGATGTAGCTGGAATGTGCTGGTACAGCCGTTTGAGCGTGGGGGCTTTGAGGCTCCTGACATGCGGCTGTACTATTTGTGCGCGCAGGCGCAGTTTGCGCATTTTTAGTACTTCCCACAGCGGTTTCAGCCGCACATTGCAGTTGAGGCAGATTCTGTGCTCCCGGTGCCACTGGTTGCTGCTGCACTGTTGGGCAGAGGTGGTGGGCCGCGGGCTGAAATTAACCCTGTTCAATGCACGGCATGGGCATGGAAGACTCTTGCTAAGAGGGCGCAACTGGACTATCTCTACGTCCCAGCGCTACCGCTTGCTGCACACCCGGACATTACCGCGACACAAGAGCAGGCTGCCTTGAATGTTCTGGGGAAGGCGGGGATTACTCAGCTAGGTGACCTATATAAGCGGGGCCAGTTCCTGTCGCTATCTGACCTGCAGGGTGGACGTGACAAGGGTATGATGTTGGGGTTTACATATGTACGTGTACGGCAGGCGATCCGAACTATTTATCCTGGCTATCCAGCAGAGCCGAGAACGCTGCTGGCACTGCAGGCGGTGCTAGCAGGAGAAGAACGTAGGGGTCTGATAACTAAATTATATGATGCGTCGCTGAGGGAAGGGGACCTTATTGAAAATCCCTCCTACAACAAATGGAATACTGTATTAGGTGCCCCCTTGTCGCTAGACACTTGGAAGTTTTGCTGTGCGCTGACTGGTCGCCTGACGGCGAATTGCAACCTCCGCATTATACATTTCAAATACTTACATCTGTCATGAACGTCAAGGTACTTCTGTATACTCACTAGGTACCTCGTAACAGCAAAGGAGAAAAGGTACCTCATACAGATATAGACAAGGAAACGACCAGGAACACTACTTACACCAATGTGTCAGGGTTTTCTCACCATCTTAATTATGCTGCAGAATAATCCATGATTATATGTGCTTAACTGTTTGCCCATGTGCTTAACTGTGCCCTTTAAACTGTTTTGCACTTTTGTTATTGTTGCTTTAATTTCTTTATTTCTTGTGCTCGAGTTTTCTTTCCAGCTCGAGTTTTCTTTACCTCAAAATCGCTAAGACTGCGCACCCGCGGCCACTGTAGGAGCGTTGTGCGTCCATAAAAGGAGCCACGCCCATCCGCCGGACGCAGATTATTCAGAGTCCCGATCCAGAGAGCAGTTCTGGGGGCTGCGTTCGTGAGTCTTGATCGCGTTTGGAGCTGAGAGTCACGCCCGCAGGTAATCCTGTTAAGAATCTACGTTGGAGCTCAGAGCAGGTAAGAGACTCTTTCTCTGGCTCTTCTTCGTGTTTAACAACCGCTTTGATTCTGAGTTGCCAACACCATTTGACTCAGCAACGCGTTGGGATCCCAGGCCTTAGTTGACTGTGGGAAAACTGTGTAGTCTTGCCTGAGTACTTGACCCGCCTTTTGATGCGCAGACACTACCAATGAGCATTATATTTTATGGGCGCCTCAAACCTTGCTGTAGACAATTCGATGAAGCTCACAGCTTTGGCAGGAAACTTTTGATCCGTGTTAAATAAATAACATTCAGGTGAGTGACAATTAGTTACAGTGGCAAAGGATCTTGTCGCATTTAATAAAAAGAAAACTAGTGACATTCTGGAGATATAAGAAGAGACATTGTATTATACAAGAGCTACAATATACATAAAAATTGCATATGTTCAAATCATTGAGGAGTGAAGTCAATGCCGTAAATTGAGTTTACATCCCAAGGTGACAAGAGCTATTCTGAGACCCTCTGTTAACCAAAGACAGTGAGAAAGGATACAAAAACAGAAAAGGTCAAGATAGAACTCTTCAAGTCAACTCTAAGAAAGTACTTTATTTTTGTTCGCAGGTAAATCTGACTGTATTTACATTTAATTTATGCTTAAACGATAACCATACGTATATGTGCTAGGAGTTGAAATTCTTATTCAAAGTATTGGTTGTATTTCTGCAGGTCTCCCTCCCCGCAGTACCCTCCCTAAATTCCCTTCCCCTCATCTGGCCATTCTGAACCTCTGTTATTGTAAAAATCAGAGTCGGAGCTGCCAGAAGGTGGGCCTCTTGAGGGTACTGCTCCTGAGGAACCCAAGGGACCTTTGACAGAATAATCAGCCCAAGGATTCAACGTTCCTCCCGAGCAGTACCGCCAAGATGTCAACTTTAGAAGATCTTTGTAAAATGTTAGGAGACATGCAAAAGGAGGCTGCAGCATCACGTTTGGAAACCGCAGCCTTGGCCAGTCAGGTGGCCCAATTACAGTCTCAACGGCATGGTGAGCGTATTCAACCCCCACCACCTCTGGCTACCAGTGTTTTGAATCCTATACCCGCAGTCTCCGTAACTGTCCCACAAGTAGTTCCGTTAGCTCCTCCAGAACGGTATGCTGGGGAACCCACTAAATTCCAGACTTTTCTAACACAAGTACAGTTACATTTTATGATGAGACCCGCTGCCTTCCCAGATGCCCAATCCCGTATCGCCTTTCTCATTTCCTACTTAAGTGGGGACGCTGCCATGTGGGCTGTTCCCTTAGTAAATTCAGATGACACTCTGTTATATGATTGGCGGGCTTTTAAAAGGGAATTTGAAAGAGTGTTCGATAGAAGGACAATCACAGGGTCAGCTGACCGAGAATTACTGGAATTACGGCAGAGCAACAAAGATTTGGTGCATTATTTAACACATTTTAATCGCCTTATCGCCGAAACCAACTGGCCCGAGGACAAAAGGGCTGCACTTTTTTACCAAGGTTTACGGGATGAATTAAAGGACTTGATAGCACCAATTGATCCGCAACCTAAGTCCTGTGAAGGCCTAATCGCCTTGACTTTGCGGTTAGATCATCGTTTGGCAGACCGTAAAGGAGAGAAAAAATGACCGGAATTTCGTACCTTCACGAGGACCAAGGAAAGAAGTGCAACCATGAATCAAGACTCTACCGAACCAATGGAAATCGGCGGAATCAGAAAGCCACTCACACAAGAAGAAAAGGATCAACGACGAAAGTCTGGACTTTGTTTATATTGCGGAATAAAGGGACACTTTGTGCGTGAGTGTCCAATCAAACCCAAAGGATTTGGATCCACAAGTAACAAAGACATCGCAAAACCACAGGGAAACTAAGTGGCTCGAGAAAAAGTCAGGAGTATTTCTCGAGTGGAATTAACCAATCTCCTGAACAGTCATTGGCAAACACTTTACAGGTTGCAGTTCCTCATTTGTCTCTTCATGTATTATTTGAAGTAGAAACCATACATGAGACTTTAGCGGTTATGGTCGATTCAGGAGCAATGGGGAATTTAATTGATTCTGCCTTTTGTCGCAAATTAACAATACCTATGGTGGCAAAATTACGGCCTGAAACAGTTCGGGCTGTAGACGGAACTCTATTGACTTCAGGTCCGATAACACATTCTACTGTAAACATAACAATGACATGTTTTGTACAAGATTCGAAACATAGTGAATGCATTAGTTTTGATTTAATCGATGCACCTCAATTCGGAGTCATCCTTGGAAAGCCCTGGTTAACCCTCCACAATCCGAATATTGATTGGGAAAAAAGAACGATTGCATTTACCTCTGACTGGTGTCAACAAGAATGTTTATTTGTGAAACCATCATCACAAGTCTCCGGATCTCAATGTCTGGCCTATTTGAGTGAGTCACAATCTCCTCCTATGGTTCAAAGCATAGCAACAGCTGCTGAACAAAACACTGAATTACCATCAATGTATGAAGCATTTCGAAACGTGTTCAGCGAAAGTAAAGCTGAGACCTTGCCATCACATCGTACGTACGACTGCGAAATAGAATTACATCCTGGGGCAAAAATACCATGCAGTCGAATATATGCTCTCACTGAGCAGGAAAACATACATTTACGTGAATACTTAGATAAGTATTTAAAAAACGGATTCATTCGACCATCCAAGGCACCAGCTGCATCTCCTCTTTCCTTCATCCCTTAAAGTAATGGTGAGTTGCGTACTTGCATAGACTATCGAGCACTGAATAACATCACGGTAAAGAATCGTTATCCTTTACCTCTTATATCGGTTCTTCTCGATCAAGTACGAGCAGCTACTGTATACACCAAACTGGACTTAAGAGGAGCATATCATCTTGTGCGCATCAGAGCTAGTGACGAGTGGAAGACAGCATTCCGCACTCGATATGGATTATATGAGTATTGTGTTATGCCGTTTGGGCTTTGTAACTCCCCTGCGGCATTCCAATTTTTTTTGAATGACGTTCTTAAAGATTATTTAGACCGCTTTGTCATCGTCTACATTGATGACATTTTGATTTTTTCTTCTACTCAGACAGAACATGAGAAACACGTAAAAATCATTCTGCAAACTTTACAGACCAACGGCCTATTTTGCAAATTATCAAAATGTGAATTTCACACTTCTAGGGTGGAATTTCTGGGTTTTATTTTGTCTCCGCGTGGTATATCCATGGCTGAACGTAAAGTACAAGCAATACAAGAGTGGCCTATCCCAACCTGTGTGAAAGACATCCAACGGTTTTTCGGATTTGCTCATTTCTATCGCCGATTTATTAACCACTTTTCTACCAAAGCAAGTCCATTAACGAAATTATTACAAAAAAGGGTTACCTTCCATTGGACCACAGAAGCACAACAAGCATTTGCAGAACTCAAAAAAGCATTAATAACCGCTCCAGTATTGCAACATCCTAATCCTGATCAGCCATTCATTGTAGAGGCCGACGCCTCTGACACCGCGATAGGAGCAATTCTTTCTCAACGAGATTCCTGTTCTCACAAAACTCCATCCCGTAGCATATCTGTCAAAAAAATTCCTCCCTGCTGAACTCAATTATACGGTGGCAGAAAAGGAGCTCTTGGCCATCCGTTCAGCCTTCAAGGAATGGCGTCATTATCTATTGGGAGCGAAGTTCCCGATAACAGTGTATACCGATCATCGCAATCTACAATTCTTGGGCTGTGCAAAGGCACTGACTCTACAACAATTACGCTGGACCCTCTTTTTTGCGGGATTCAATTTTACTATAACATTTCGTCCAGGAACCGCAAACATAAAAGCCGATACTCTTTCTCGCTTCAATGAAGTAGATCAATCTAAGGTCAAAAGAAACCCAGTACCCATGATTGCTCAGGATCATGTAATAGGAGTTACGAAGTCCATTCAGTTCTTGGAAGAACTAAAAGAAAATATGCCATTAAAAAAATTAATCATCTGGCAACAACAAGAGTCAAGACGCTCTATTCAAGACCAATTACCTTTACAGGACAACAAATTGTACATTCCAACCAAAAAATTACAAACGCAAGTATTGAAATGGTGTCACGATTATCCTTTGGCAGGACATCCTGGTCAAGCCAAAACCTTACAACTGGTACACCAGAACTTCTGGTGGCCGCATTGGAAAAAAGACACTATTAGTTTTGTAAGGCATTGCGAAATCTGTGCTCGAGCTAAATCGGATCATACCAAAAAGACTGGATATTTAATGCCCTTACCTACTCCAAATCAAGTCTGGGAAGACATCTCAATGGATTTTATTACCGATCTTCCAAGAGATCAAGGACACAACACCATCTTAGTAGTTGTGGACAGGCTATCAAAAATGGCTCATTTTGTGGCTTGTTCTGGTTTACCCACGGCTTCTGAACTAGTCTCTCTTTTATTACAACATGTGGTGAGACTTCATGGCTTGCCAAAATCCATCACTTCAGACCGTGGTGCTCAATTCACTTCGCGCCTATGGAAAGCTTGGTGCACAGCCATTCATATTCAAAGTAATCTTTCTACCAGCCTCCATCCCGAGTCAGATGGCCACACTGAGCGGGTGAACCAAGTGTTAAAACAATATTTGAGATGTTATTTGTCAAAAACGCAGGATTCTTGGGTCACTTTGTTATGGGAAGCCGAATTTGCCTACAATAATCTTAGCCATACTTCAACCAAAATGTCCCCGTTCTTCGCCAACCATGGTTATCATCCTCGATTTCTACCATTTATAACACCAAGTCCCAAAAGTCAGATACCATCTGTAACATCTAAGGTACAAGAAATGACCAACTTGGTACGTTTATTACGGATCAATATCCTTAAAGCAAAAACAATTTACAAAAGAAATGCGGATCGGAAACGAAAACCAGCTCCTGAGTATAAACCAGGTGACAAAGTGTGGTTATCCACAAAGAATCTCAAGTTTAGAAACAAATACAAATTCCACCCTCGTTTTATAGGGCCTTTCGAAATCGTAAAATGTATAAATAATGTTGCTTACAAATTGAAACTACCCAAAACCATGTCTGTACACCCAGTGTTCCACCCATCTTTATTAAAGAGCGCCACGGAGACATCGCCATTTCGTCCACCTCCAGTGTTAGTTGGAGATCAAGAGGAATACGAAGTACAAAGAATACTGAGTAGTAAATGTTGTAAAGGAAAACTATGGTACTTAATAGCATGGAAAGGCTTTGGCCCTGAGGAGAATTCTTGGGAGCCCAGTGAAGCAGTGCACACACCACGACTAATCAAACAATTTCACAAACTGCATCCTAATGCCCCAGTCTAACAGGGGGATTCGTTTTGGTGGGAAGGACTGTCATGAACCTCAAGGTACTTCTGTATACTCACTAGGTACCTCGTAACAGCAAAGGAGAAAAGGTGCCTCATACAGACAAGGAAAAGACCAGGAACACTACTTACACCAATGTGTCAGGGTTTTCTCACCATCTTAATTATGCTGCAGAATAATCCATGATTATATGTGCTTAACTGTTTGCCCATGTGCTTAACTGTGCCCTTTAAACTGTTTTGCACTTTTGTTATTGTTGCTTTAATTTCTTTATTTCTTGTGCTCGAGTTTTCTTTCCTGCTCGAGTTTTCTTTACCTCAAAATCGCTAAGAATGCGCACCCGCGAAATGCGCACCCGTGGCCACCGTAGGAGCATTGTGCGTCCATAAAAGGAGCCACGCCCATCCGCCGGACGCGGATTATTCCGAGTCCCGATCCAGAGAGCAGTTCTGGCGGCTTCGTTCTGTGAATCTTGATCGCGTTTGCAGTTGAGAGTCACGCCCGCAGGTAATCCTGTTAAGAATCTACTTTGGAGCTCAGAGCAGGTAAGAGACTCTTTCTCTGGCTCTTCTTCGTGTTTAACAACCGCTTTGATTCTGAGTTGCCAACACCATTTGACTCAGCAACGCGTTGGGATCCTAGGCCTTAGTTGACTGTTTTAAAACTGTGTAGTCTTGCCTGAGTACTTGACCCGCCTTTTGATGCGCAGACACTACCAATGAGCATTATATTTTTTGGGCGCCTCAAACCTTGCTGTAGACAATTCGATGAAGCTCACAGCTTTGGCAGGAAACTTTTAATCCGTGTTAAATAAATAACATTCAGGTGAGTGACAATTAGTTACAGTGGCAAAGGATCTTGTCGCATTTAATAAAAAGAAAACTAGCGACATTCTGGAGATATAAGAAGAGACATTGTATTACACAAGAGCTACAATATACATACAAATTGTATATTTTTAAATCATTGAGGAGTGAAGTCAATGCCGTAAATTGAGTTTACATCCCAAGGTGACAAGAGCTATTCTGAGACCCTCTGTTAACCAAAGACAGTGAGAAAGGATACAAAAACAGAAAAGGTCAAGATAGAACTCTTCAAGTCAACTCTAAGAAAGTACTTTATTTTTGTTCGCAGGTAAATCTGACTGTATTTACATTTAATTTATGCTTAAACGATAACCATATGTATATGTGCTAGGGGTTGAAATTCTTATTCAAAGTATTGGTTGTATTTCTGCAGGTCTCCCTCCCCGCAGTACCCTCCCTAAATTCCCTTCCCCTCATCTGGCCATTCTGAACCTCTGTTATTGTAAAAATCAGAGTCGGAGCTGCCAGAAGGTGGGCCTCTTGAGGGTACTGCTCCTGAGGAACCCAAGGGACCTTCGACACATCAGTTATATTACACACCTCTTCAATTACGAAGGTTTGGTTTGCGGGAGAGTGCATGCTGTGTGAGGTGTGGACAGGATGATGCGGATTTTATGCATCTTGCATGTCACTGTGATGGAATACATGCGTTCTGGGTTAAGGTCACGAGAGTGCTTACTGATGTTGTGCTGGAACCTGTGGTGTGTGCGCCTGACATATGCCTTCTGGGTTGGGTAAAGACTGTTAAGCCATGCAATCGGAGACTTGTAGCTGTTTCTACTTTGTTTGCCAAGCGGGCGGTGGCGCAATGCTGGGGTGCTAAAACTGTCCCGACCGTAACAAGGTGGGTCAGAGACTTGCTATATTGCAGGGAACAATTGGGAACCTATGCGGAGGAACTACCCGAGGCCTCGCGACCTAAGGACTTTTGGGCTCCACTCACGGGGTACCTACTTGGAAATCCTGATTTGCGGTAGACAGTTGTAATAATGTACCGGCTACCTGAGTTGGTGGGAATGGGACTGCCCTTGAGGAATGTTATGTGTTAAGATGTATAAGCTGCTCTGGGTTTCAGAATAACGCTCATAGTGCCGGGAAGGGGGGTGGGGAGGTTGGAGGGTTTGTTCTTTGGGGGGCTGTTTAAAATGTAAAATGCTTGTAAGGATATATTGATACCACTGACTTGTTTGGTCCCACTTTTTTTTTACAAGCTGCTCAATAATAAAAAAAATAAATAAAAAAAAAAGAATCATTGCAATCCAATTTTGCTGTATGTGAATTATTTATTTGACGAGAGGGAGTAACAGGCATATGGCGATTCCTCCATAAAATTCTTCTATTTGATTCTGAAATGCCACTCCCACTGTTATGCCTTTATTAAATCTACTCATATTTAGTCAACGAATAGTGGTGCAAGACTACATGTCAGCTTGGTCCCTACTGATCACACAATTCTGAGGCATACAAAATGTCACCAAAGGTTATCAACACTCCTCACTAGTTATTCAATATAATGCTATTGTGCCATTAGTAGACACACAAAATGTATCTGTCATTGTACAGCATAGAAGGAAAGGAACAGTACAATATTTGCAAAATATCTGGGGCTCAAAAATGTTTAATATTGATTACTAAGCCAAGGACAAATCCTCTATTTCGTTTCACTTCAAAGATGTCATGAAGTAGGAGACTACATTTATAGAAATATTATGATTCCACCTGACCTATAGTTTAGGGTATTCACGTGTCAAGATATTAGTTGTAGTTGACGCCCATGCATTATACATGCAGCTAGGTCAGAGCTAAATACAATCAATGTTTTAGTGGCATGGGAGGTCACAGACCTGAATGACACTTTCCTGTCCCTTCATGTAAAAGTTAAGCGTAAGCAGGAATAATGCAGTTTTCTAACTTACTTCAGAAAGCACTGATGTACCTTGAGCAAGAGCTGTCCCAAAACCATGATCTAATTCTTGGTACTAAATGTGAAGGAGGAACTCCTCAGGCCTGCTAACGCAACTATTATAAATGTTAGCCTTACAAAATGCAATAAATACTGCTGGATTGTCCAATATTTTCTTCACCATCAACTATCTACAAGATATACAGTGTGACACAAGTGTCACTCACCCGTGACAGTAATTCTCCACTGAGAGTACTCTCTGTTTGATTACAGATCATTAGAATATGCCCAATGCTGAAAGTGGACTTCAGGAGATATTGTGTCTTGTGGATTTTAAATGCCACTGATTGTTATGGTAGTTTCCCTGTAGTAGCAAAACCAAAACAACCTTGTTTCAAGTGCAAGAGAAAGAGGTTGTGAGCAGGATGTTGATAAGAATAATAACAACGTCTTTTATATTCCATACTTCATATCACCTTTCTGTCTGTAAATAACAGATGATAGTAATATTATTGTCTTTACTATTATTAATAATAATAAATATCATAATAATAATGTTAGTATCAAAAGGGTGTTAGTATTCTCCAGAATAGGCTTACTCATAGCCACAATATGTTTAACAACCATTTACAAATGTTAAATGTATCACCTTCCCAACTCTCTCTCCAAAACCCAAACATCTAAAAAAAATATATACCCTGGATTTCAGAGCGTTTTGTCTAAGCATGTACAGAAGTGAACACATGGTAAGTATGTTCACTTGCCCTGTGACCTTTTTTTTGAGTCTGTAATGCTTACTTTCAGACAGACTCAAGGAAGAGAGTCCTTGACTCTGTGTCCATGACCCAGACCGTAATGAATATTAATTTTCCCAAACAGTAACAAGTGCCCCCTGATCGCAACATGCATTAATGTTCCTGGCAATAGCAAGTATCAATTCTTCCAGACAGTGTATGCATGAGTATTGAGAATGCTCTGAACCGTTCCTTTCAATTGAACTCTGGTCAATAGACCTTTGTAGAAGTCTGAGAGGAAGAGGGGTTAACAACAATTTAAATCTTAAAGTACAGTGTGATCATTAGGACCACACAATAAAAGTCGGAATTAATAACATTTTTTTTACCACCTTTTTTTTCGGTTTTACAAAACACCACAATAAGAACAAGACAGCAGACAGAAGTTTGCATGATGAGAAGAACACTACATGTGACACAATACAACTTTACCACAAATAATTCTAGGGAAACAGGACAATCGAAATCCCAGAGGTAACGACTGGGTCTCCCTACATATATGTGTTGGAGCACGGTTTTTTCTCAGCTGAATCAGTAACTTGAAGCAAAAAGATTTATTACAAACTCAAAGCCAAAGTAATATAAATCAATCTCAAGAACATACTGTAAAAGTCTACAATTATTAATGGAAGACCAAAGCGTCATGCAATATTGGTCCTCAACAGCGAAGAGCATATAAGCATCTCCGTTGCAGCGATACAAAATATGAGGAAAAGAACTTGATGGCTGGATAAATGATTTCGATCCTTCTCCCCATACATGGAAAAGATTTTCATCATCTAATAAACCCGACACTAACCTATGGCTAGAGAAAACCCTATTAAGTCAAGGAAGCAAAAAAGGTGTCAGCATCAGAACCTCTGTAGAAGTTCTCTAAGCAAGAAGTCATGTATAGCATGAAGCGACACAATCAGAGATGTCAAGAGAGGTCAGTACCTCTCCAAGTCTAAAGGGAATCTGACCAAACCCAAAGTGGGTTCACTAACTAAAATGCACAAAGAACGTTCGAGAAAACATGACCTCATACATATCATAAAATATTTTCCAGTTCCCAGAAAGAACTTTGCACCTTGAACACTACTCCAATATTCGAGTCTCTGCTTCCAAAGTGTCCTTGATTTCTCCCTTTATCTAATAGTACCAACTGATAAAACTCCCTTTGTTTTTTATTAAAATCATTTGACCTTGCCAGCTCTTCCTCGCCTTACTATCTCTGAAATATAATGTGCTTTTCCCTACCTATGCCTTTGGTCTGCACCTGCAAAGGAGAAAAACATGTAGAAAAACAACTTGCACATTAGTATTAACCGTCTCAACTGTAAACTTAAGGCCCACAATCACGCTAGCTTAACATTTCTCTTTAAGTCATATTAGTTCTACACCCTACATATAATCCAATAATGAAATATTTAATAACAAATCAAGCTATATCATACTGTACTCTTATATGTGGCACAATAACTAATACATGTAATTTTAAACAAAAACGACAACTATCATAATTTATAAAGAAACATTAAACACGCATATGATTCATTTTCACTAGTCCCATGCGAATACACAGTATTAAATGTATTTTAGCACACCACCTTACAATCTAAACCTATAGAAAATTAATATCAGCAATCCAGATGTTTCTGAAAAGGAAAAACATTAAAATATACACACATATATGTCAGAACACACAATGGATGCACTTCTTTACCTTCGTTGCACCATATCGCTTTTGTATTATTGAGTCACACGAGTACATAAGGCCAAGTGTAAATATATATCTATATATAGCCTAGCCAAACGTAGAAGGATGGATGAAAAATTATGCTACTCCAGTATTGAAATGTTGTTCATTCACAGATTTGCAAATCATTCACAGATTTGCTCAGGTTTGTCTGTGTGGCCCCAGGCAGTTAATGCGCATCAATAGCCACAGTCCAAAACAAGCATAAATGGCCCCACACAGAAATCTGCATTAGCTTACAATGCACAGAGAAAACTTTAATTGCCCTACAGAGTAAAGAGCAGTGTCATGAATACTGCTGTGACAGATGAAAGGACCATGGGCCTTAGGGGGCAGGGGGATGTTAGCAAGGGGACAATCATTTGGGTAGCAGCCAGCTTTGTGGTCGGTGAAGTGGCTGGAGGATGAAATGGGCAGTTAGGGCTACAGTCACAGTTGTCTAGAAAGTAGTCTGGATGGATCTTTTGGTCGGGGTTGGTGTGCTATTGGTGAGTGAAAGGCCACTTCTTTTGTATCTGTGCAGGGGTAGGAAATGTGGAGGAGACAAATGATAATGAGACAAGGCAAACTTGCCTAGATTGCCTTTTTTTAAAAGCTTTTATGGTGATCATTCCACATTAGAATTTGACCATTTTAATTTTCTTTAGAATACAGTAGACTCATTTGATTTTCATTTCAGAAAGTAACTAAAGAAAATAAGTTTTTATAAGAAAATGCCAGTTAAATGAGGCGTGGACCATGCAGTTGATGACCTGATGTCATCTATGTGTGAGCATACAAGAAGTTGACCATCAAGCAAGGTGCCTTGGGTACAGTTGGACAGCGAAGGGCATTAGGACTCTTATTGCCCCTAATGTGGCTTAAAGTACTCTATATGTGGCTCAAGGTCATGCAACACAAACACTTTGTTTTCTTTCACAAACAGTAATATTTACCATAGGCAAATGCAAACATAGAATGAGCTGAGGCCATGCCTGTGAAACAGCTGGACACTAGGAGCCATATTTATGAAGATTGTGGCGCAGGGCAGTGCAGCAAGTCACCCTGCGCCACAGGGAAAGGGCAGTGATGCGCTGTATTTAAGGCATACGGTGCATTCCTGTTCTTTCCCCTGCTCAGCAGCCGCGGTCCCTGCAGGTAACAGCGGTGGGGCGGTGGGGCGGGGTAAGGGGGGATTTCGAGGGACGATGCTGAGGGAAAATTAATTATTTATTTAATTTTCCCTCAGCATCGTCTCTCGAAATCCCCCCTTACCTGGCCCCACCGCCCCACCGCTGTTACCTGCACGGACCGCGGCTGCTGCGCAGGCACACAAAGGGTCGCCTAGCGCCAAACCCAGGCACCCTTACACCATGGCGCAAGAGTGCCTGCATTGCATACAGGATTGATTTTGTGTAGGATTGAAAGAGGTATTTTCCTCTTTCTATGTGTGCTATCTCTGTCTATAATATAGCTGAGAAGACAGAGAGCTCAAAGATGCGAGAGAACTGCCTCTCACAAACTTGCACATTACTTTAAGCTTGGGAAATGATCATTTGTTATAGTATCAATAATATAAAAAAACATTATTACGTCTAAAGATGTAAAAAAAAAAAGTTGAAAAATGGCATATGTTGATGCAGTTCATGTCAGAAATAGTCACCCATGGATAACAGAGGCCAGTAAAGTTTTTTTTTTTAACACAAGTATTTGACAGACCTCGAAATAATTACTATAAGTGGGGTATCATTTCAGCAATCCACCGACTGCGCCAGTAACCAAGCAACTGATTCTGGTATGGGAACTCAAATAGAAGGAGACATTCTACTCACTACTAGGCTTCTCCCCCATTTTAGTTATTGAGTCCAATGATTCATAATATTTATTCCTAAACAAATTCACATATTTTCAGTTTTGTTAGTCAAATATTAACCAAAACAATCATATAATGGCAGGGCTCACAGACTACCCTACAGGTAAAGTTTTCTGGGAGTGACATGTTTCATCCCTGAGTGCCAAGCTGTTGAATATGGCTTTCCCAAGGAAAGATGGGCTATTACCCATAATCCACGTTATGATCTATGACAACCAGGTTACATGTATCAAGTTCTTAGACGTAAGCAGCACAGTATGTTAATATCTGGCAGCAGTGTCGGCTCGCCTAGGGAGTGCTGCGGGGCGGTGGGGTGGGGCGGGGGAGGGGCAGGTTGGGGGGTAGTGGAGTCCGACATACGACGGACGGGAGTAAGGTAAGTAATTAAATAAATAAAACTATTTACCTTGCGCTTGCTGCATCGCCGAGTTGGCGATGCAGCGAGCGCAAGGTAATTAGTTTTATTTATTTAATTTACTTACCTTACTCCCGTCCGTCGTATGTCGGACTCCACTAGCCCCCACCCTGCCCCTCCCCCGCCCCGCAGCACTCCCTCGGCGAGCCGCCACTGTCTGGCAGCATGCAGAACAATTACATCAAACTCCTCCTTATTCATGGGAATGATACAAAACAGAAAGGACTAAGACACCCCTTAATTATGAGAAATTGTCATCCTCATTCTACATCTTCAAATATTGACCCACAACAGTTTCCAGATGTGGGGGTGCAAAATTTGGATCAACAATGCATACAACAAGCAATCAACAAGTAAGAAGACATGCATTGGGATTCCACCAACAATCAGAACGCCAGTCTACAGTACTGACCAGAAGTTAGATCTATTTTTCTTTCATAAAATAGAGAGACACAATCTCTGTTGTTTTAATAGAGAGTATAGAAATGTGTATAGCTTACATTTATGGCTCCTGGTTTCATGGTATTTGTTTTTAACATTTCCATCTGCATTTGTATGTATTTATTTCCCCGTCATCTTATCAGTCCTTATCTATATTAATTTTGTATTCTGTGACAAAATAAAGTTGTGTCCAGGATATTTCTACTTTTATTTAACCAGTAAATGTGTACTAACCTAGTGTTAGTTCCTGTTATCCATAACACAAGCAATATTAGCATCATAGTGCATTTGTGCGTATTGACAATTATTTAAGGAAATCTATTTTTTTTAATCCTCATGCTCGTAATTTGCACAGCTATAAGTACCTGCTGTATATTTCCATTTTCAAATATAAATTCAGATAGGGAGGCCCTATCACTTTGCATTGTGCCACTGGCAGCCTAGTACGCATCCATGCCTATTATCACAATCTACATTCAGCAGATGACATCAAGTATGTTAATACACCAAGAAAACAGTAATTTGTGCAGTCTCTCATTGACCATATGTCACCCAAACCATGTAACATGTAGCTGCAATGCATAATTCAGGTGATCAAACAGATATCACCCGACCAGAGCACTCATATGATAACTGCTCCAACAATACAGAATGATTGCCTCATATCTATTTCTACAGAAAGCAAAAACTATGACTTTGCTGTCCTTAAACAAAACTGGAACTGCAGCGTTAGTGTACTTTTGTGCCCCCCCCCTTCACTGAAAATAATAGCGACTGAAGTCCAGAAGAAACTAAATCTTGGTTTTCTCCTGCTCTTAGTTCTCTACTTCTCCCATCGGCTATAGACAGTAGTTACGAGGATAATGATCCAATTCGACATGCTCTAAAAGGTGCTTCTCGGGAACAACAAACAAGCAGGGTTAACTAGATCCTTAGTCTTGGGATGTCTGCCCTAATGAAGCATTTTATACTTGGGATTGCCTAAAAAGCAACCTATAATACTGCAAGAAATAGAAAAACATCCAGTCAGAAATGACAGGAGCACCAACAATGGCCAAGAAATCAGTCCACATACTCCTGCTGGAAATACTGGGTCAAATTCAGAACATTACGCAGCATGCTTAGCGCATTCTATGGCACTGATCTAGTCTACCATCAGACACTGTCTCCCTACTACACTGCATAAGAAATTTCAAGCCATGCATTTGCAGATTACCAAATACATTCAAATGACCAGGTAATGCTTTGAAAGTCAAAGAACAATCTGCACAGATTCCTGAAAGGTCAACAAAATCAATGAGGCAATAAAATCAATGAAACAGCAAAACAACTTGCTCAGAAAACTTTCCAGAAGGGCTGCCACCCTTCACCAAAGGATCGCCTTTGTATGGATGCAATACAACAAGCATCTGATTTCAGCGACAAACTCTGATGACACAGGACTTGGAACCTCCTCAAACTCCTCTTCAACTCAAGATGCCACATCCCAATCCTACACACGCACTATTTAAACACCATCATTTCACACACGTCTTTCTGCATACAAAGCCAGCCAATACATATTTTGTCCCCTAAGTCCTTTTCGAGGCTGTAACATATCATTGTTTAACTTTATTATTAGAGGAACTTACTAGTCGGTAGTCACTACACTGTTGATAACTTAGAAGTACAATCAGATTGGCTATGACCTAGTGATGCCAGGGTCAGTGCATCAATTGGGAGAATTGTAGGACGTTTAAATATTCAAGAACCCCTAGTTTCACCCAACATGAATAAAGGGGAGTCCAGGTTGTATGAACTTATTTATGTGGGCAAGGTTGGATGACGTCATTTTGAACAGTATCCTCCATATTATTCAGTGGCAGATTACTGTCAACTAGGGTGGGTAAGTGACCACATCTTTATCAGTCTTTCTAGTGTGTAGCTGAAATAATGCTAGAAGTAAGGAATTACCTTTGGTTGATTAAATAAAAAAATAAAAAACAGCTGGTAAAAGGTAATTCACTGCTCAGGCACATTGAAAGGTTCTATAAAAATCCAAGTTGAGAAAAATTGGAAAAACGAGAACAGTGTTCATATATGTCCACTGACATGAACTTGTAAACAGTTCTATACCTATCCAACAACTTTCTGCTCTGGAAAGCACCCCCTAATCATAGCTTAGCATCTCTCGATAAAAGACAGGAGTGAATAAATGGAGTTAGCTTTTTATTTCCTTTATCTTTCATCTCAAATAACATTGCTGCAGTGGGTCATTTTCACACAAATATCCAGTGCGATTTCCAGGTGGAGTTTCTTCCCAGTAGAAAGACAGAATCTGTTATTCTGACTAATGGCTCCTCTCTGCCCTACACTTCAGTAACATATGCATGAGAACTCTGGAAATCTGTTACAGGTCTCAACTTTATATTTATACATGGATGTATATGACCTGTACCACCTCGTTTGGGACCTGGATCAACATTGCAATTTGGCGCACAGCATGTCCAAAATTGGTCCTTCAATGAGCCAGAATGTCAGAAAGCCTAATCCCTCCTTTACTGGTGAACCAGTCAGAGGCAGTATGGACTCCACGCTTCTGTCCTGAATCAACTGGGTCTTGCCTCCACAGGTACTAATGGTGTGCAGAAACAAAAATGAGATGGCTTACAATCTTTCCCTAAGTCCTGGACAGGGGGGCGATCACCAAGAGCTGTTTTCAGCACTAGCAAGTTCCTATGAAAAGCTGCTTTTTCTATCCTTTATTCACTATGGGCCAGATGTATCAAGATTACATTTTGCGAGTCTATAATTGCGATTTTTACCGATTTGCTATTATAGACTCGCAAAATGCAATGTATGTAGGTTTCTGCAAATATTTTGCGATTCCTACATATTCCTTAATAGCGAATCGCAAATTGCGATTCGCTATTAAGGAATGCCTTCACATTAATTCCTATGGGCCTAGAGGCCCATAGGAATGAATGTGTATTGCATGCCCAATTTGGGAGTACCCAACAGGTACTCGCAAATTGCGCATGCAATTTCAAGGGTGCCAAAAGGACACCCTATTGCACCCCTAAAATATGCATGTGTGCACATGTGGCGCACATACATGCCCTAAGGGCATGTATGTGCGCCACATGGCACTTAGAAAAATGCAAAATTGTTAATTTTTCTAAGGATTTGCAATTTACCACCAACTTGAAGTTGGTGGTAATTTGCGATTCCTTAAAGCCATTTAAAGAATCGCAAATTGCGATTCCTTAATGCATTTGCAAAATAGGTAATCGCAAAATTGCAATTCCCTCTTTTGCGAATGCCTTTAGAGATGATACCTCCCAAAAGGCTTTTTCCCGTTCGCAAACGGGCTGATTCTGCGAATCGGCCCGTTTGCGAACGGGAAAACGCTTTATACATCTGGCCTTATGTCTCTGTTGTGAATGTTTTCGTGATTGTTACTTTTTCATGTCAAAGTGTTAATTTTGTTTTGGCTGAAGTTAAGTCTTGAAAGACTGCAAAACGTGTAGAAGGTAGAAGCTTGCATTCCCATAAAACTGAATGAAAACAATGGCCATATTGCCCCAGCTCTTCATCACTGCATTTGCTGGTTTTAGAGAAGCAAGTTAACTTTAATGCTTTCTGCATTACTCACAGACACCTTTAATGACCACAGAACACAGTTGTGTATATAAAAAAGTGAAATCTACCAGCCAACGTGATTTTTCAGATCCTCCAAACAAATGTCAATGAATGTTGCACGGATCCTCTAGAAAGTGGACAATGCTTCTTTAGCTATTAAGCACCAAAAATATGATATGTGCCCATTTAGACACTAGAATCAGGAAAATAAATTGTGCTTCTTGCGAACATTGACAACCAGACTGTTCCCAAACAGAACTCACTCAGGACAATGTTTCTCAGCTTACCAGCTCATCAGTGCCGACTTCAGCGATTAATATGAGTCTTTGGAATAAAAAGGCATACCATATCTACCCACATCGGACACTGACCAGTCACTTAACCAACCACAGAAACATTCTTTATTGAGACCCATCCTTAACATTTTCACCTGCTTGGTTCTCTGTTTGCTTCTGATGTTGCTTAGTAATCAATACATTCTAGCAATATTAAACATGGTAAAACCTTGAACAAAAGAGAGAAAAGTGAATAACAAACTCACTTTTATCCTGTAATCTTCTACATCCTCCACAGTGGCAACTCGAATGAGAGCTGGATTCCGCCTGTCCACAGTCTCCAGCTTCATGTTCACCAAAAAGCCATGAGGGGACCTCTGGGGACAAAAAAGATAAGTGATAAAATCAGCACAGCAGAAGAGTGAGGATGCAAAGCAGAAAGGTGGAAAAGAAGATGAGTGATGCAAATATAGGGGTTACTGGGCTGCCAAGATATGGTCAAGCACAGGGGAAAATGGAGTAAAAAAAAGAAGAATGAAGCACACAGAGGGAAAAGGTGCAAAAATGGAGTAGAATGGTAAAAATGAAGAAGAGAATGACAGATAATGAATTGGAGAATGGCGCCAAACATAAGCGAGAAAAAAGCTGGCACACAGCAATAGATAAAGATAAGTGGCAGAATAGAGCAGATAGAGGAGGATAGAAAAAAACACAATGAATAGGAGAAAAACAGAGGAACCAATAGAGCTACACAGCGCAGAATACACAAAGAACAGAATAATGTCAGGAAGCAAGGAGTAACTGTAGGGGATAAAAGAACCTGTGCAGATTAAATAAAGCAAAGGAAGAGCATTATAAACGTATAGTACTGAGTGCTTGAAAAAGAAAGGAAAACTACGCAAATACAGAAAAGAATGAAGCATCAGATTAAATCTGAGCAAACAGAGGAGAATAGTACAAAATGTAGATAAAATGCCTAAAAATGAGAATGGCTGACAGTAGCTGGTATCTGAATTGAGGTGTCTGAAGCCCCACTCCTGGTCTCACACTGCGGCATGGATAAATAGTCTGCCAGACACTGTACATGCTGCAGAGACCAGTAGGTCTTCCTCTTTTAGTTGACCATTCTATCATTACTCGAATTATAATCATTGGTGCAAAACAATCCACTCCGGCTATGGGGCTATATTTCAAAATCCTTCCACTTTGATGAGATGGCATGTCCAGTGGGGAAATAAACAACCGAAAAAAAAAGACATTCCATGTGTCTATCTAAGGGAATAGAATAAAGTGGAGAAGCCAAGCTTATTTTTGTGGAATAAGAACAGAAACTGTAATGGAAAAATGTATCTCAGATCTCACCACTTTGAAGAAACATGATGGGACAGCACTGGCACCAGTTTCAGATAAATACTTTTCCCAGCAAAAGCTGTCTGGATCTGGATAATCTATTAAAATAAAATAAGGTGATGTTTGTTAAAAAAGAAGGGATGAAGAAAACTTGAGTATGACAGGTCAGTGGGATACCAAACATATGTCCATGTCATACATGTCCCTGAGCATGGGTAACGATAGTGTGGCTGGAGAAGAAACAGTTACACCAATCCCTAGAACTCATGTTGCATTTCTTTGGCCAACTCCTTTGCAATGCGTTATGCCAAGGAAAACTCTTTAACAGCTACCATATGGTATGCACTTTCAACGAGCTGCTTCAGATACTGTCCCTGGATAAAATATTTAAATAAGGCACTGTGCATTTTAAAGTTACAAACATTATGGGATTCCCCATCGTCTCAGGGGTACTTTGTTGACCAGAAATCAGCTAATAGCACAGGGGAGCTGAACACAAAAAACTCTCGGATTACAATGTGTGGAGCTTCTCTGAAAAGAAAAGTATCAAGACCCGCCATACCTCAGGTTACAGGATAACTGGTTGTTCCCTTTCACTCATGTGTTTTGATAATCTGAGCTACGGTGGCCTCTGCAGAGTCTGAGAGTGGTCACTGCATTGACCTGATTGGTTAAAAATAGGGAGCTTTTAAATTAAATGAATGTCCTATTAAATCAACACTGTTCTTGGGCATAATGCTATTTTAGCAATAGCTATTTTAGACTGCCCAGGATTCCCAGCCCTACAACAGGGGAGCAATCCAAGCAGGTGAATCTATGAAAGAACCAATGCTGGAGATCTGCTTGATTCCCACTATAGAATGGGCAGTAAAATCCCACTGAGGAGTGGAGAAGGGTGCTGTGCATTGCTGGTGTATTTTCCCCCTGGTGGTGTATTTCAGGAAGGTTGTAAAAGAGATTCCATCACTCTCTCAGGGGTTATCATCTGTCATGGCACGATTAAACTGGTGAAGTGTGGGTTGACACCACTCATGAACAGACTTTTTCCTGGTCTTAAATGTAAGTGCTCTCTGAAAGATGCACTGGCATGTTTTCATATCCAGGCAGGCGAGGATGTGTCCTCTGGAATCACATCAACAGTGAGGAGAGGCCTTGGAAAGTGGGAGAGTGATCCATGCTGTCAAGTTCTGCAAGACACAATGAGCTGTTCTGGCACTCTAATGGAACACTGATTGAACTCACAACACCCACAACACCCTTTTCAGGGCCGGGTGCACAGAGAAAGAGATAATCCTGAGTAAATTCCTCACTGCCTGCCAATACTAACAGGGCAGAATGCATTTTACTCTTATGTATCAGAAGGGTTGTAAACTGTAAGATTTGCTATGTTATAATGTTCCCATACTCACCCTGAGGAGGAGTGAGAGGTTTACCATGCTCCTGACACCAACCAACAGGATGAATGTATGGACTGCTCGGATCACACCTGGAGGGGAATTGAGAAAGCAGATATATACCACTGTAGTTTAAGTAATTCTACTCCACTATTTTTAATTATGCAACTTCTGAAATACCACCAGGAGCAGGCATCTAAACTACAAAGTCACATAAATGTGCACATAGTATGGCATTTATGCATCTTTATATGCACTACATAATATCTTTTACTTTTCACTGTAAATGTCTTGATATCACTGACGCAAACCTAGGTCTGCTGAAGTTACAGAAAACATGCCCTTTGCAAATGGTTAGTAGGTAGCTTTAAAATTACTACTGATAACATAGTGGAAAATTGATTCACAGGATAACCCTAGGTGTGAGGGAATATTTGCAGCCTTAAATCGTAATGGTGAGAACCTGAATGTGAATGTCTGTTTCCCATGATTTACAAAGGAGGTATATGGCTTGCATGTATCAATCTGGTATGGGCATCTCTGTCTTCAAGCTTTAAGCTGTAGAACTTTGGCCTGTGTCTTGGGTGTTCATGCTCCAGAGGTCAAAGAAAAAGACTTTTGAAGGCCATGGGAGTGTAAAGTGGATGTATGTGTTTGGGTAGGAATCTAGGAATCAGGATTTGACTTCACCTGTGTTTGTCTGTCTTTAGGCAACACAAAAATCATATGAGATCTATGCATCTGCTGTTGGGGTCCCAGAATGTGAAATATGGCGAATACATGGAACTGAGTGTATATGCTTGTTTTTGTCTGCTCTCAGTCGTCTGGAAACTGTGTATGAAAGCACTGTGAATTAAACATGTTTGCATTGGTAGCTCTGAGATTTAGAGAAGTTAAGAAATCTCACAATTTAATTACACATTCTAGTTATCTTTCTTGGGTGAGGTTTCTGGTGTTTTCCATCACAGACTCTTTCAAAAGGACCAATAAAAATATGTTTTCCCATTAGAGCAGTAATCATTCACCCCATAATGGCACCAAATGATTGGCTGTTTAATGCTATCATTATCTTCCAAGCCAGTGTCAATATTTGAAAACTCATGTCCTGTTCCTATAAACAACTTTAGCTTTCACATCTTAATGGTCTTCTTATCCTGTAGGTAGGATGTGGTGTCCTAGAGTACTGCTTGTATTGGGGTGGGACCAGTAAAAGCACTCCCAGACTGGTACAGCCTGTTGGTATATGAATTCTGCTTACCAGTAGTCGTAGGTATCATCCCAGTTGTCAAAGTGCACTAAAAATCGATTGTCAACAACATCCGTCACTGTGGCAACACATATTAGAGATGGATTCATCCGGTCCACAGCTTCCAGTTTCATCCCAACTTGGAATCCCACAGGTGAAATATTCTGCACAGAGAGAAAAGGAGAGAATTAGAGGAAAGTTAAATGGCAGGTCAGGAGAAGTACTGAAGAAAATGTTACCTTTGGCAATAATCTTTCTGAAGGAGCCACTATTTACCTGCATATTCTTCACCTATTGAATATTCCCAGGCGTCAGACTGGATCCAGAAACTTTTCATAGCTCTCCTGCACCATTAAAGGGTACTGGCTTAATCTCCACCCTGAAAGCAATGCCATGGTGACATCACTGGAGCCATACAGAGCCCACCCCAGTACACCACATGAGTTCTCATCTGTTTTATCCATGCCCTGGTAGAGTGCAGTATCAGCAATCAAAACTGGAACCTTCTTAGTGCAGCCTATGACCATCTTTCAAAACAGGGAATTGTAGGATCTGTAAGGAATCTGCAGTTAGAGTATCCATCTGAAAGATCATTATCAAATGTAAGTAACTTATCCTTCTGATGGAAACTTCTACATGCAGATTCCTCACCTGTTGAATAGATTTCAAAAATGTTCCTCACCAGGTGAAGGGTCTGAAGGAGTGATCAAACGGGGAAATTCTAGAGCACCAAGTGCACAAAATGGCTATCCCTTCTTACTTCAGATCCAGACACTAATGTTTAACGAAGGTATGAAGGGGAGCCCATAGTGCCACCTGATAGATCTCAGCCACAGGAACACTCAGGCCAGTGTTGAAGTGGAAGATTTTTCCCTGGTGGACCGGGTTCGTACTCTCTTTGGTAGTTCCTTCTAAACAGGGGCGTAGCACAGCGATTTGCACAAATTTATCCATCTGGACAATATCCTCTTTTGGACAACTTTACCATTGTTGCTGCCTGTGTACCCACAAAGAGCTGGTTGTCACATCTGAGCACCTTAGTGCAGTCAATGTACAAACTCACCACTCTTCTCAGGCCCAGTTAGTGTAGCCGCTTCTCCTTCTTGCTGGGATGGAGTGGAGGGTAATAGGTCCGGGGCGGGCTAATCAAATGCCCCAGATGAAAAGGAGACACCACCTTGGGAAAAAAATCTACTTTTAGTTGAAAGTCAATTTTCCAGAAAGAGACTTGCGATTGGGGCATGACAAAAAGAGTGGGTGGAAACAAATTTGTCAGTCCCTTCAAAAACATTATCATGACTAGGGAGTTGAATAGGGCTAGCTGGTCTGGAAGGCAGAGAAAAGCTGACTGAGCCACGAAGCATTACTTGATGGTTCCCACCACACAGTCCTACTGGGCCAGCGAGAGCATCAGTCGGATGACCTCAAATAGACAAGCTCTCAAGGGATTGACCTCATGCCCTGCACACCACACAAAAAATCTGCTCCACCTTCCAGCATAGTACTATTTGGGGGAGGGGTAAGGAGCAAAAAGGATCTTGTCGACCACATCCGGTGGCAATTAGAAGAAGGTCAGGTGCCCCTACTCAATCTCCAGGCATGAAAGTGGAGGCTCTGGATGTTGGGGTACAGAACTAACTCCTCTGAATGGGAGACGTCCTAACTGAGAGGAAGACAGAACAGGGGAAACCAAAAGAGGTGAAGAAAGTCCGCGAACCACATCCTTCTTGGCCAGTCCAGGATGACGAGAGTGACTTGGGCCAGTCGTGGGGAATCTTTCTCGGCACCCGAGGAATCAAGGTTATGGGATGAAATGTGTAATGAAGTGGAAAGTTCCACCTCAGTTGGAACATGTGCCAAAGGCTTTCTGTAGCGGGTACTGGAGATCGAAAAACTGCTAGCAATGGGCATTGCTGCGAGTGTCAACGAGATCCACCTCATTGGTGCCCCACAGGGCAAAGATATACTGTACCTCCTCTGGATGTAGACACCACTGATTGTCAACAAGATGACACCGGCTCACGCAGTCAGCTCTGGTGTTTGGAGACCTGGCCGGAAGGTTGGCAACTAGCAAAATCCCATGCTGGTACGTCCCAAGCCTCCGTGCTCCTTGATACAGAAGGTGAAAGACCATTCCTCCCTGTTTGTTGATGTACCACACTGTAATTGTATTTATATAGCTCTTACTACCCCTGATGAGGCATTGAAGCGCTTTTCCGCGAGTAGCATACTACTCAAAACCCAAAGGATTAATGGTGGACATTGCAGTCACGCTGTCCATCAGGATCTGGACAGATAGACTGAGAATGCAAGGGAGGAAACCTTGAGCATCTACCAAATTGCCCTCAGTTCCAGAGGCCTTTGATCAGCAGCTCCTTCAGATGAGCACCCCATTTTAAGGTGGATGCATCCATGGCAATGACTGGCAGGGGAAGAACAACACGCAGATAGTGTTCTTCCACCGACCACCAAATCAGATCCACCACAGTATCCATGGAAATCATGATGGAGATTGCCAGATCTTCTCTGGGCTGGAACCACTGTTTGCAGAGGCACCACTAGAAAGCCCTCATATACCAGCGAGCTTATGTGACCAGGTTGATGATGAAGCTAGCAGACCAAGCTGGCAGAGAACCACCAGGATTGGAATTTGAGCTGCCTCTGGAAACATTAGACATCCCGATTTTCTCTGACTCACGGAAGAGGAGGGGAGGCTCAAAGTAATTTTGTGTCCAGTATTGCCCTTATGAACAGGAGGTGCTGGGAGGGTCTAGGTGAGACTTGGGCATGCTGATAGAAAAACCCAGGTTGAACAGCAGACAATTGCTTGCAAGTGTTGTGACACCATCTCTGGTGAACTGGCTTTGAGCTGCCAGACGAGATTCCTGAGATGAGCTGCAACCTCCGCCATCACCTTTGTGAAGACTTGAGGTGCTGCTGTTGGTTCAAACAGGAGGACAGCAAACGGGTAGTGAGTGGACCCTACCATGAAACACAGGTACATCCTGTGTGACTGCAGGATCAGTGTATGGAAATACTTATCTTGTAAGTCCAGTGAAACCATCCAGTCTTCAGCTTTCAGCACCAGAAGAACCTGAGCCAAGAACAGCATCTTGCTCTTTTCCTTCTAAAGAGAAAAATTCAAGAGTCTGAGGACTATAATTGGATGAAGATCGCTGTCCTTCCTTGGAACTAGGAAGTACCAAGAGTAGCATCCCCACCCAATTTCCTGCTGGGGCACCAACTCCACTGCTCCTTTCAGCAGTGGGACTGCTACCTCCTGCAGCAGTATTCAAAGGTGGTGTGCTGACTGAAGGGACTGTGGACAGGGATGGTTCGGTTGCAAGGGTAGGGTGTACCCTTTTTTCCAATATTAAGGAGCCATTGGTCTGAAGTTATGGCTGCCAGACCTGCAGAAAGAGGATGACCATCCTCTCACAGGCTGCACATGCTATTTCAAGGGAAAGCTAAACTGGCTTTCCAGGTGGCATGAGAGAAGTTGAGGAGGAGGAAGAAGGAGAAGGAAGAGGGTTGCTGGGTCTGGGGTGCCTGCCCTTACCTCTACCCTTGTATTGCCTCTGGAGCAGGTTCCTTTGCTGAGGACTGAGAAGGCTGACACTGGCAAAAAAAAAAGCCTCTCCAGAACTCCCAAAATTTGTGAAACTGACAGTAGTCTTTCTCTATGGATTGAAGGCTCAACGATTGGCCCATTACCCTGCCTGTTTTGAACACCTCTCAAGGGAAGCATCTGCCTTATCCCAAAAAGCCTTGCTCCATCAAGAGGCATGTCCATTACTGCTGCTTGGACATACCTGGGGAAGCCAGATGACCAGAGATAAGCATGCCTCCTGAGGGCTACAGGTGAATTCATAGCTCTCACTGTAGAATCAGCTATATCCAGGCCAGCTCTAATTATTTGCCTGGAGGCATCGTACCTGTGCCAGAACCACCTCTGCAAAGTAGACTCTAAGGTGGTTGGTTAAGTTTGGCACCCCCATCTGCTCCAAATCCTAAAGGTAATGTGTATACCTCCCCAATAAGCAAGCTGCATTGACAGAGCAGGGTACCAGACTGCCAGACAAGGTCTTCTTACCAAGTAACAGCTTCCTTGACTTCCTGTCCATAGGGGTTACCAGAAAGGTGTCCGGGTTTTGTTTTGTACACAATAAGACTTGCTTAGCCAACCTTTCCGGAGATAGCTGAATATACAAGAAATCAGGTTCACCAAAGGCACGTCTGTAGCACCTGGAGATCAAACAATTCCATGCCAAAGCAGACATGGACGTTTTACATGCAGTAGTCACCAGGTCTAAGTGCGCCTCATTGAATATCAGCAAGGGTTCTGAGGTGCTGGCTGCACAACCTCTGTGAAGATGTTTGACTTGTTTTCCACCAAGGAAAGGAGAAGTTCAAGGACATCAGCAGCCTTCCTGAGCAACACAAAGAATGGAGCCACCTCATGGGACATATCCCTGATGGACAGTCCATTTCTTCCTTAGCGGAGGTACCCAATCCACTAGCCTGTGGTAAGGCCAAGTAGTTTGCCATATCAGAAGATAGGTGGGAGCCAACGGGCTGCCTCACTGCCATCATCTGTATCACGCCAGAATGAATCAGGCATTTGAATTTGGTTGAAATCCGAGTCAAAAATATCATGCATTGTTTGCTAGCAGCACTGGTGAGAATTGTCTTACTCCAATTATGTTTCTCTTCCACAGTTGACTTGGCCTCCCTTCTGGACCTCTGGAGGAGTGCCTTAGTTTTAGACAGAACCTCGGTGGAGAGTGCGGTCAAAATTGGCACTGAGAGAAGTTCAACCAGTAAAGGACTCGGCACGGGGAAATTTCCAGACTGTGATGAGGACATTCCATGTGGAATGCAGGAGACGAACAATGCCAAAGGATTACCCATCGAGGGAATCCAAATGGAGCCCCAAAATGTCTCACGGGGCCCGCAAGTGCATCGCAATGGACCACCGCATAACTAAACCGTTCCATCATGACATGCACAAAGAACACTGTACATTCTCCAAATAGGGCACTTTTTCTCTGTCACTCATGACTGCAGGACTTTAACAAGAGTGTTAGGTCGCGCACAAAGAAGGTCAAACGTATTTGTCTGTTTTGCTACTGCTATTTTATTTTGTCCTGCTGGAGACAAAATGTATTAAAGAGCAGGTTTGGCTGTAGTATAAATGGCAAACATTTTGTTACTAGAGGATAACCTGTTTGGATAGAATTCATTTGATGGTCCTTTGTGGGACCTAAGTGTCTGAGATGAAAGTGCATCAGAAGGTCATGACACATGAAGTCATCCTGGAAACTGCATTTGTACACCTGCAATTACTTTTCCCTTACACACGATCACTTTTCACTTTACATTTACATTATTAGTATCTTATGTATTTTAGACACACACATCTTTGGATGATATTTCACTTACAGTAACACACTTAAGGCAGGCAAAGTAATGTTAATGTAAGTATAGTTTCCAGTCTTTGCATCTTTCATAGATTTACAGAGCAGTATGGCTTGCCGAATTTGTTAGTACCTGCAGGTTACACTTGTTGGCTTCTTGCTCCATAAACCAAACAATGACATGTTTTGCAGAAGTAATACATTTCATTTATTGGTAGCTCATTTTTAAAAGTGCCAGCTAACAGTGTCAAAGAGTTGGTGGATAGCAATCTCTCACATGCTCATGTCCCTGGGCTTTGTCAAGTTCACATGCCTGTGTTATTCTCAGTTGTCAGGCTGTGAATACTCAATAATGTTTACCTCACAGTCCACATATTTAACAGTATTAACATTAAAAACAGTCATATGCTACTTGTAGGATATCCTCCTCGTTATGTGACCTGAATTATAGCCAATGCTTTTTTAAAGATGCTGAGTGCAACTCTCCTCAAAGGCTTTCACTGTACAGATTTTCAAAGCTTGTCAAAAGCAAGGGCCTGATCTAAAGATTGGTGGGTGTCCCACCATTCTTGAGGCTGCCGCTCATCAAACCTTTTTTGTTTTTCAAAAACAAAATACCAAAGTAGGAGTTTGTCTTTGAAAAACATTTTACTAATGACCCTGAATTCCTGGATTATTCCCAAACAGAAAAAAACAGAACATGTGACTGTCCACTTTAAATAGGGCAAGTGATCTAATGATCTTTCACTGATGGCAGCTTGTCAATCAGCCATCAGTGTAGGTTTGTGATGGTGGAGCCAGTGGGGACACCACCATCAGAAACCTACCGGTCTACCCATCTCAGATCAAATTGGGTAAGTTTGGTGAACAGGATACTCTGCCACATCTGTGGCGGAGTATCCTGTCTGCGAAACTCAAATTCAGACCCTAAGTAATTCAAGAGACTTGGGGATCTCATGAAAGGGGGTGTGGGCAGATTGATGAATTAATGAAAGATAGATAATAACATTGGAGAGCTGTAGTTGGAGTTAAGCAATTGGATCTTTCATAGATTCACTAAAGGGGATTAACAAAGCAGTATCTTAGAAGCAACATTGGTAGGCGGGAAAGAACCAAACCGTAAGCAAATAAATTATGAAGCAGCTGTCGTGCTGTCTTCTCTACTCTGGAATTCACATCAAGGCAGGCAGGAGTGGATAGCAACGGTGTGTTTTTCATCCTCGAATTTACAGGCACTGCAGTTGTCTTTTAAGAGTACTCCGGAGAAGTGAATAGTAGCCATGCCCTTCGTAAAGTGAACTACTAGCAATCTGCCAACCTGAAGGTGAGCTGCAGTGATATAGATGACAATCCATCTTCATAAGTCTGCTTCACCAAGGCCTGCGTTTGCAAGCTAGACCCAAACCTACAAAAAGTTGGGCTGACTGACGAAAATCCTTACATTTTTTGACATCGAGTGTTTACCCTTCCTTTGGCCACAGTATTTGGTTGTGGAAAGAATGTAGGTGAGGGGATCAACTGATTCAAAGAGAATGAATCTTGAGGTGGTTTTGAGAGCAACTGTGTATTTGTAAAAATGTAGGTACGGTCCCTTTATTAAGAAAACTTGCATTACGATTACTCTTCTCGCTGAGATGAAGAAGGCTTTTTTTCATAAAAGATGTTGAATAGAAACCCTATGAAGGAACCTGAAAGGCACCTTCATCAAAGCTGATATGACAATGGTATTTCCCAAGATTTTGGAAAATTTCAAAAGCATCTTCTCATGAACTCCAAGACTATCCTCAATGAGAACAAATACATCGGCTCAGCTTTACTCAATGTGTGAGAAAGGTAGCTAGGTGCACTCTGATTGAAGTTTACTTTAGCTCTGATTTGGCGACATGGAGAAGATACGGTAGCAACTGATGTGGGGACATTGATAGAAGGTCCATGTCCTTGAAGCATTTGTTTTTAGTGTTTTTTTAGGTCTAACCAGCCACATTCTTGGGCAGCCAGATTGTCAACTTCAAAGACTGTGGGTTACGGTGCTGTGCAGACCCCAAGCCCTGGATTTGCAAGTCCTGCAGATGACCCCCCCCCTACCCTTTAGGGACATGCTTTTCATGAGAAACTGCTAGAGTTGATGGAGACACAGATTTGCTCATGAAGATCTTGTCACTATTTTCTCACCATTAAAGTGCCCTTATCAGCTGCAGAGTGAGGGTGTCCTGGTGTTACCAGTCTCCATTAACCTGAACCCTGATAAGACTGCAGACAGGCGCTAAGATGTCCTTCCGGTGAGAATAGCCCCGTGTTTTATTTTGCATCATTTATATCCTAAAAAAGAATTGGTGATTATGCACTACACCCAAGGACCTAGCTGTGACCTAGCTGTGTCAGTGTCTCCCCTAATTGCTTGTGGCACATGTTCAATCTGTGTCCCAAAGTCATTCTCTTTGTAAGAAGGCATGTCACTTACTTTCAGCTGCACCTCTGACCTAAAAGCAGCACTCTTTTAGCCAGCAATACCTCTGTAAAGCAGCAGCATTTCCTAACTGGTGAAATCTGACAAAGGAGAACCCACTTAGGCATCAATTGAGGCTGACGGACACAGCTCATTCTTCTTTAGGATAGCTGTAGCCTGTATTATGTTGTCTACTGGTAATTTTTCCCCAAAGGTGACCACTGTTGCTCCACAACTGTATATCAACAACTGTATATCATACCTAGCGATGATGGCAGAAGAATTGATTTCCTTGCGCTAGTGGCTGCAAGTGAGTTCCACCATCTCCCACTTATTGTCTTATTGTCTGTAGGCATGGCACCCGTTGTTGATGGGTTCCTGGAATGATGCTGGACCACAGAAATAACTGATACTGTCTTCATCTGATTGATGAAGCATGCAAGTGAAATGTCAAGGTCTTTTCTAGTCTGCAAATATTTATGGCAGCCAACTTTGGGTTCTTTAAAGGGTGGATGCAATCCTCTTATAAACAATGAAGATTAGAAATAGTTTGGACCTTCCTAATTGACGCCTTAAAATAAAATATTAAGGATTTTCAGCAGACGTGACTGGTGGCTGATTTGCTTAGATGCTCATTCAACCAGTTAATGAAAGTATGCAATGCCATAGGGAGGAGAAATGCTTGGGATAGGCTCTGGGTTAGAACCTTCTGGAACCACATGTGCATCTGATGCTGGTGCTCTTGAATGAAAAGCGTTATCTAGCTGATCGACACCTTAATCGTCATCATCATCATGGCACTCGCTCCTTCAACAGCAACATTAAGGCTTTAGAGCTGCTACCTTGTTGAGGGTGATGATTGTGGTAGCATCAAAGCTGTTTGATCTGCTGGCTAATGGGGGATTTTGATGGTGGAACCACTGTTAGTTAAAGTGATTGTTAAGGAAGCTCTTGAGGGGGAAGACCCAGGGCCGGTGCCTGAATCATGCAACAATAAAAGATGCACAGGGATCTGAATCATAATAGGATATAAAGTCATATCATACCTGATGTCAGGTCAAAGGTGAGGAGGAGGTGCTGATTGAAGATACAGTGAGTGCCTATGTGTAGCAATGTGCCTCACGTTGGTAGCTAATAACGTTCTCTTGCAACACAAACTATATCTCCAATTGGTGCAGAGTGGTAGCTTCAAGATTATATTGGTCATTCTCTGAGCTGAAAAAGGCTTATAACCATTTTTAAATTTCTTCTACCTTCACATAGGCATCCTCCTCATAGGTTAAGCAGACATCTGCAATAATGAGTTTGTTGTTTATATGTAATTTAATTGGGTACACCGGTAAGGGACAGCCGTTGGCATTGCAGATTCAATTAGAGCTGATGGCAAAGTTGATTCCTCCAAAGAGCCAAAATCTGGTGGCTGCGCAGTTGTCGGAGTTGCAACCGATGAGGAAGCAATCAACAATAAAACAGCCAACGGTTGAACAATGGACAGTGCTTACTTTGAGCTGGTGGTTTCAGGTGCTGGGCACCGGCACTTATTACAGTCTGCCACATGGCAGCGCTGCTTATCTAATGCAAAGATGAGCACAACAGTTGTATATTAATTCAATAAACATAAAGAAATGATTACTACCTGCCATCCAAGCCATTCTTATAGCTTTTGGGGGCCTGGAATAGTCTGAACTGTAAAGCGTGTAGGTGTGTGATGATTAGTAGTTGTGGTGATAGATAGGCAATGCCTGGTGCAAGCTGCAGTGGCCTCCTGACAAGTGCCATGGCACCTATTTTTTTCTTTTTACAAATTAGGCACTGACAGACGAGCAACCTACGGGTGGATATCCAGCAGAACTAATGGTGTAGCAGACGAGAACTCAGCAGCTGGCAAGACAGGAGCAGAGGAGACCATTCCTTGGGTTTGCACTGCCGACAGAGGTAAATCCAAAGAGAAAGACATCTGTGTTGCCACCAGTGCTAAAACGGCCCTGAATGTGGGTTTACTGATGAATGAGAACTGAACTATGCCTAACGTATGAATGTAAGTTGAAATTTAGCCCAATGTGAATGTACACTGAGCTATAACTGCTAGGGGCAGATTTACCAAACATTTGCGCTGCCTTGGTGCCACATTGCCAAAAAGTAATACAAAACAGCACCTAGCGCTGGTTCACGTTACTTAGCGCCAAGGGAGCGATCCATGGGTGGTACATTGGTGTCCCCATGCAACCACCCATGGTTTTTGACACAAAACCCTTTCTACCAAAAATTTGAGACAAGGTTTTGCGTCAAAAATAACACCATTTGAAATCAGGCGTTAAAAGAGGAAATGTTTTAATTTCTCTTTTTTTCTGACTTTGCATGCATGCTGCACTGTACAGCACATGTACAAATTAGGAAAAGTTTTAAATGTAGTCAACCTATGCTAGACTCACGCACACACCCTTGCACTATGGCGCAAAGGTGTGCACGTGGTGCTCGGCAGAGGGGAGGAGAGAGCCATGTCTCTGAAGACATGGTGCTGTCCTATCTCCCTCTCACGCAACCTAGTGCAGCAACTTTGGTTGCAGCGCTGCGTTGCATGAGAATTTGGTAAATCTGGCCCCATGAAAATAAATATAAACAGACAAATTATACTAGATGTGTGAATGCAAAAGGGAATGTGACACAATCTGTCAGATTAGTAAATTATGGCCAGGTTGTGTGTGAATGTAAGGTGAAATATCAGTCAAGTGGTGTTAAAGATAAACTCTAGAGCATGAATGTAAAGCGGAATATGACCCCTTGAGTGAATACAGTAAAATATTACATGAAATATGACTCTGCGTCTGTGTGATCGTAAAGTGATACATAACCTCAGGTCTGTAAATATAAACTGAAACATGGCCCTAAAAGTGTTCCTGATGTTGTGAAAGTCAGCGTATGATCCCTGGAGCTACTAAATCTCTTTGTGTCTTTCATGGAGCAAGGCAGACAATTGTACCTCCAGGCGCATAGAACAGGTGGACGTATACGAAGATTTCTCTCTGAATTTGCAATGTAACAATTTGAGGTTATCTGTAAATTTAATTTTGACACCTTCGATCCTTTGTCATTACCCATCTGCACGTAGCATCTAATCAAGCTTTTCGAACTCTTAGAAGGCAACAGAAAGCTGTGGCTTTGATACTCACATTATTTGGTGTTACAAACAGGTGTTTTGGGGCCAACTGAGTCTTCATAATTCGCAGGTAGTTGGTCCAGCTAAAGTCTTCTTCTCTGTAACCTAAACACCCTCAGGGAGGAAGAGCAAAACATACAGAGATAAATGTTGACTCTGAACTTTATCTTCCAAACAAAGAGCCATAGAACCAAGGAGGCTGTAATGGCACTAGAGAGAACCTCTATGAAGAAAGCATTGGAAAGTATATTTCAAAATACTCCACACCTGCCAGTTAGGAGTCCAGAAAGTCGAATGAAAAGCTCTAAAATCGTGAAATGAGCTGGATACATGCTAGAGTAGCCAAATACTGCCGACTTAAATATCCGTTCAAAATAATGACTGCAAAAAATAGTACATCGGAGTTAATGATGGAAAATCTACACCCATTGCGACAGCATTTTTGTAGATGGTATTTAAGACACTATATTTATGAAGACCATATTCCTGTAAATTATACTCTGACATACACATGCTGAGAAGCCTGGGAAGTCCACATACTATCCTGCTGTAGGGCTATCTTCCTTGCAGTATGACTGTAGAGTACACAGAATGCTTGCTACAGCTTGTTGCAGACTTTTGGACATTCAGGGGGCGATTCATAAAGGGCCTCCACACTCGTAGCGGGGGCCTGAACTCGTGGTGTGGGCCCCACAATGGGTAACTGCAGTATGGTGGTCCCGCCACGAGTGTGGAGCGGGCCCTGTATCTTTTGAGCAGAAGGAAGGATTAGATAACCTGCTCTATATGGCCAGAGTCTGGAGTGAGAGTCAATGCCTGCAGTGAGGTGATTGGCCTGCATCTGCAGGGAGTTGTTGACACAAAAGAGTATCAAAGATCTGAATGTTCCTATAAGTTCCATTTCTGACATCCATCTCTTGGAGACAGAGACATTATATTATGGGAAACCTCTTACTGCCACAAGTATAGACAGCGTGTGTCTGATGCTTCTGTACAGGTTTCAGGGGTGGCGTGTCCCTTTAGGAGTATCCCAATAGTGACAGCCCCTTCCTGGAGGGAGGACAGGGGCCTCGGGTGACCAAAGAGCTGGATGGTCTGGCATTAGCCCAGGGCTCAGCCAAAAATGGGCCTGCTGCCAGTCTTGACAAGGCATAATCAGGATGCGGTACCTGCACAGAGGTTCAGTACTGCTAGGGCTACCAACCTCAGAGGGGTTCTCAGGGCACCAAGTTGAGGCACAAAGGTAGGACTTCACTTCATTATCCAGTGGAGGGCACTGCTCCCAACATTAACCCAGGTCAAGTACAAGCAAGTATGCTAACTATTTCTGAACTAGAGACTTTTGGCAAGCCAATTCTCAGGTGGACCCTTAGTGGGGTTATGGTGAGCCGACCTCACGCCAGCTCACATGTTCATTTGCCACCTCAGCGCTACCACCCTAGAGCAGGTGTAGGACACTTTTGAGTATTTATCACTAGGGGGAGGCTTGATCGGGACAAAGATCTGTACCAATACCTTATCGGTGTCAGTGAGCCCCAAACCCTGCATTAGTGAGGTGATGATCACTGTTCCAGCTGTGGCTCTGCATATGGCTATGATTGAGTATGCCCATCTGCAACGGGCCAAAGTGTAAATGAACTTCACACTACGGCACTTGCTAGGTAGGTGCTGACAGTGAGTCATGTAACTATGATTTCCAGGATCCTCCTTACCAAATGGAGGCATCAAATATAAATCTGAGGATGCTTGTTTGAGAGTGGTTTATTTTTTTGCACAAATTTAATGCACTGGGAAAGGGAAACGTTAATGCTCATTAAACGCCCCGTGCCAAACCATGACCTACCACCCACACGGGGGTCATGGGTCAAAATGTAGGTAACCTAGTGATACCAAAATGGTAAGTAAAAAAAGATGCACTAGATAGCAAATAGATCATTCTAAGACACTCCAATCAGGAGTGATCCTAACCCAAACATGTAATCAGAAGCAGTTCTAATTCAAACACTCCTAAGATCTCATTTGGAATACTACAAAAAGTGGAGAAATCTTTGGATGGCAAAATTTCCCACTTCTGATTTTCTTCGCCCTGCCACCCTTTGCTCAATAAAGTGTGTAGCCAGAGCCTCAAGAAAGCAGCATGAGTTAAAAAGCAGGGAGGAGAAAAGGAAGCATTCAGCACAAAAACAAACAGAGTACCATCCAATGGTTTGCAAATGAGGGATTGCTGATGCAATTTTGAAATTAAGCAAACTGCTGGCGATTCTTGATTATAATTTGATTGCTAGCCTTGTGGTCAATGCAATTACATAGCTCAGCTTGTTTCTTAGGCACAAAGAATATCAGAGATGAAGGAGGGGACTTTGAGAGTCTTAGGAAACTGGTGGCCTTCTTATCCAGATATGACTTTGCAGCTACAAAATATACTAGCGCCAGGTTCTAGCATCTTATGAGGCAGAATGGTGTCTGCCTTCTGCTCTCTGAATTGTCTTGATATTTAGTGTTTGAACTCCTGCCTCAATGAGCTGGCCTCCATCTGCATGAGAAGGAGTGTTACAACAAAGTGGCTTTCATTGCACTGTCCACAGCAGGTTTTCAGAATGCAGACAGAAATATGACAGTTCTTATTGATATCCTATTGTCAAATCATGCTGTCAAAAATGGCATGCACATGAGATTCCAAACAGTTAATAGCATGAATCCAAATTCTTCATTATGGCCTCCTGAACATACTAACTTTCTTTTAGTATCTAGTGAGTAATGGGGCCATCTTGGTGCCAACTACTTTTATGTGACCTTTTTTCTGCAGGTACCAGATGGTTGGGGAAAAGGCCATTCACAAAAGTTCCCAGCTGCGCATGAATCAACCATGATCAATATATGATGCCATTCCTGTATAGAAATGAACAAGGATACATCTGTGAATAAGGATACATCTATGGTGACAGAGGCAGCTCCTACCTGCAGGATATTGAGCAAGACTTAGGTGATTGTCAAGCTGCCTTTTTTAAGTTTTCGGGTGCACGCATTTATGCAGCGTCCTCGTTTGGAAAACAAGCCCTAATTGTTCTGCCTTCATTTTATTTTTACTCCTTACATCAGTGTCTTCCTGATACTATGGATGTGCTTTGGCTCATGAGGACCTGTGTGCTCAATTGTCATGGGACAGAATGCTGCTGTATTTTGTCTTTTCCCTTGGCTATACAATGGCCTACTTGTAAAGCTGGCATTATCAAGGCATCAAGGTCCTTTGTCAGCATGCCTTTCAATTGGTGTCTCAGGAAAGCTTATTTGGCTTTCCCCATGGTGACTTTATCCACAGGCAATGAACTGAACCAAGAGACTTAAGAGGCTCAATAAATCAAATTGCTTTCACAAGTCAACAAGTATGAACAATTAGTGGATACAGTGTTCTCTCACTTGCGCACACAGTTGCTTTCATATTTTGACTCTCTCATTTTACTTTTCTGTTTGTTTCTAACACCAATTGTAGGTATGGGTAACTTAAAAGAATATTTGCAACATTAAGTTTCCACGCATAACTGACTTTGGATATTCATTCTATCTAATGTTATGCACAATGCACTTATCTCTACTTAGTTCATCACAGTATGTATGAGTAAGGGTGGCGTTGTTAACGGTTTGTATTCCCCATTTAAAATTTTAAGACTGTTCATTGTTTGCTGGCATTATTATTTTGGTTTTTTACAGCCCTAAGGAAGTCTCGTAGACAAAACATGTTTTGGCTGTTTTTTCAGAAAGAGCATTAAACAACTCTTTTGTTCGTCATCTAATGCCTGGTCTTTGAATTAATCGCATGTACACTGAAAACTTTTATAAGTTCTGTGCTTTGCTGTTATATTGGGTTGTATCTAATAGATCAGAACATTGTCCAATGCCTTCTATGTACTGTATTTTAGAAAAATATCCTTTTTTGTATTTTATCAATTGTAATTTGTATGTATAATTATTGTTGAATCTTTGAAAGATACACTGTAATAAATGTAATATTTTTTGTAACTTTATGTGTGATTAAATTAATATGCTGTGCTTCAGACAAGTATAAAACATATTGTAATAATGTACCACATGTAAGGACCATCACCTGATGGGAAGTGCATGCTGCTTTACCAATGCTGTGCTGTTCCCCTCTTACCTTTTGGGGGCTGCAGTTTGTGTCCTGTCCTCTCGCACCACCCCGCAGGATGAATGTTCGGAGAGTCAGCGTTTACCCAAAAGTCGTGACATTCGGAATAGCCATCAAAGTGAAGGCGCATCCTGTAACCGCAGACCTGCATGCATGGAAGGAATAAGGTACGGGTGGGCAAGGAAGAGGGTGTACAAGGATAGAGAAAGAAAGGGAAAGATGGCGGAAACGGAGCAGGGAGAGGTCAAAGCAGGACCAAAGAAGAAGAAGAAGGGCATATCTCAAAGAAATACAAACAAAAGAAAAGTAAGGAGGGAGGAAGGAAGGAAAAGGGAAAAGAGAGAGAGAGGCATAGAGGCTGTAAAGAATAGTATAGGAGACAGAAGCAGCAAAGGACCGGCTCTTCCTATAAAGACATACCAATTCCCTATTTGTTTTCATTTTGATTTCTCTGCCTTATGAAAAAGTCTGTGTATGCAATGGGTCCACTTTAGTAATTCTTAGTTTCTAAGATAGCCATATGCATAACCAAACTGCTGTTGGTTTTATCCATCTCCTTAATGACTTTGACTTCACAGTAACCTCCCCTACTATGCACCCTAGTCTTCAGCCTTATTTAAGTTTGTTTCTGTCCTTAAAATATCCTCATCCATAATTAAAGAAGCCTTGAGAGATTCAATTTTAGTGTATTCAGCTGGGCCATGGTAGCTAGAGGCTTTTGTCACTCAGGCACAACTGTTACAGAAATGTAATAATGTTTGAGATGGGAGAAACCACAGGGGTGATCCCTTATAGTTTTCCATCCTTTTCCTACTCTAGCCAGTAGAGAAGTGTTTTCCTAACTGGTACCCTCAAGAGCTGAAAGAATGTAATTTATTGTAAGCCTTTACATAAGGAGAACTCATTGATGAAGAAAGGCTGGACTGTGTTTTTTAGGGTTACAGAAGATTTTAAAGCACCTTTACTAGAGGTCAGCGAGAAGTAGGAAGAGCCTTTCCCAAACCAGTTCTGAGAGAATATAACAGTCCAGGGCCACTTGAAAGTTCCCCAAATATACTGTGTTTTCGTCAAACTTTTTTGTTCACAGTTATTTTTATTTTTTTACATTTGTGGTATGACTACCTCCTATATTACCTCTTTTTTACCACCAATGAGACCAGCAGAAATTCAATTTGAGAAGTTGATTGTGAGGATGACTACCATTGTGATAAGACAGATCCTTTGAGCAGCAAATGTAGGAATTAATGGACTACACAAAGAAGGTAGCAGTTTTTCTTAGAGACATTATTCACCAGAGGGTTCAGAGTCAGGTTTTTTGTGAGGATACTCCCAACAAGCCTACCTTTTGAAAAGGATGCAGTGAAGAGCCCGAGGTAATAGAGCCCAACAAAGACGGCATGTCAAATGGGAGTGAGACTGAGATGTCATCATTCAACAATAGAATCTCAGCACTGTAAGCATTTAAGCACAGCCATTCCTGCTGCATCCAGCTTTGGACCTGTGTTTGCCAATCTAAGAGATGTTGACTATTTTCCTGATTGTTAGTTGCACAAAATGCATTGTGACTAAACAATTTTTCATGGATTTACTCCAAATTGGACTTTGAACATCATAAATGAAATTAGCTTGTGATATGGAAACATAAAAGATGAAATAAACTATGAAATGGTTTCTTTGTAAAAAAAGACTATGAGTGAATAAAGTCACAAAAAATATTCTGAACAACGAATAGACAAACGTACAAACAATGAGTGATAACTGAAAGAAATGTAAGATAGTGAATGCAAGGGGTGACCAGTGGATAACTATCCATGGCGAACAGATATCAATAGCAAATTCCACCATTTTTAAAACAAATGGTACCCAAAGGGTGATTTTTTGCCATATATGCCAACTGTATTCTATGTTTCAGTAGTTTGTATTGGAGTTTTACCAGTGAAAGTATACAAACAGTGTCGTACCCGCCGTGGCGGTCCGACCACCACCATCACTGCGGGTCACCATGATCCAAGATCCTGTGGCGGTCGCGCAGTGGAAAGGGGAAGGAATATGCTGACGGGCTGCTGCGGCACCGCCAAGCATATTAAGAGTCGGCTTTCCACCGCACATTTCATGGCGGTGAGCCCACCATGATAAGGGTGGCGGAGAGGCATATAAATTGGCCCTAATAGGGTCCCCTGCCACTTCAGGGCCTCGGGGTGCATGCGGGGGGCACATGTTGTGCCCCCTTGGAATTGCACTCCGGTTCCTGCACGGTGTGACATGCATGCCACACCGTGCAGGAACATGCTGCAGGCACTGTCACGGTGGCGGTCTGTTGTTAAGTCTCTTCTCTGAGCCTTGAGACTGACGCAGCACCGCCCGCCCGTCCTTGATTACACTCTGGGTGCACAACGGGCTTGGCGGTCCTCCTGTCAGCACGGCGGTGGCAGGCCGACAGGAGGACCGCCAAACTCATAATAAGGCCAGTAGTCTGTTCTATCAAATTTTCATTGATTTGAATTCTGCTACTTTTCTCCTTGCAGACTCCACCCACCACTCACCAACATCAATCTCTTTACTTATTACCTCTTGCTGTTCCTCTACATTTTCTTCTTCTTATGTTACCTTCCAAGTTATCATGGCTAGCCCACCCTAACAACCTTACTTACCCAGTTACTGTCCATGAATTGATTATAGCTTGCTTGTGCTTTGTTTTACAGCAGGACATCTCCCTGATTCAACACCCTCTCCTAAGGCCATGGTGGCCACTCTGACGCATTACCATCTCAATGGTCTACTGTTTGTCTTATTGATGTTATCTCTCTACCAGGGAAAACAAGCTTGAGCAAAGAAGGTGCAAGATGGCAGCGGACCCTTGAAGCTCTGACATGACGTGGAGCTAATAATTATAAAAAGTTACTCTCAGCATGTTTACACCTTCTTTGAACATGCTGTTGAACTTCTCCTGACTTCCGCAGCGAGGCTGTGTTGCAGTTGCACTTCCCGGAGCCTCCTTCATGTTTTGGTGCCATGACAGTAAGTTCTGCTGATTTGTGGGTGGCCGCCATTATGTTCAGCGCGCCGCTCTCATTCCGCATTTTGCTGACAGAAATGCCTCTCCTCTAACTGCAGCTACTTACCTGCTCATGCCCTAGGGCCTCACTGGAATTTTTGTAATTTTTTTTTTGCTGTTACAATCTCGTGACTGACTCAGTTGCCACCTCCTTCATGCCTCAGCACTTCAAGTGTGTTTTTTGGTAACTTGCGAATGGCTGCCATTTTGTCAGCGTGCCACTCGCATTCCACTTTCTGTTCAAATTAGCACTCTTTTTTTTCATGAAATGGTCTACATAAAAACACTAAGGGGCCGATTCCGATCTCGGTCGGAGGCGCACCTAACATCATTCGGTCGGGAAAAAAGCCATGCGAATGCCTGTTTCCTGACCGAACTGCACATTATTCCGAACGAGCAAGTACGATGCGCACAACAGCATAGATTCCGACCCAGTCGTACTCACCCAATCCAGGTCCTGTTCCCTGACCGAGCCGGATCCGTAAACGCAGAATCGAGTCGCACGGAAGCCAAAATGCAGCCCTGTCCGGCCGGACAAGTACGATGTGCTTCCCGTACGCGCCGAACCCGTCGCTACGCACGGCACGTCAAAGCATCCGGGAGAGGCGCACATAAGCTCCGATTCGCGCCACAACACGATCCACGGCTACGAGAAGAACACGCCAGCTACGAGGACGAGGCGAAGCAACGAGAAAGACGAACGAGACGAACCAACCATGAATCCCATCGTGCCGATCCTACCAACATTCTACATCTACTACCGGAACAGGCACGGACGCGTACGGCGCAGAAGGTAAGTCAGACACCAACCACAAAAACAAACTACACGTAGCCGACATATCACACACACACAGAGGGATGCAGAAATTACTTACACCAGCAACAGCAGCACCATAGGGGCGGGATGGCCATCACCAATGCCTCATATACACATAGGGGCCCGGATGCCTACCACTACTACCACCTCTACCCAGGGGGTGCCAGATGCCTACCACTACTACCACCTCTACCCATGGGGGGCTGGATGCCTGTCACTACTACCACCTCTACCCAGGGGGTGCCAGATGCCTACCACTCCTACCACCTCTACCCAGGGGGTGCCAGATGCCTACCACTACTACCACCCTTACCCAGGGGGTGCCAGATGCCTACCACTACTACCACCCCTACCCAGGGGTGCCAGATGCCTACCACTACTACCACCTCTACCCAGGGGTGCCAGATGCCTACCACTACTACCACCCCTACCCAGGGGGTGCCAGATGCCTACCACTACTACCACCTCTACCCATGGGGGCTGGATGCCTGTCACTACTACCACCTCTACCCAGGGGGTGCCAGATGCCTACCACTACTACCACCCTTACCCAGGGGGTGCCAGATGCCTACCACTACTACCACCCCTACCCAGTGGGTGCCAGATGCCTACCACTACTACCACCTCTACCCAGGGGGTGCCAGATGCCTACCACTACTACCACCTCTACCCAGGGGTGCCAGATGCCTACCACTACTACCACCCCTACCCAGGGGTGCCAGATGCCTACCACTACTACCACCTCTACCCAGGGGTGCCAGATGCCTGTCACTACTACCACCCTTACCCAGGGGTGCCAGATGCCTACCACTACTACCACCTCTAACCATGGGGGCTGGATGCCTGTCACTACTACCACCCTTACCCAGGGGGTGTCAGATGCCTACCACTACTACCACCTCTACCCAGGGGTGCCAGATGCCTACCACTACTACCACCCCTACCCAGGGGTGCCAGATGCCTACCACTACTACCACCTCTACCCAGGGGTGCCAGATGCCTACCACTACTACCACCTCTACCCAGGTGGTGCCAGATGCCTACCACTACTACCACCTCTACCCATGGGGGCTGGATGCCTGTCACTACTACCACCCTTACCCAGGGGTGCCAGATGCCTACCACTACTACCACCCTTACCCAGGGGTGCCAGATGCCTACCACTACTACCACCTCTACCCAGGGGGTGCCAGATGCCTACCACTACTACCACCTCTACCCAGGGGTGCCAGATGCCTACCACTACTACCACCTCTACCCAGGGGTGCCAGATGCCTACCACTACTACCACCCCTACCCAGGGGTGCCAGATGCGTACCACTATTACCACCTCTACCCAGGGGGTGCCAGATGCCTACCACTACTACCACCTCTACCCATGGGGGGCTGGATGCCTGTCACTACTACCACCCTTACCCAGGGGGTGCCAGATGCCTGTCACTACTACCACCCTTACCCAGGGGGTGCCAGATGCCTACCACTACTACCACCTCTACCCAGGGGGTGCCAGATGCCTACCACTACTACCACCTCTACCCAGGGGGTGCCAGATGCCTACCACTACTTCCACCTCTACCCACGGGGTGCCAGATGCCTACCACTACTACCACCCTTACCCAGGGGGTGCCAGATGCCTACCACTACTACCACCCCTACCCAGGGGGTGCCAGATGCCTACCACTACTACCACCTCTACCCAGGGGGTGCCAGATGCCTACCACTACTACCACCCCTACCCAGGGGGTGCCAGATGCCTACCACTACTACCACCTCTACCCAGGGGGTGCCAGATGCCTACCACTACTACCACCCCTACCCAGGGGGTGCCAGATGCCTACCACTACTACCACCTCTACCCATGGGGGGCTGGATGCCTGTCACTACTACCACCCTTACCCAGGGGGTGCCAGATGCCTACCACTACTACCACCTCTACCCAGGGGGTGCCAGATGCCTACCACTACTACCACCTCTACCCATGGGGGGCTGGATGCCTGTCACTACTACCACCCCTACCCAGGGGGTGTCAGATGCCTACCACTACTACCACCTCTACCCAGGGGGTGCCAGATGCCTACCACTACTACCACCACTACCCAGGGGGTACCAGATGCCTACCACTACTACCACCCTTACCTGGGGGCTGGATGCCTACCACTACTACCACCCTTACCCAGGGGTGCCAGATGCCTACCACTACTACCACCCCTACCCAGGGGTGCCAGATGCCTACCACTACTACCACCTCTACCCATGGGGGCTGGATGCCTGTCACTACTACCACCCTTACCCAGGGGTGCCAGATGCCTACCACTACTACCACCTCTACCCAGGGGGTGCCAGATGCCTACCAC